>JAWWLV010000088.1:54406949-54443196 GCA_035041135.1 Platyrinchus mystaceus
CCTCACTGCCATTGTCCAAGCCTGCTTGGCCCGGCAGATGAACCTTAGGATTAAAGGGTGGGCTCAGTTCAGCGCAAATCCATTGCGCAGGCTTGAAAGGTAAAAAAGACCTTTCCCAGTTCTTCATTCGCGAAGACTGGCCACATTATTAGTTCCATTAGATTTGCATCACACCTGTGCCTACTACCTAGAAAATTCAAAACAAAGTGTCTTGAAAGAGCCAGAGCTCCTAAGCTCCCTGTGCTTCAGGTCTTTAGCAAGGGGACTGTAAAAAGCAAAGCAAAGAACAGCCAAGTTTCTGAAGTTTCTGAGATCCCTATTATCACAAAATGAAGGCAAGTGTCCCCTGTTTTAAAAACACTATGAAGTTCACCAGATACACAAAAAGTGAATGAAGCATTTATAAATCCTTGAATTTTATCACAAAGTAGAAATTAGAATTCAAATATGTTGTCACATTACTGGGTACTGCATAGTGAAAAGGAACCTTTTTAAAATATTCCTTTTTATTTTTATGAATGAAGTGTCAAAGCACAAAGAAACTCTGATAATATCCAGATATTTGTTTTATTGAAATCCGTACTAATTTATTCAATTACATGACCTATTAAAAATCATTGACTTGTCTTTTTTATGGTTGATAAGAAGAGAAATATTTTTTTTAAAGTCCAAAAATAACACATGTTGCAGTTATACAGGCATGAGATATTCAGTGTTTACCTTTGTTGTAAGAATAATATTATCCTTCAGCTGTGCACTGTGTAATCAGAAATCAAAAAAGCCTATTTATACAATGGATTATGTCTTTTCTAGCAGCTCAGTACTGGTCATATCAGGTTCTCATATGAGATTTATTATGGTATGTTCATTGGTAATAACAATATCCACACTCTTCAGATATTTTGTTACTGAAATACCAGTGTAGTCATTTGGAAGCTATCCAAAAGCAATATGTATTTTACAAAGAAAATGAAATTATATACACCTAACACGGGAAGGCATATAAGGGGAACTGAGGTACTCGTAAGAAAATTGCACTGTTAGCATATGTCAGAAAACACTAGTCAGTTTAGCTTGTTTGTGACTATGCTGACACAGAGAGGCAGAGACTTTGACAGGGGAACTTAGGCACACTATGAAACTATCCTCTGAGAAAAGGCCATGAGAAGTGTGTTCTACAAGTACCTGAAAGGAGGTTGTAGTGAGGTGACATTTGATTTCTTCGCTCAAGTAACAAGTGATAGAATAAGAGGAAATGGCCTTGAGTTACAGCAAGGGAAGGTTTAGATTAGGTATTAGGAAAAATTTCTTCACCAAGAAGGCTACAGAGCATCAGAACAGGCTGCCCAGAGATGTTTTTGAGTCACCATCCCTGGAGGCATTGAAAAGATTAGAGAGCAGGGACATGGTTTAGTGATAAAGATGGCAGTATTAGCTGAATCGTTGGACCCGATGATCTTAGAGATCTTCTCCATCCTAAATGATTCTATGATGATTATAAATTTAAAAAGCATAATAGTTTTAGAATGTGTTTGTCTCTTTGCATCCATGTAGCGAACACAGCCACACAAGCTTTCCTTCACTGGTAACATAGCATGGGTGTTCCCTGGTGATGCAGACTTGCCACCCACCAGGTATAGTACATCTGTAGTCTCTCAATAGTCAGTAAGAGCTACATCCTCCTTCCTGTTTTGATATATGTAGTGTACTGTATTTTGTTTTCATTTATATTTTCATGAACATTTATATTGTGGACTGTCAAACACTGTGTGGTCATAAAAGCCTGAGAAAGAGACAAGCAGGAAAAATCTATTCTGCTATTCAATTTGTAAATATAGTTGAATGCTTCTGATACAAAATATTAGTGTTAGATACTGACTTTGCTAAAGAAAGTCATGCATATAATAAATCAGCAAGCTATAAAAAAGATTCATGTTCTCAGGCCTCAGGTATTATCAGCTTGAGTCAGAACGACTATCAGCATGTTCTCTCATGGCTCAAGAGCAAGAAAATAATAAGATTTTGAACAATAAGGCTGAGGACATAATTTATAAACCATAGATTCAGCTAGAAAGTGTTGTACTGGGATCAATATATTCAAAGAAGAATATATAAATTATATGATTTAATCTTGTCTAGTAGCTTCATGGTAGTTATTTTCCTGGGGATAAGAATTTTGTTTGAGTGTAGCCTAAACAACACAAAGGAGGAGCTAAATATAAGAAACAGAGCAAGAGGAGGTGATTTTCTTTCCAGCATGTTGAAAGGTAAATTTCTTTTTATATTTAAATTACAAACTTACCATCTACTACTTGTATTAACAATGTTTTGATGGTCATTAGAAAAGCAGAGAGAAGTCCTGTAGTATCAGGCTCTTTCTGAAGCATGGTAGAAAAAGGCATTTAAAACATGATGAATACCTCCTCTTCTCTCATCTGTTTTCCTGAGCATCAATCTATGTCCAGATGAATATGTACATATTTATGTATCCCTAATGCAGACAGTAGAACAAAATGCACATTTTTTTAATTCCTTATAGTTACCACAATACTGTTTCTTTCTGTTCCCAGGTGAGTAGATAATTTTTTAAACAATATATTTATGCAGAGAATTTTCAGTACAGATACTATCCTGTTTGTGCCTCTTTGCCAGCCTGTATTAGGTGTTCCTCTCTTTTAGTTCATCTTGTTAAAGTTGCAAATTATCTACCTAGGGTATAAATTTGAAAGACAGGTAAGTACCTGGAATCACTAGTGGAGATTATGTGGTATGAACCACTTTAAATTTGCACTATGGGCCATAATGAGGTATGAGCCCATCATAGGTCAGGGCCTTAGACAGACTGTCAGGAATAGATCTGGAAAGGAATAAAAGCAGATAGTATTAAAAATAGTGAATGCACTTCACAAGATGAAATGCTCCCTCCTTGGGAGTAAGAATTCTGCTCTGTTGTAGGGCCATGCTTCTGGATGAGCCTCAAAGTAGGCATTTATTTTCTTGTGTTTATACTGCTGTGCGATCAGTTTCTAATCAAGTCTAATTCTAGGAGAAGTACTTTCCCCCGGCTGTCTATTTTCTTTTGAATTTAGCCTTCAATCCTCCAAAAAGATAACTATTGGATTGCTAATTTCTGATAGTATATAAGGCTTTCCCTGAAGAAATAGTTGCAGTATGAAACTGAAAGTTGTTTGTAGACTGTGGTCAGTGCACCCACCCTGCCATTTGCTGAATTCCCTCTACTGGGAAATGGGAAGAAAAATATAAGGATAGTGAAAACCCTCATGTACTGAGATGGTGATAATTTAATAAGAAAGCATAATCTGCACACACAAACAAAGCAAAAAGAGGTATTCATTCACTACTTTCCATTGGTGGGCAGATGTCCAGCCAAATCCTAGGAAACAGGGCTTCAGAATGCCTTATGGTTACTTGGAATGCCACAAACACAGATGTTCACCCCTTCCTTCTCCTTTCCAAAAGCTTTCGCTGCTTAGCATCATGTCATTTGATATGGAATATCCCTCTGGTCAGTTTGGGTCAACTGTCTTGGCTACGTCCCCTACCAACCTTTTGTTCACCCCCAACCCAGTGACATTGGGGGATGGCAGGTATGTTAATAGAGATACTTGTTGCCATGCAAACCCTATACAATACCTACCAAAACACTGGTCTGTTTAACACTGTTTTGGCACACGGCACCGCATGGGCTACTCTGAAGAAGGTTAAATTTCTAACTTCATCCCTGCCAGAGACTACAGAGATAAAGCGAGAGAATTTTCACTTCAGCCATCCTAATGTCTGTAACACTTTATCTACCTCTCAAGAGGTGGAGAGGAAGCTGGAAGCTATTTTTGAAAGAAGCCAGCTTCAGCCTCACCAGCTGGAACATGAAACCTGCCGTACGCATTACAATAGCTTTGGAAGATTTCAAAGTTGCAGGAGCTTCTTTCTGTCTGATTTTTTTAAGTTAATTTCTGATATTAACCCTCAACTGATAATCAATGTAGTATGCAATCAAGTAGTAGGATAGATAAACCCATCACACTGTGATGGATAAATGTAAGCTCTGTAAGTCAGAATAAATTTATAATTCATTTATTACTTTGTAATCTAATAGGTAGGCTATTTTAATAATTAATGTCTTGTTTGTCAGTCACCTATTTTGAATGGTGTTATCGGTTAGAATGTTTTTCAATGTTGTCAGAAAATATTTATTTAACACTGTGGAGTACATGCTGGCTTGTGCATCTAGCAGCATCAGAGTACTCTATGAACCCAAATGCAAGTTTTCCATTAAGATGGATTTTTTAAGGAGGAATCAGCACATTTAATAGAGATAGTTTAATAATGTTAAAAAATAAAATGTTTCAGAGAAGTGTCATTTCCATTGAATGTTACAAGTGTTCTGGAAAAATATTATAGGGCTTCCAGACTTGGTTCATTCATTTCTGAAAAGTAATCAGACATAGTAACTTTTACTATTGTGATAGAAATTTTTAAATGCATAAATGGATTCACATTGTTTCCCTTTGTAAGGATACAGCATACTGAATTGGAGGAGTTAGAGAGGTACTCAAATCATCCTCTCACTGTATATTTCATAGTGGGTTTTGAAAAAATTGAGATATGTTCAACAATTTGAGCAGCCAACTTTGTGTGTGTGAAATATCTCAGTGACCCATATTTCTGCCTTTAAGGTATGTTCTAAGGTGCGCGCCAAGTTTACATAGAATGAGTTTACCTGACAACAGGGAAACTTCCATGTAATACCTGTGGAGAAGTTATTTCAGAAAAATATTTATATGATAACCATGAATAGTATAACTGTCTTAGGTAAAATGACAGGAAGAGATGTGCAGAATAATGTCTGTAATTTTTCTGCTTGGTAGTGTACTACACCCATGGTGAGCTCATCTCTGTAAATAATCTCATCAGACTGCAAAGCACATGTTTTTCCTCTAGAATTTGAAGCAGTGTACTTGATCTGAGGGTTGGAGACATTTTCTGGTTTTTGGAGGAGTTGTTGAGAACATTGTCTTTGCTAGCAATATTTATTTTAGACTAAGATGAACTGTTCTTTACAATTCTTGGAATTATTTACATCAGAGTACCTAGGGATATATCTACAAGGTGTATAAATGTCTAGAGATTCATATTTTCTCAGGCTTATAGATGGGAGTATGTATTCATAATTTTGAAAATCCTTCTAGCTGTTGTTCTGGATCTTCAGGATTTGTAGTACTATTAAAAATCTGGTCTTCAAATGATGAATAAAAAGATATGTCTCTCCCCAGACCATTGTTAATTAGAACAATCTAGATCAGAATATGTTTTCTTCGAAGCCTTAGAAACCTTGAATTTCAGATACTTTGAGGAGTCATTTTTATATCTTACTTATATTGGTGTTATGTTTTAAATATTTTGCCATAATAAGCACCATGCCACCTGTGAAGATAGAAATTGTGCTCAGTGATGTACATAATTTTCAGTTATGCAAGAAACACTTTTATTTTTGTAATCAGAACATGAGATGTGAGATGAGTTAGAGATGATTTTACAAGCCCACATTTTTAACAGAGTAAAAATTAAAAATAAATTCTTCCATATGTTATTACAAAATATATTTTTAAAAATTACATTTTTTCTTTTTTTTTAATTATGTCAGCTAGTATATTTGGTATAATATTTTAGATTTTACAGAGGGATAGATAATACTTACAGGTTTTTATGATCTTTCATTATTTCGGCTAAAACTTGCTAATGTTTCTGTCAAAAAATTGTGCTTTCCTGTCAAACTATTAGACATTTGGTCTAATTCATTAGCCAACTCTGTAAAAAGTATTATAATAATATATAATCACTATTGACAAGTATTTGTACTTTCCATACTACTGGTAACAAAGATTCATTGCGATCACAAAATTATATTTTAGGCCATGTTCTAGGTTCTTCAGTATTATTATGGCCTAAAAATCCAAGGTACCATATCAGAAAGGAGAAATATTTTTGCATGAAATGGAATCTGTTTAAGATAGAAGAAAAGCCACCTCTGAGTGATGGAGAAAAAAGAAGCATCATTAAACAATGTAGTTTCCAGTAAGTCAAGATGTACTGATGCCTCATTTTCCACCTCATCATGATAAGTACAATGTACAGTCTGACATAAGAAATGCTTTAGTAATTACAAAGACTTGTTCTAAACTGTATAAACTGCTCTTGCAAGAAATACTGAATTTTGTTGATCCCAATTAATTTTTGTGTTTGTGGTGGTTATTTAAGGTGGTTATGAATTCTAATGAAAAAAGTAATATACCCCTTAGTTTCTGACATTTTATAACTTTTGATACCAGAAGGAATCCCTAGATATTATTCTATTTCCTGCATAAGAATATTAAAAAAGTCCAAAATTACTATTTGTGATAGATACAACAGCTTAAAAGAAGAATAAAAAATTAATTAAGCCGTTGTTTGCACTATTCAAAAATAGTACAAACAGATTTATTTCATTTAAAAAGAAAAAATACTATTTTAAATATATAAATATAGAAATGCAAATAATGTGATCAGATGCATCCTTTGTATCTTCTAGTTAGTACAAAACAAAATCTGCTGGTTGTAGTCATTTAATTTGCAGGAATTTTTAGGGTAATATCACTTGTTTCCAGAGAAACTGGCAAATGGTTCCTTAGAGATGTGAGCAGTACTGATCAGCGGGACCTTATTTCCCACAACCACCAGCCTCTCAGCTGTCCTGCTGCCTGGGAGTAACTGGTTAAAAGGCAACCTTTAAGTGAATGCTAAATTCTGAAGAAGAGGAGCTTGGTTTGGCCAATGTCTTTCACGTTTCTTTATTGTACTTGTATAGTGCTGTAAGTGAAATACAAGACTATCACTTCATCCTCAGTTCTTGTAAGGTACATGCGCTCTGGCCCTTTTAAAGGGTATCTTTGAACTGCCATCTTTATATCACTTCACAGAAGTTATAAGTTAACTTTAAGGTGTTTAATTGTGAAATGCAAACACATAAAAAGAGATAGCCTTGGTATTAAAATTCAGGAAGAAGCAAGAAAAGAAAAAGGAGGGACACAGCAGAGGTAGAGAAGAGAAGGAGCTCACTGGCAGGAATAAGAATTATTTATGGGAAATGAACTACATCGTTCTTGACAAAAGCTTTATAAGGTTGTGGGCATGGGCAAAAGAAGATGAGACAGTAACCAACATCACGCTTAAGTAATTCTAACAGTAAATATTTCTGAGCCTCCCACAAACCTCCTCCTCCTGTATTTCTTTGTAATGATTTCACTGACTTATCTTTGCAGTAAAAAAATCTAATTAAATTGCAACAAGTAGCACATTAATTAACAGATAAACTAACAGTATTAAACAGCAATACTCTAGAAGCTGACTCTGGTCTTCCTAATTAGGCAGCTCTCTCAGCGTGAAGCAGGAAATGCAACTAACACAACAATATAACATAAGGGGCAAGAGGGCCCATTAGGCTGGTAGACAGTGGGAAAAAAAAAAGAGAGAGGAGAAAAGCAAATCTGAAACACCAGTTATGCTCAGTGATCTATAACTGCTCCAAAAGTTGCATTAAGATTATAACAGATTTTTATTCAGCATATTTGATCAGTTTTAATGTCATCCAATTTTCTTAAAAAAAGCGTCTCAAAGAGTCAAATAGCAGGGATCAAAATGTTGTCTTAATATTGTCTTAATTAATATGAGAGCTGTGTAATTGTTTATTTAGGCAGTTAGACAAAATGTTTATTCCTATTCACTTGGTAGAATTGAACTGGGCTTGCTAGAATAGTAGGTTTCCTTTTATTTCAAGGTATTTCAAGTTTTTCTTTCAGGCTGTGTGGGTTATTTTTTAATGTTTTACTGTTTCATTTTTATGTTTTACTGCTTAAAGTTCGATGAAAAAGGATTGTGCCTGAAAGCCTTTATCTACATGGAGGACATACACTAGATGAGAAATGCCCATTGAGTTCAGTGAGATTTTTGCCATTAGTACCTTAGGCAATGAGATATTAGTATTGCAAATATTAACTCAAAAGCTGGATACCACATTTTCACACATCCCTTGAGCAAAAACAGACTACAAAACTGACTTGTGCATCATGGTCTGAAGATATGTGGCATACCTAGAAGAAGAAAAAGAGATTTGTTTTCCCTCATTGAGATTAAAAACAACCTGGAAAATCTTTATTTAAATTAAAATTTAATTTATTGTGCAGTTCTTACAGTACGAACCAAGTCTAAATGTGTTGCTGAATCAGTTGTATACAACGCCTGTGAAAGAAAGGATAGCTAATTTGGACAATACTCACCTTTGTTAATGAGACACTGTATTTGCTGTCTCTCTCTAAAGGTCAATTTAAATATCAGTATTGTTAAATGGTTTGTTTCATCTGTTTAGAAGAAAGGCAGAGCTGTTCCTTAAGAGAAGACTGAAAAAAGGTTGTCCATAGGATTTGGAGAGACCAAGAATTGTTGTTTATGCTAAGGATATTTTACATTAAATAAAATTTGCCATAACATAGATACAAACATAGGATAGCAGCAGATATGCTTGAAACTCTGCTGTTGCAGAGTGATCTACTCTAAAATTCAAAGCAATACTCATGCTGCTGAAGCTGAAATAGCTTTGGTAGTGATGGGATTTTCTTATAATAATTCTTCAATGTGGGCAAGGTCATCTGAAGCAGTTCAAGCACCTTTAAATGAAAAGAGTGTACAGTCCATTTGATCTCCCCTTGGTTTTAATTACATCTGCCTGCACAGCAGTGCCCCAAGGGATCAAGGGTCTTTGGAAGAAAACAGTTTAAAGGACTCAAAAGGTTACCATCGGAAGGACCCACCCTTAAATTAGTAGAAGGGGTATGGGTTGGGGTTTTTTTGATTCTTGTTGGTTTTGTTTGTTTTAACTTTTATTACATTTTTTCTTTAAAAATAAAATTCTGTAAATAAATTTCCTTAAATACCTTAGAAAATTCAGTGAGGGGTTTTTTTTTGTTTGTTTGTTTGGGGTTCTTTTTTTTTGGTTGTTTGTTTTTGGGTTTTTTTTTTTGTTTTTTGTTTGGGTTTTTTTGTGGGAAAATGATTAAAGAATTAAAAGTCAATAGCTATTGGGGGTCTCATAATTTTCAGTATAGCTAAAGATTTTTTTCTCCAGGCCAGTATCTCTCCAGGTAATGGAGAGATGCTCTACTGTTGTAACAGAGTTCACAAACTACTGAAGAGCTCTTAGAGGCCCATGTATTTCACTATTGTGTCTTCTTCCTACTTTTTTTCACTAAGTAGAAGATTGCTTTATATCTATGCATTGAAAGAATACCTCTTTGAAGAAGTTTAACTCTCCAGAACTGTCCCAACAGTAGTTTGGTATCTGTCAAGCTAAGCGGGAAGAAATTTTGGTTCAGTTCCACGTGACATGATATCTCCAGTTGAGCAGAGCGACAGCAGAATAGCAGTCATTTGCAAAGTCCTTAATTAACTGGGACTGGCAGTGCATGTCAGTGGGTTTTTATCTCTGCAAAATTCTTTCCTTACTATCATAAGCATCTTGCAAAATCCTTAAAGCATCCTGAAAAAAAACCTCCACACACATTCAAACCTTTTACCTTCTGTTCTCCCTGTGTTTATTCCTTGTTGCAAGTAAGCCTGACTTTCCCCAGAAGCTAGATTCTGTGGAAAGGAAAATATTTCTTTGATGCAAGGATAAGAGTTGTGTCTAATTTCACTGAGAGTTTATGTAAGGTCATCAAAAAACCAAAAGCTATCAATATAAGCAGTTTTATATCTTTATTTCCTTCTCTTCCACCAAAAAATCCGGATTGCTTGACAAGTAGTTTTAGAATATGTAGCTTTGGTGTCCTTTCTCCTTGGGCTTTGATTTCTAACTGGATACATCTCCTATGAAACACTATGGAAAGTCTATATATTTTTAAATGCAGTAGCTCGGAGAAGCAGAATAGCACAGAAGGAAACATAATCCTGGAAAAGAACACCACAGGCTGAAAAAATAAAAAACCAGCAGTGGTATACAGACCATATCTGTTAGGAGACACTGAATTTGCATTTTCCAATCAAGTTTAGCAGTTATAAGAGAGCATTATTTTTCTGCTCAAAAAATCATTCCCCTTGGAGTCTGGTAATGTGCACCACTCTACTCAGTTACAGGATGCTAGTGATACAAAGCTATTTATAGAAAGCAATAATGTTGGACCAGATTAACAATTTACCCATATGCAAACACAGACATTAGTACATACACTAGGACAGCACTGCAAGTACTACTTTCATTGTTCGTGAATACAATGTATGCCATTTGTTGGCATTGTTTGAGTGTGTTTGCTTTATTGACTTGAAAATGGAAATTAAAGATACAGATTGTGTAAAATTGCCTTTAAATATTATTCATCAGAGCAAGTAGCTTTTTGATTTTGCTAGAAAAACCAATGTGAGTTATGTGTTACATGAAGTAGAGCAGAATTTATACTCAGGGATTTTTTCATCATAATCTAAAGTATTTAAATGGTAGCTCATTTTCACTTGCTACACAATAAATATTTTTTTCATTTCTTGTCCATATACTTCTGCCTTGTTGATCTTAATTTTACATTATCAATTCTTACTGTTTGATGAAAATCCCCAGAAATTAATGAGCTGCAAGCCATAAGTAAAAATTAAAGATTAACAATAAATTCAGTATTTCTGCAAAAGTTAGGAGTATGATATTTTTTGCAATTTCTTAAACTTAGAATTTGTAAATTTTTAATTTAAATTTTTGTATTTCAGTTGAATAGTGATCAATGAGTTTATTCGAGATTGGATTTTGTAAGAAGAAAAAAGCGGTGGAGATAGTCATGGAGGGCTAATTTTTTAAGGGCATGAATCCTCCATTGATTCAGAAGATGGCTCTGTGCTAGTAATTGTAATGTATTTGTTATAAAAATGTCTGCTTAGATAGCAGTAATTAGTCAGCAGTTTTCAAATTGATGTAAATGCGTAGGAACCTGATTACAGTTTTAAATATTTACATAAAATGGCTTATTTTGCTCCCATTGATTTCTGACAGAATAGATTGTTCTTACTGGTTTTGATCATCAATGACACATTTATGTAAGTACTTATACATTGTTACCCTAACCACTATTTCAGAATTTTTTTTCCCTCATCAAAGGAAGAAATTCAAATGTATGTTTTGATTTTTTTCCCTTAAAAGAGAATTGATGAATAGAGCAGGAGTTAGACAGATGTCTTTATTAAATAAATGAAAGTCTAATCCTTCACTGGTATAAGTCTAGTGATTAAAAAACTAGTTTCTGATAGAGCCTCTTAAGAAAGTCAGGAGTCTGGAAACTGATTTGAGATGTTCTGCTGCTTCAGCAGTACTTTCATTAGGGAATACTCCTGGACAAGAGGAGCGATAGCACTGACTGGACAAAGAGCTCTTGCATACACAAACTAAACATGAATTGTCAGGTTAGTAACCCCTGATTGAACCTGAATCACTTGTCTGTACACACTTGCATGCATTTTTTACCCAACTGGAACAATCTTGAGTGTTATTCTTTCTTTTAAACATAATTAAACATAGTGTTATTAAACATAATTGATTATGTTTGGTCCTAAGTGGGGGCTGTGAAATTTCATCCATTGTGTGAATATTTGCTGTTGTGAGAGTCAATAATATACAGAGCTGATTGAATCATTTTAAAGAAGCAGATACAGTCATTAGCAGGTTTTTTAATATAACTATTGATGAATGTATTTCATTATTTTCCATCAACACCAGGGTCAAAACTGTGACAACTCTTCTGGCTTCTTAAGTAACTCTCTAGACGTAAAGCTGCCTGACTGCTTGGTCTTAAGATCATATATGACTGTCTCTTGCACCTTACAATCTCTGTCAGGAGCCTGTATCTTTAGAGAGAAACACTATGAAAATGTTTGAGGAAACAAAGCAATAGTTTTAGATTCTAGTGTTGGTATTTACTTTAGAGCTCAAAAAGTTAAACAAAATTGACCCATTAGGACTGAGAAAGCAAACCAGTAGTCGTGGATGAAGAATTGAAATTATAACAGTAATGTACTTCAACATCAGTGATTGTAAGTATTGCACCTGCTGCATATTAATCCATGTTCACTGGAGGTGCGCAGGTTCCTTATCCTCTGCCTGAGAAGATCTTCTCATCTTTCTGTCTTTTTTTAGCTGTTAGTAATGGAGAATAATCCACAGTTGAGGAGAGTGAATTTCTGGCACTGACTGTGCAGGGAAGCCTGAAATGCATGGTGCAATTCATAGGGGAGGAACAGCCAGTCACAAAGCTGATACCATAAGCAAACTCATGCTGAAGAGACTGTTCTAGCAAGTGGGGAGTTTGAAGGTCTTAAACTCTGCAACACCAGCAAATCTTGAACAGTAAAGGCTGCTAGAAGTTATAGATAAGTCATGTCTGGCAGTAGGGAGGGGAACACAATATATCACTGGCCTTGGAAGGTGCAGCCTGATAAGCACAAAGAAGGAAAATCTCTTGCCAGTAAAAGCAAATCTCCTGTTTCAGGTCAGAAAAAAGGTGAAAATCCAGTTAACTAAAACTCAGTGCTTCTGGCAGAATAAAATGTGCAAATAGGCTCTGAGCAGGTGGGTTGTAGTAGATGATTTCTAGAGATCCCTTTGAACCTTCATGACTTTATGATTATGTGCTCTTACCTGCTGTACTTCTTGTTATGGAGAGCACTTCTGCAATAAAAATGTTTTTTGCCTCTCAGGGAACTATTTCACTCCATACATGTGATGTAATGCAAGTTAAGCATTTCATATTGCTGTATATTGAATCATTCACTATGGAGTGAAAACAGTGTTGCAAGTTAAGCTGATACTGTACCAGGTCCTTAAATTTTTGCTAATTGTTATTCAATTACAGCACTCATTCTCTTAAAATTGGTAACTGTATGCCCTATTGCAATAGCACCTTTATCACTGGGGGATGTTTCCAGGGTTAAATTATTAGACTTTCACTTAGCCAAAGCAGAATTTAATCAGTGTAGATCATCTGAAAAGAAAGCTTTGACTCATATATTAAACCTTGAATATGAGTCAGGCTATTTCATTATACACACTGAAATACATACAGAGGATAGAAAAACACTGGATTCAGCCATCATTAAGTTCACATTTAATCCATGCACAATATAGTTTGGGGCTCAGATTTGATGGCATTCAAGTTTGAAACCCATACCTCTTTTCTCATGACAACGTGAAAAATGGCACTGAGTAAAGAATATGTTAGAGGTATTGTGACTCTTGGGGATGGTCCTGTACAGGGCTAAGAGTTGGACTCGATGATCCTTGTAGGTTGCTTCCTACTCAGCATATTCTATGATCTTAGATATGTTGGAGGTTAGGCAAGAGAAGAAAATATTTGACTAAATTATTTATCTTGAATTATCTGCCCAATATGAAGTTCCAGTGGTCTGCTATTCCTAGGCTGTGCTAAACACAAGGTATTTATCTCTGATTAATTTGGAAATATAGCAAAAAAAATGAACTGTATAAATATGCAAATTTATTCTGCTATCATTTATGCTAAAGGATTTTCCTGTATTAACACATCATTTTGCATTGAAATACAGTAGCTGAAAATAGCAATATGCTCCATTTCAGTGTCTGTTTCCCTAAAATACATTGGTGCAGAAAGATGGAATTAGTAGCAGCAGCAGACTGACAGAAAAAAGAGAAGACAATACATCTATTAGAAATTATTTTTAGTGACACAAAATTTTGTGCATTAGACAATAGTGAGGCTACTCACTAGAATAAATGTGAGTGTGCCCTGGCCAAAACTGAGATACAGTCTTGTACTCCTTGCTCTTTAGAGTCAGCTGCAGAAGTTTGAATTGCAATTGTATGAGATTTAACTGAGCACAGGAGCTTGAAACTGTCTGTCTCCATGTTCCTTAATCATTGTGTATGCAGCTCACTTTGAAAGTTCAATTTAAATATGAGCTCCATGGTTGGAAGAAGTGAAGAATATGTGTTTGAGACTGATTATGTGAATAAAGGATATAGAATGTGAGTTAGAAAGAAGAATTTGACCTTGAGTAATGAGTATTCTGAGAGCATCCAGACATTAAAAGACGTGTAAAGATTATATGAGATGTTTGAATTGGGTGGCATCAGCTCAAAAAGAAATCATAAAGACAAATTCTAAATCAGTATTTTGTAGGTCAGCTCTGTGTCTTCCTGTTTTCTTGCAGCTCTAAACATTGAAACCAGGGCTCCAGCTAGTCATCCATTTCCTAAATGTTTTAATAGATTGTCTTGTCTCATTTATTCACTGAGTAAATTGACTGTAAATGTTGTAGGACATGGCATAACTTCTTTCTTTGCTGTAGGATTTTATTTTTTTTTCACTAAGTAATGAGCAAGCTCAGCAGTTTAATGAGGATTGAGACCTGTTTTGGCCATTTGCTGTATGAGAGTTAGAATTGTCCTTTTTTATTGACCTGGAGCTCTTGTGATTTACTTTTTTAATAAGCAGTGAAAGCATTACTAGATGTTAGCTGTTTTCAAGTAAATTAAGTTCTTTCCTGTACCTGGTTTCAGAGTTTAATTGTATACCTTAGTGTTTCCATTGAGATCCAATATCAAATGACGGGTTTCAAAATGAAGAACAGAACTGTGTATTTACGGCTGCAAGGAATGCTTCTGACTTGTAAATCAGCATGACAAAATACAAAAAGCAGAATTTCTTTAGAGTATTTGAATTATACATGTATTTTTACCAAATTTATTTCAAAGTTCCATAACTAGAGAATAGTAAATCATAGAGAACATTTTGCTGCTTCTAGTGCATAGTTCCAAGGGGTCTGAATTTTAATATGAACCTTGCAATGCTATACATATGCAAACTTTTCAAAGTATAAAAACTCATATTTTAAACTTCTGTCTTGTCCGTTCAATGAATATTATTGTACTATAACCATATTTGTTACAGCCAGAAACACTGCCTTTGGTAAAAGGGAATGATTTTGGGGCTTACTGCACCTCACTTTATAAGTGATGAATGCAGATGGTGTTCATGCTAGTATAATTTTGACATGAAGGCTAAATAGTTTAATTTGCACCTTATAGTTCAAAGGTAGTTAAAAATACTCAGCTCTTCAACCTCAAGATTCAGCAGGTCTTCATAACAGCCCTCCTTTTTGTTTATTAATTTGAATTTTAACTGTTTAATAAGATTACTTTGAAGGGAAGTGCGCTTCAACAGTAAGATCAGTTATATTTGCAGGACAAAATACTCATGTTAAAAAGCCTCGTTTATAAAATATGACTAGACTATATAGGTAAAATCAGAGATTTTCTGACTGGAAAAAACCAAACCAACCTCATTGTTCAAGCAGTTAAATAACTGAAATTAGGCAGAGAAACAAACTGCCATGAAAGCTGATTTTTTTGGTTTTGGTTTTGTTTTTGTTTTTCTTTTTTTTGTGATGCTCAATCTCCTCTCTTCACTAGGAATAGACTTCTCCAAATAGACTGTATCTCATAGCCTGCATTGTAATTGACTTTTTGGAGTCACAAAGCAGAGTAGATTATAGAAGGAATAGTTTTTCTCTGAGGTGAAGATAATCTTAGATTGAAGTCTTACCTCAGTTCTCTCTGGCACCGCTAGTAGTCCACTATGGGAGCATAGAATTCAATATGATCTATTTTGTAGAATGGGGTTAAGATGTGTAAGCTTAAAACTGAATTGTAAAATATACTAAAAATGTGCTAGTTTTGTCATTTATCCAATTTATAGTACGATCATAGTATATTTAAAAATGTTCCTATGTTTTTTAAATGAAGTTGTCTTTTTGAAATTTGAAGAATTAATGAAAGATTTACTTCTTATGTTCCATTAGATCTGGAGAAAAATTATCATCAACCATAGTGTTAAGTGCTCAAAAAATCATCTTAATTACATACACCCTTATGACAATAATTTTGTGGCATATTTGGAGGCTTAATCTAAGTTTATAAGTCTTTCTTTTGAATGTTTTAATGTTTTCTTCTGTGTATGCTGTAATTAATGCAGAAGTTAGTTGTAACTGCAGAGCACTGCCCTGGTGTGTACACTCATCAAAAAAGTATTGTCTTAAGCAACAATTATCTTGTGTAAAAATTTAGTTTAATAGCTGCAGAAAAAACCTAACTTTCCTACTGAAAAAAAAAATTTGCACAGAAATGGGGAAACAGGATGACTTGTAACCATGATCATTACATTACTTTCTTCATATTGTTTTGCTTCCTTTGTATATGTCTTCTACTGCTTTTTCATTTTACTTGTTGCATTTGCTTCTTGTTAGACAGAAAATTATGACAAAGAACTACATGTTTACAGACATTTGTTCAAGAACTAGCAAAATGAGTAGTAGTATACCAGCATTATAATAACACTTATGATGATAATAGTAATAGGAAAAAATGTCTGTGCTTTGAAATTCAGAAAAAAAAATTGAAAAGTACTGAGTGCTGTTGGTATATCTTCAGTGGATATTGTACTCAGAGCTTGCAAAGCATTCTCTCCACCTTAGGGAATAGTTGCTCACAGATTTATTTTCAGAGTTTCTAGCAGGGAAATAAAATACATGATGAAGTTTTTGTCGTTTACCCAAGAAATGAGTTAAAAATACACTTTGACAAAACATGCTTTGCTACTTTGATACCGCATTGCTATATATATACATTGTACCTAACATAAAGAAAAGCAAGGAATAAATTCCACATCTCCTAGCAAAGGTATTTTTTCTCTTTCAAGCATTGACATCACCTGACAGGTAACAACAGGATTCAGATTCAGTGCAGTGGAAGCTAAGCAGGCAAAGAAACTTAAGATTCATTTTTCTTCACCATATCCTTCTAGAATATGAAGTAATATACGTTACTGTATATGCAAGGTACATTTCTATCTGCATAAGGCTGAGGGTTTTTCACCTTTGTGGCAGATGCATTGCCTTTTGAAAAAGAGAGTAGAGCCCATGTCAGTTTTGCTGTAGCAGACTTCAAGCCTCTGAGTTGCCCATGTCCTTACAGCTGGGCTGTAGTGCCTGAAGGCAGTGTTCAGACATGGTACCTTTGGCTCTCTGCCTCATTGTAAGAAAACATAAAAGAGGAGATAATCTTTTGACTGCTGTGCTGGGCCATGGCTTCCTCTTTTTTTTTTTTTTTGGTGCAATGAAATGTAGCAATGCATCTCTAACATAAACTCAGCTAACTTGGTTCCACTGAGGCTCGAGCTGCAAAGACTCCAGTGGCAAATTCAACATGCTATCATGTTGACAGTATATGAAACTTCTGGAAAACTAGATTAGAGTTTTCTGAAGTAATTTCTCTCTATATATAATTTTTTGTAATTACAAAAAAACCTTTTTTTTTGGTATGATTTTGAGCCTTATCCTTGCTTTGTTAGAAGAAAACATTTTTTTTTTGCTGTTAAAATATGTAAATAATACACTTTTTATGTGCTTATATTTCTCAGAATGACATTTTAGTACCTCTGACTAATAGCTACAACAAGTGAAACTACAGATGTGGAGCACTTTGGCCCAGACAGTGATGCTTTGATGCGTCTCTGATATTTTCAGATGATAGATGCTCAGTATATGGTTAATGCCGTCTATTATTATACTACTAGTACATCGGATGAAAGGTTCACATTATGGGCTAAGAAAAGAACGCTACAAGTGAAAATATTTTCCCTAAAATTCATTTAATCTAAACAGAAGGTTTAAGCAGATGTAATAATGGAAGGAAGAGAATGAAGTGAGAATTTCACCGAAGGTCTCTGTGTGTCAGTAGTATAGAAGTTTTAAATCTTGATTCCCAGTGAAATATTCTGTACAGGCTTTGAAGAGTCAATCATTCAAAGATCAGTAGCACTTTAAAAATATATGTACATGTTAAATTTGCAATTTAAGTGGAGAAACATATTGCCATGTTTTTTGTTCATTGTATGATAAACCTTTTTCTGGACAGCACTTTGGTGTTCTGCTTTGTTCTGATCACTGTTGTTTTACTGTGTCAGGTAGCAGGGATTTTTAGTAACTCCAGGCAGTACCTTGATCAAAGTAGCTAACTAGCTGTGAGGAAGTCTCAGTACTGAGTCACTGCGAATGAACACTTCTTCTTTCTTCACCTGCTGACATTGAGGACAGTTATATTTCTTTCACCAGCAAGGGAAAAAGATAGAAAAATTCTGGAGCTTGAGTCTGATTTGAGGCGTTTTATTTATAATTATTCAATAAATTATTTTGCAGCATCAAATAAAGCATCTTCAAACAGATTTGATACCCTGATCAAATTTTACCAAATCCTGCATGTAGCCAAAAGTACAGGACAAAAGCATAGATACGAAGACCTGGGACTGGTGATTTATTTTTCTTTGAGAATTGGGAATGGGGTCACATTTGTCATCCAGTTCCATGCCAATCTTTGCAAGGCTTTCTGACTTGATTATTTTTTAGAGGAAAATTGATGATGTCATTAACTAATGAAATGTTTTTAATGTGCATCTCATATACTGGGATAAAGCCTAACATATCTCCCTAGCCAATTGAAAGTGGTGCTATATTTTTACTGTGTCAGCAGTATTTTCTAATCCACCCATATAATGGCAAACCCAGCAGGGCAGAAAACAAATTGAAAGTAATCAGATCTGTACTTCCTATTTGCATATAATTAAAAACCAAATTCTCGGTTTTTCTTCCCCCACCTTTCTTCATTTTCTTCTCTTTCTCTCTCTTTTTTTTCACTTTATCTTTTCTTAAAAATGACTTCTCCATTGCAGTTGTATACTCTGAGAATAGTCATATGTCACTGAATGCAGGTAAATGTACTTTGTGATGGCTTAGGTCCCTTTCCTACTAATGCTGATGGATGAGTGGCTAAGGATGAGAAAAAATTATATATTTACACAGGAATGATAGGAATTATATGATTTACTGTCTGAGTACCATTCTGCACCATGGTAATTATCATGATATTAAATAGCTGAGTGTCATCATAGAAGGAACACAAGTCATTACCACAGTCTACATATGATAACTCTTAAACATAATTGCTATGTAATCTTTAGGTGATTGAATTAGGATGCTGCCAGCACAACTATGCAAAACAGAAAAAAAAAAAAAAAAGCTGCGTAAGCAAAGATTACTGCTGTTTCTTTCTTTAATTGAATGCTTTTTGAAACATGGCAGTTCAGGGACAAGTTCTGGAAAAATGTGCCATTTGTACTCAGCCTTGTTAAAGTGTGTAATTTCCTTCGGTGAATGATGGGAAGAACACATATGCATAACTGCAAATATGGCATAGGTACAAAAGTGATACTTGCCTTTTCATGGACATTGTGCTGTGAATCCATAAACCCACAGAAGTCAAGTTAATGTCCTGATCAGCTCTTGATCAGGTGTCTGACTGCTAAGGTAACTTTTGCAGATGCTACAACATAGTACCAGCTGGCCTTAGGGAAAATGTGATATACCCCCTATAACCCTCAGAAAGTAAATGTAACAAGTTTCAATGGAAGACAATCTCTGTCAATGTAAGAGAAATCACATTTTTATGATGTATATTTGGTATGAAGGTTGCTTAAGCTGCAGTGTCCATCAATTTTCTTTCACTTGTAGCATTTTTGCAAGGCAGTTGTATGTAGATTTAAAAGAGTATGATCTCTATAGCAAATCTTCTTTACATAAAAGTATGATTTTTGTGATAAAATACTGATTTTAATGTGGCTGTTTTTCTATAAACAGATTTCATTATTTTCTGAAAGTTGTTTTCCAAAAACTACATACAAAAATCTCATTAATTAATTTCTTGCATCTCTTGAAAGCTTGTAAGACAAGCAAAACCAACAGGTTGATGTAATCTTTGTTACAGTATTTTTCTAACAATTTTCTTTGTTTCTTAAAAAAAGTAATAATTCCATAAGTAATGGATTTACTTGAGTAATGAGCAAATACAAGATAACTACAACTCTGAAATCCTGCAATGTTGCTTCTGAAAGCATCTGCCTGAAAAAATGTCCTGATAACTTTTAAATGGATTTATTGCACCACAAATACAACGTACCAATTTGATATTTAATTTTGAGCTGATTCAAATTCCTGGAATCTGTCATTCAGAATAACCAGATCAGGCTGAGAGTTTTAGTTGCACTTAGAGCTTAATGCGTATTTGTTATGGAAATGTGTATTGTTAGATAAATATTTATAAAGGAAAGTGATATTTCTAATATATATGGTTGCATTCTGATAAATATATATATTTAATATTAATAATTATGGAATATTGCAGTCAGTTTATAATGCTCATGTTTTATGCTCTGAATAGAATTTCACCATTAAGTTGGCATAAACAGTAAGAGGATCAAAGTTTATTATTTCATCAGAAGTCTTTGCAGATTTAGGGTGATTTGGCTGTATAAATTCAAATTAAAATACATGCAGTTAGGCACATAGTGTTTAAATGGAGTTTTAAAAGATTCTTCTGTGTTAATTAAACAACTAAAATGTGTTTGTCTCTGTGTTTTTGAAAGGAGCTGAAAGATTTAAATTAATTCTCACCATAATAGCAAAAGCAAGTTAAGAATTTTAAGAAGTTGCAAGCAGTCACTGAAGAATAGCCCACAGAAGTAGGCAAATATCAGATGTAGTTGAATTTTTTATTAATTCCTTTTAAAGAATTTTACTTAATAACTATTGTTGTTAGTTACTAACAAAGATTGTTAGTTGTGAACAATGAGGATAAAATGCTCATACAAATAGTTGCTAAGACACTGGTGATTGATTATTAGTTAGCAGTTTACAAAGAGGATTTCTTAAACAAATCTGTATAAATTTTTAGAGATAAGTATCTCTGAAAACTTTTACCAAGCTCAGCTTAAATTACAAGATTCAATACTCAGCAGAAGTACATCTCTTGAATTGAGACAAGTTCTGCAGCTATTTTTGCTGTGGATTCAGCATCTGGAAAAATGTGGAAAATAGGTGTTTATTCTTTAGAGTAGAGATTAAGTCATGAAAATAAGACACCATGACATTTTGTGGTTTCATTATGCAATATTTATATCAATATTGGATTGATCTTAAATGATTATGTCTCAATTTTCTTCACATATTTTGAATAAAACCAAACCTAGAACAAAAGTTACCTCAAAGGACAGATTTTTTTTTTTCTTCTCAAAGTTACTTGATGTCTCAGCTTATCCATGATTTGCTGAATTAACCAAAGCTTATGTCCATGTTTTACATACCGTCTAAAATTGCCAGGTGTGAGGGGTTGAAAATTGTTAACTATGTTTTGGTTATTGTGTATTGTATGTATTCTGTTTTGTTCCTTATGTATGTAGATCCTGTGTTCCCATTGGTTCCCATGGTCACTGTGCCACCTCCTTGCATTGGCTAGCCGAGAGGCTAAACCCCTCCCTCCCTGCAGCCTTATAAACTGTGGGAATTTTGAATAAATCTCTCTCTTCGTTGCTGGACTCATGCGTGCTCACTGTCTCTCAGTACCGGAGCCTCCGCCGCCCGTCTCGCCCCTGAGAGGCGGGCAGCGGGGGGGAGACCTCCCCCAACATAACCCCCAACAGCCAGGCAATTTCTTTGGGCTCCTGTTTTACTGTTCACAGTCCTTACAGTTACCCATACTGAATTTTAGAGAGGTATCAAATGAATTCTTAATGGCCACTCAGAAATTTGTCTTTCATTTTCAACTATAATTACAAAAATGTGCATGGCAGAAACTATATTTGAGAGAAACCAAAAGTATTTGAGTACAGTTATAGTATTTGTCCTCCCAAATCTGCTTCTTTTACATTATGTGGATTAAATTTATGTTCTGCCTGGTTCCTACTTTTTATAGTATTAAATTATGGTTGAGAAAATGTATTTACAATGCATATCACACTTGCACATTTTTTATTCTCTTCAGGTACAATCTGCATATGGCATGTCTTTTTTTCCAGGAATATATAATCGCTCATTGGCAATGTTATTTGCTTTTTCCTGTAGGGGCTGATGTTATCAATTTTGATGGCCATGTAGTGTTACCATACAGATTCAGGAACAAGAAAATGAAAACACTGAAAGATGTCATCTCTCTGAAATTTAAGACCTCTGAAAGCGAAGGTGTAATCTTCCATGGAGAAGGACAGCAAGGAGACTATATCACCTTGGAACTGAAGAAAGCCAAACTTGTTCTAAATTTAAATTTAGGTATGCTTTGATTTTTTTGTTTTGCAGTAGTTTTTAACTCTCCCACAGAAATTTTAGGTCTTTCCCACAGTAATATGGTAAGCCACATCATTTAATAAGATAATTTGGGGGAAATGTTGCTAATTCTCCTTCTATAAGTTGAGGGGTTTTTTCTCTCCTTTTTTACTCTGTGTGAGATACTATGAAAATAAGATCATACAGAAAAGCAGGGTCAGCAATATATTGCCTTTATACAAACAAACAAACAAAAAAGCTTGTTAGAATTATATTTGGCCTCAGCTGTGGCTTTGTGTGAGAGGACACTGTCATCACTTCTAGGGGATAAAGGTCACCTTTAGGAACCTAGCAGAAAATAAAAGTATCAATCTAGGAAGTTACAGGCCACATGATCTTCATCAGCCTTCCTAGAGTCTGAGAAGCAGGACTAAGAAAGGAAAAGAAAAAAACTGCTTTATCAGGCAATCTTATGATAGTTCCAACATCCTTTTTCCCTCCCAGCTAAAGACTACAGGCTCATGAGTCACTGGATTTATGAAGTATATTTATTATGAAAAAAACCCCCACATTTATTTGGTTCCAGGTATTTTTTCCCTTAAAACAAAAGAACCCTAGAAAAAGATTTCATGCAACCTTCCTTAGTTCTCTTACAGACGTGAAGACAAAATTGTTCCATTCATTATTTCCATTGAATATTACTTATTTCCACTAACATTTTCTCTTGCTTTCTTTACAATGATCAACATGAATAGATGATGATGAGGAAAGCACATATTCCTATAGTAGTTATGTATTCTTAACAATTTTAATTGCAGTAGTAGCCCATTAATTTCAAGTTCCTCTGTATTCTTTAGTTCAGTCTGTCTTTATAAGCTATGATAACTTCCATATATGTGCGTGGTGAAGATGTTCCTAAATCACTAGGCTGATAAATGGACTGTGACACATACTCATTCAATAAACAGAAGAAATACTTTATAGTATTATTCTTCCTCTGCCTGAGAGTATTGTCTTTGCACCAGAGACAGTAGAAAAGGATGTTCATCTTGCCTGGTAAGATAAAGTGACTTAGTTTCAAAAATCAGGGGATGGGGGAAAGATGGGGAGACAGAGGTGGCTTTAGGTTTCACTTTGCACTGGATTTGACTTTGCAGTGAAGAAACTGAGGCTCAACAACACACATCAATTTTATTGTGTCTTTTAACCAACAGTATCTGTGGCCTTCAACATAAAGGCAGTATGGTCATTTGTAGGCAAGTAATGGAAGTGTGATTTGCCAGAATGTATTATCAACATGCACAAACCTTAATGTCTGAGTTGCAGGTATACTTGATGGTAAGAAATTCTCAGCCTCAGAAATGCTTTAGGTCCTCATACATTCAGAATATGGAAGATTGCTCTGAGTTATTGGGCAGTGCAGCAATTTTTTACACTTTGTGCTGAATTAGTCATTTGCTGCTTCAGTTGAGATCCATGCTATCAACCTTTGCTGGCTTAGCTATGTCAGTCAGATGGCAACAAGATGTGATCTCTGACTAGCACAGCTGCACTGGCAAACCCCCCTGGATAACATAGCAGAGAATTGCAAAACAGTATTCTTGCTGGTAGTTTGACTTCCAGAATAGGGAGATTGCTGCAGGAGGAGAGATTGGAATAAGGTGTATTAACAGAAGATTTTTTTTTTTTTTTTTTGCTGCTCTTGGCTCAGTCTGCATTGAGCCTTTTCCTATCTGCTTGCTGGTATACTGTACTGGCAGAGGCCACAAAGCATAGAACTCAGACTAAAAGGCTTGTTGTTGCCAAAAACTCTTATCAGACTCCATGTCCTCCTCAATAGTCATAAATCAGTACAGTTCCAATGCAGCTCAGGATATGGCCCAGCTTTTCATTTCTGTGGTGTAGGATTGAAAACACAGAAAACACATAGTGGAAAACAATTATACAACTAGAAGTTGATATTGCTTCCCTGATTTGTCTCCAAATAACTAATATTCATACATATATTTATACAATTCAATGATCAAATACTTGCTGTATTTGGTCCAGCTGTTTGTATTTATGGCAGCAACTCTCAGCTGGGCAGAACTCAACTTCATAGCAAACTGACTTCCTCCAGTTTATTGTAAGTCTGGTATGATTCAGGTGAAATATTGACAGAGCAAGGGGAAAATGTTTGTCCGACTGGTATGAGGTGAGAATTGCTATTGTTTCTGTTCTCAGGCAGCAACCAGCTTGGCTCCATTTATGGTCACACATCTGTGATGACAGGCAGCCTCTTGGACGATCACCACTGGCACTCCATCCTCATAGAGCGCCACGGGAGAAACATCAATCTCACCCTGGACAGACACATGCAGCACTTCAGAACCAATGGAGAATTTGATTACCTGGACCTGGATTATGAGGTAGACAGTGAAACTTATTTATTTTCATTCAAATTGGCTTTATAAACATAAGTCCAATAAGAAAAAAAGCTAACATAATTTAAGATGTTTTGGTACTTTTTTGTACCTCTGTTTTAAGTATTTCTTCCCTTACTTTTCCTGAAATTTTCTTTCCAACAGTGTTCTCTTCTAAGTGTAAAGTATATTTCTCTTCATTAGCCTACCAAACCCCATCTGGAGTAACAGTCATCCTAGCCCTTTTTTTTTAAAGTGTGAGATCTGTGCTATTCATCAAGCTAAGCATATATGACTTTTAAAATCTCTAAAAGCAGCTGCTCTAACTAGAATGTAGATTTTTAAAAATATTGAACAATCTGTTATTGCACTCAGGTGATAATTTTGCACTTGAATCAGAAAGCTTTATTCTGTGGTGGCAATATTTATTTTTAGCAAATGAAGCAGATTAGAACTTTTTACTAATATGGATCTTGATCTGTCTTTTCTTAGGTAGATCCTTCCTTGTATTTTTACAAATATGGCATCAGTAACTTCTTTTTATAAAGAAGCAATAAAGAGTTAGGAAAGTTGTAACAAAACTTATTTAATCATCCAGGTTAAGGCACACAACTGTGGATAATAATTAAATGTGGTTTTGTTGTTTGATTACACTCTGACTTCTACAGTTATGAACTTGTTCAGTTCCTCAAAATTGTTACATGAAGTTCAGCATGTTGGTTAGTGCAAACTTTGTATAATATTTACTTGCACTCTTTGCTGTTTCTAATGGGAATTAATGTGGTTGGCTGAGCCAAATATGTAATTTCTACCCTTACAACTTTTTAAGCAGTGAGAAGGAATCAAAATCATGTAATGGAAAAAAGTTTGAATTAACTTCTGTATTTAAATTTTTACAAACAATCTTTTGATCAAGAACATATGAATGCTTGAGAAAGTTACTTATGATTGTAAATGTTACTGATTCAAATATTTACTTATATTCCAACAAATCTTTATGAATACATTCTTTTCTAGAAGTTATAATGAGAAAATAATGAGCAAATGTGCCTATACTTCTATTACTTACTGAGCACTGGTAATCTGAATTGAGCTGCTGAAAACTCACATAAATAGATTTTATTCAAGTAAGTGAGCTACAGAAAAAGTTAGGCTGAATGCCATAAGCCAGAGTTGGGCAATTTTTGCATATATATGTGTGCGTATATATACACATATATACACATATAAATGGAGCATGTTTACATAACAAATATATTCCATAGAATAAATTTATCCGTAGTAGCAGTAGAATTCAGTCACCTTCCCATCCTCTCTAACATTGAGAGGCTCACTGGCAGTTCTCAAAGGTACATTTCATTCTCCATATACATGGATCCCCTTGTGTTAAAGGAATTTGAATGTGTGTGTGTATGTGTTTCTGTGGTTCATATAAACTCAGCCTTAACCTCTTCTCCTTCCTTTCCTCTCAGTTATCTCACTGGTTTTGGAGTCAGTCATCAGAATAAATTTATGTGTATTGCCTTTGTGATTAATAGTGGCTTAACCTGAAATAATTAAAAAAACTTCTCATAGACAAAATAGTTTCTAGGTTAGTCTCTTTCAGAAAAGTTAACACAAAAGAGGAATAAACATTAGTTCTGATTGCATTTTCAAGGTAAAAAACATAATCCTGTAAGTTGTTCTTAACTTACTGTCATGGTATGTGGTTTTTTTGCTATTTTTCTTTTTTTCTATAAAAGTCTTTCTTTTCTATTTTGTCTCGTCCAAGTCTTTGAGTGGTTGTCTTCATCTTCTTTATGCAGCTGATTTGACCTGCTAAGCCATGTGGTAACTCCTCATTGACTATAACTGCATCATAAAAGCATGTTCTCAGTAGTAGAAAAGCCTTCTGTCTAACAGGGGATAGTATCTTTATGTGATTCTGTAAATTCTTCTGGATAAAGCAGATATATAGGAATTAAGGGAAAATAATGTACCGTACTGGAGCCCACCACTGCTGTGCTGTAGTCTGAGCTCTGGGACATGGTTAGAGCTGAATGAATCATTTGAATCAGATTATCTGGCTAATTTCATGTCTACTTTTGTTTAGAAAAAAATACTGGGATGGACATTTATGCCAATTTCTTTGTTTGAAATGTATATTGTCTGGTAGCAATCAGAAGAACAATTCATATATGAACAACTGTGATGTGTCTGTTCACAATTTGGACAATTGTAATAATACTTGGGATTTCCTACCACAAATATTTGCAATCACAAATTCATTATGGATTTTTTTCTTCTTTTGCAGTGCTTATCTAATACACCCTTTTTCTGTTAACAGTGTAGCCAGCTCTCTCATTTTCCATGTTTGAGTATTCAAAGAAAACAAATGCATCTACAGTAAATGGATTTAAAAGTCTTTGCCTTCTAGCAACTATACGCCATTTTCTGTTTCATTCATAGATAACCTTTGGAGGCATGCCTTTTTCTGGGAAGCCAAGTTCTAACAGTAGGAAAAATTTCAAAGGCTGCATGGAGAGCATCAACTACAATGGCAATAATATCACTGACCTTGCCAAGAGGAAGAAACTGGAACCTTCAAATGTGGTAAGAGCATAATTTAATGGTCATCTACACCTCCGCTTCTCCTTCTAAAGAATACTAGAAGGTTTATGAGTGTGTGTAGCTGATACCTTTGTGGTATACTGGAATAATATAGAACACAAAACAAATTTTATCACAAACCCAAAGATCTTATTGTATGTACATTTATGAATTACTATTATTATCACCCTTCTCATCATCATCACATCTGAGCATTTTACTTCTAGGATCTTGTTTCATATTTCCAAAATTGACATCAGATAACTACTGTTATCTGATACGAAATTAGTATCAGATAACTACTTTTTAAAAGAATATCAATTGAACCAGTAAGTACTTCATTCTTTTCCTCTCAAATTATAGTAGTCCAAAACCAGTGCAGACAAGGTTTATTATTAAATTCATTGCAGCTTTCTTGTGGCTTTTAATCCTGGTATATTCCATTCCTTCTGAGCTAGTTGAATTGCTGGAGTGCAAAAGTCTTTGGAAGGGAATGGTTCTACAGGCTTTTCTGGTAGATTTGAAAAGCCTCAAGATATTAGACTTTAAAATCATTGTTTCACTTATTAAAATTGCAGAGCTTATTATTAACATTCTATTGTGTATTTGATCTTTCTTAAGTGTTCATAGTTACTTTCATGCTCAGACTTGTGGCTTTATGGGCAGGGTGATTAAGAAAGAATGTACTTTAATTATTGTCTTTTTAAGGTTTTAAAAAACTGTTCCTGAAACTGCTTGCTGGCATATAAGGCAATATGGGTAAGAAATAAATGTATTATTGCCATTAATTTGAGATGGTTTGAATAAATTTTCAAGGCTTTCTTCAGTATAAGCTTAGAGCCTTCACTAAGTCCTGCTAAAAATATGCAGGTTTCCACTATTGCTTTTCTCTTGATGTAATAAAAAGTAAAACTATACATACACAGTGATGATGTCATGCAAAGGATTGACTAACATTTAATTGCTCCTTGGATAGTAAAACAGAAGTTCCATCTAATCGTATGAATGCTAGGGCTAAATGGTCCAGGATAATTTTGAATACGTGCTGTTTGCCTATACAAACTCAGTAATACAGCCTGATACCTAGAACAGTTTCTGTACAGGAATTTCTTCAGTGTTGTCAAGGGCAAAGAGCATGATATTTATGCCATGCAGTAAGACTCCACTTTTAGATTTTTTTTGACCCATTCTCATGAAATCCTGTATCTTTGACTTTTTTGGTTTTTTTTTCTTCAAAATTGTCTGTGCTTTACTTCCTGCAGGATATTTTCAGCTGTAATATAACCATGATTTAGAAAAAGATCTTTGTACATCTCTGCATTTTGCACGGTCAAGCCCACTGCAAGGTAGCAGGACACAATCTTAAAGCCTCTCTCTGAGGAGAAGTGTTACTTAAGAGGTTCCTGTATTGCAAATCCTATCCTTTAAAATCCTAGCCATAGCTAATAGACCTGTCAAGTTTCTGAAAAATCATCATTCTTGTTTTTAATTGTTTCTTTTCTTTGCTTTTAAAATTCCATTGCCTGTAACATGAAAGTAAAATCCTCAAAAGAAGCTTTGACAATATTAGTGCTACATCTAGAGGTTATGGAATGCTAGTTTAATTTGATGGTTCTGTTGATTTCCAATTCTGAGAATGGCTATAAAAATAGAGGTGACCTTTGTTTTAAGTAGAATTACTTAAATTGCTTCAGCCTTTCAAAAGCAAAATCAATTTTACTCTAAATCAAGATTAATTTTTATGTTTTTTATGAAATATTTTTTTCCTCCTAGTTTTTAACCTGATTTAGCATGCAAAAATAGACTTGTTTGAAACTACTGTTGTTGCTAAGCATTATTATCATTGTGGTACTTAATCCAACAGGGATCAAAGCTCCACTGTAGATGTACAAACCCATAACAGTAGTCACACCCTGCCCCAAAGAGGGGCAAGACAGAAAAAGGAGTAATGAGGGTGAACACAAAATAAGCTGTGTGGTGATGAGAATATCATAAGGGAGGGAAAAAAATCAGAGAAAAGAAGGATTTTAAAGAGGTGCCAGACAGAAGAAAATGATGTCTTAGATGTCTTAGATGAAAACATTTGAATTTGAGAAGTCATACAGTGAAAGGGACTTGACAAGTTAATTTTACAGAATGAGGAGCCCCAGAGAATCAGAGATTATGAGGATTATTTGTCCCTGAAAAAAAAAAATAATTATGTCTCATGTACATGCATGTTATCAGCAAAAAACTACTGCCATGCATCTTTTAAATTTATTGAAGAGTAAGAGTGAAAAGACAAATTAAAAATATTTTAAATTTAAAATACAGTCCAATACTGTCTTCAATAATATATTTGATTTAGATTTAGAGGATAAGAATAAGGGGAAAAAAGGTTTATGAGTCTTTTGTGATATTTAAAATGGCAACAGCTCTTAAGGAAGAACAAGATAGAGGGATGGTCTTGAGCAGTTATTGCTCTTATTGGTGGAGCCTGATTTGTTCTCACAAATGAGTCAAAAGAGAGTCATGGAGAAAAGGTCAGCTAAGACAGAAAAGACCAGGTGTCTACTTTTCTCCTTAATCAAGTTGGACTCAGGACAAAACAGAAACAGGAAACATGCTAGTAAACAATCTTTGAGTCCATCTTTTCCATGTTTTCTAGTAAAATATAACAAGCTTTCTAGGACTTTCATTACCTTGCATAAATGAATAATATTGACCCTTGTAGCAATACTGAGAAAAGACTAGGATATGCAGTTAACAAAAAGTACTACAGAGAAATCTGAGTTTACAAATTTAGTTTATCAGGTTTTCCTACCTAGAGGAATATTAAGGGCAAGCAATGCGAATTCTAATTGTATCTAGTTTCCACAAAATAGTCTCTCCAATTTTAAAGCCTGTAACTGAAAAATGCTGAGGAGAATCATATTTGCTATTCTCCATCCTTACATTCATTAGGTCCATGCTCCACCCAATTCTGCATCTCCTATGCCATGTATTACTGAGTGGAATCATATGCAAATTTAAGCTGTTTTATTTAAATTATTTATATTAACCAAACATCATATTAAGCTCAAAAATACGTAATAAGCTATTTTGAGAAAAATACAGAAATACCATGAAAAATATTAGCATATAGTACATTGTCTGTACTGTACCGTTACTGAAACATCCTGATTTAGCAGGCAGTGTAGTCTTAATAAACTCATTGCCTCTCTTTTGGGAACTACCTATTTATCCAGTAGGTTTATTAATTGGGAAAAGTTTTAAGATCCAGTAGGATTTATGCAAGGGATAACATTTGAATTTGGATAGGCAAAATTGATCTATAAGAAGTAAACACGAACCTAATTTGCCATACAGATTAAAGATTATGATTCAAAGATCAAGCTACACAAAATCAGTTATTTTTACCTTTTCCCTATCAATGCAGTTTGAAAAGTTCTCTGGTAAGATCAACAGTTTCAGTATTAATGCACAGTATATATTTGACTTCCAGATGTCATTGCCCAAAGAACTATTCAGCAAGTCACTCTGAATCTACAGAAAAGGATCTCATTCTCTTTGAAAAATGGGGAGGCTATTATAGACACAAGCTGCAGATTAATTTGAACTCTTGACCTAGAACTAGTGAGCAATCTATATAAGATGGACTGTACTTAAAATAGGAGTCATCTTGTGAACTACAGTCATAGAAGAAATCAATAATCCAGTTCATATTAATCTGAATAGCTCAGTAGGGAAAATGCTAACTAGCAAAGAAATTAGAATTATGTGTTACTTCCTCAGGAAACTCTTTATGCAGCTAGACCGTCCATGGGAAATGCATTCACTGACGTGAGAGAGGATTTCAATGCATTCAGTGCCTTTACCATTAATAGACGTTATACATGCAAGTATTCAAAACATCAGGATGACAGGAGAGTATCAGTTGGATATAAAAGCCGTCTTGTAACAAAGAAATTGTTAGTTCCTCTTGGTAACAAGGCAGCAAAAGAAACCCAAAATGTCTAACAGAATGCACTCTGAGCACTTCTTAATTGGTATCTGTGACTGAACCATGAGATGTCATCTCTTAAAAAATGCTGTTGCTTTCTCAGTCTACACAGTACTGCCTTAACTATGTAACAGAAGTTGTTTCTAATACAGAGGGTGACATTACACTGAGAATGATAACCAAGGGGTACAGATAGTCTCCACCTTTTTTTTTAGTGTATGTTAAATTTGTGGTTTAACTAAATGTATTCTGTAGCACACTTTGAAAAGTTTTGAGTAGAGCTATTCACCACAAGCAAGTATTTTGAGTTAATGCTTAGTTGGCTAAAAACGTAAAATTTAAATCTCCAGGCAACCTTTAAATAACCTCCCTCTGAAAAAAAAACCCAAAACCCTAAACAAACAAACCAACCCCCCACAAACAAACAAAACCCCCAACCAAATAAAAAATAACTAAAAAAAACAAAACAAAGCAAAACAAAAACAGAGAGCAAACCAAACACACAAAAAATACCCAGAATAGCCAAGCAGCTTAGCAGGGAAAGTTTTTTGCTTTTACTCATAAAGTAGCTGTCATTTCTCTCATCACACAGTTATTTAAAAGCTTTCTGTAGTTGTTTTAGCTAATTATTTTCCTAATTCCTTGGATTTTTTTTTTTCTGTACATGGATCCTGGGTGCATTAAAAGAACATGATTTATAATGCTTAGGTTTTGTCATAAAGGTTAGGAACAAATCTAGCAGATCAATTTAAAGAAATCTCTTCTCTAGTTCCAGATTACTGAAAACATCAGTGTTCCTTAATTGATCATGGGAGCCGCCAACCTGATAGTGTAATTACTACTAATTCGACTGGCCTTTATAGGTAGACTGCATATAACTTCTGAGGTTCTGTAGGAAATAGTCTGTTATACAGAATAATCAAAGCATCTATCTGAGTGCTCCAGAAAAAAATATTATTTGTATTCATTTGGGTTTTACATGGGAATTCTATATAAGAAGCTGAATCAGCTATATGGGTTATATCTTGTTATGACACAGATCTATTGTTTTCTGATGTGAAGTTCTTTTAAAAAGTGATGGGTTTGGACATCAGCAAATGAGTGCTTAAGCTTGCATATTGACATCATCTAGCCCACCTCCAACTGAAAATAATTACTTCTTAAAAAAAATTTACTTAGGTCTTTTCTCCCACACATTTTCAAACACAAAGTTCCTACCTTGCTTCCAAATTCTCTACCTTCCCTCAGATGCATTTTTACACTATGAATACAAAAATGTGACATAAAAGCTTGTATCAGGAAGTCAGTAATATAGCATTTAGAATAGTTATGCAATAAAGATGTTGAATGACACCTGTTGAGATTCTGAACCATGTTTAAGTGGGACTCATCTCTAAACATCTAGGTACCTCCAAAAATGTTGCTCAAACCTTAACATCTTTCTCAATTTACAAATAAATATCAAAGGAATTGCAATCTTGATTATAGTAATAATTTCCATACTGCATCAGATATAATTCTTCCTTCCCAAGTAGAACTAAAATTGCCACATAATATTCACCTGCAACAGGGCAGCAGAAAACCTAACCACAGGACAGGAACCACTTTGTCACATAGTCTAGGAATTCTTCAGCAGAGGAAGTTTTCTTGTTATATTTCATTCATGCATTTAAAAGTTAATTCTGGACATAGATTGCTACAAACTATTTATGATTTCTAAGGCGAAGGAATGGTAATACATCCTACCATTGTGGCCTTTTGTGAGAAATTATGTGAGAACCCGAGTAAAAAATAATGTCCCTAATTCTAGTCTTGTTTACAGATATATTTTAAAGCCTTGTAAATCAATAAAGTTGACTTGATTTTGTCAATTTTCCAAGGAGTAAAATTTTACAGTGTGAAAACTGTACTGTAGTTTCTTTTACAAGGAAAAGTATTTACTGACTACAAATATTTGGCATTGCTCATGGTCATGAAGCCTTCTGCTTCATGAAATGAAGTATTAGGTTATGTAGTATTATCCAATAGAAAACATAACAGAGAGACTGGCTCTCTTCATGAGGTATTATACACCCTTCTTTCCCAACCTCAGGTATTATATTGATTGACATATGATGTAAGGTGTTTGGAAAGCTGAACTCATTTTTTTAATTACTGCTCTGTCATAGGTTTCTATGGTGACCATGGACAACCCAAGTTTTTCTTTGAACTGGAAATATTAATGGTTTCATTCAAGTCTTAGATTACAACTCTTCAGGGCAAAGTCTACCTTTTATTTTGCATAGGTTCAGTGCAAAATATAATGGGGCCACTGGTAGGAAAAACCAGAAAAATCAGCAACAACATTATAATAGTAACAATAACAATAATATTAATAACACATCTTTATATGCAATATGCATTAATCACAGTGGTCTCTAGGGTGAATGAAATCTAGAATACTTTTCTAAGGTACTATCAATTTAGTGGAATCTTACAATTTTGCTTATATTTTTGCTTCTTTCTTTGTGTTTTACTTAGGGAAATTTAAGTTTTTCTTGTGTGGAGCCACATACAGTGCCCGTCTTTTTCAATGCCACCAGTTATCTTGAGGTTCCTGGTCGTCCAAGCCAGGATCTGTTTTCAGTCAGTTTCCTTTTCCGAACCTGGAATCCAAATGGACTTCTTGTCTTCAGCAACTTTGCAGATGACCTGGGAAATGTTGAAATTGACATAAACGAAGGCAAAGTCAGTGTCCACATCAATGTCACCCAAGTGAAGAAGAACCGGATAGACATCTCATCAGGTAACTGTGAGGGGTTTTTAAATTTGATCTAATTTTTGTTGTTGTTGTTGTTTAAAAGCATCACATGCCTAAAAATCAGAACAATCATTTTACAAAATTTAAATTTTATATTGCAACTACATTAAATTCTTTATTGTATGTTTTATTGGGTAAGAGGCATAAGAATATGCAACAGATGTTAGATTAAAAAAGAAGATATAAATATTCTTATTCTGTCAAGAAACGCAGAAAATATATTACCTGTTATATATGAGGCAGCATTGCTTCTTTTTGTTTTCTTCCATCTGTCTTGGAGTTTTCTCTGCAAAAATATTTGGTTCAAAAGGGGACCATACTCCCTTTTTGAGAGTAGCCTAAAAATTAGGCTGCTCCTATTACTTCCTAATAATTAGGAAAGTCTCATTAAAAGAAAAAATATCAATTTTTACCATAAATATTTGTATGGACTTTTTAGATTTGCATAGTTTTCTTGGGAAAATGTTGATATAGTTTAATACTTTGTTGTTAATTGTGTTGCTACAGGCATTTCAATGTCTCTGAAATGAATGGTGTGTCTGAACATAGGAAAGCAAAATACGACATCTGCCAGGGAAGGCTGGAGAGGGAACTCTGCTGTTGTACAGCAAATATCACAGCAACCTTCTTGTTCTCTTCCTGTGCAGGGAATTAACAGATGCATCATATAAAACTGCTGAGCTTACTAGAAGTCAAAATGGTCTGCCTTTGACACAAAGAGCTCTGACCACTCTGGTCCTGTAGATACAAGATGCAGACTTTTTTCATTGATTATTTTTAAAAGCTGACAAAGCAGAATTTTAAATAGTGAAGTATGCAACCTTCTATGTTACTGCATGTGTAAGGTATGAGTAATTCTATAGGGTATGAATAGACTTCTGTCTACTGGAAGGAATGAAACCTGGTTATCACAAAGAACTAGACTAACTAAGGCAGCATCCTATAAGCAGATGTGTTTTCTGTTTCATAGTTTTGCTGTACTTACCCCTGCCACTTGTAATATCATATTTTCCCAGCAGGAAGTTAAAGTCTGTGCACCTCTCGTAATTTACTAACTAGGTAACTAGCGTTTAGTATCAGCTTTCCACATTAACATGGGGACATCAGAGCTTCATTCTGAGCACAGTCTAGTGCTGGCTATAGAAAGAGTAGTTGAACTGACTGGCAGGAATTACATGACATAACTGTAAGCTGATGTGCAGGTGGCAGAGTTTATTCCTGGGCATCTTGGCAGTAAAGATGCTAATATGGAACAGAGTTCTTGTTTGTTTGTTTTTATTTTTCATAGTTTCCCTTAAATACCTTAAAGTTGCATGCACTGACTCAGGAAGCTCTAACTTAGCATGAGCAGAGTTCAAACAAACGGTATCTGTCAGATATAGTTGAATTCCCACCTTTCTCACTGGAAGCTGGGCACGGAAACCTCCTTACTGAACTACTTTATGAAGTGCTTCTTGATGACTGGAGAGATCAGACAATAGGTGAAAAGGATTTTCTGGTTGACTTGACAGTGCTTTCATACCTAATTCATTTGAATATTTTGTTTAAAGAAAGAAAGGCAGCTGCAATTTTATATATTTTGACGACACTTTAAAAAAGTTAAAATTAAATAATACATAGAAAGCACAATTAAAGCAACTGCACTTCTAGCCTCCACAGAAGTACGTGGACCTGTGTTTATTAGTTAGCAATAGAATCAGCAAGGTGAATAGGTTATAGGACATTGTAAAAAGTTTTGTAGACAGCTTTAAGCTTTAGAGGCAAGAACATCAAATAATCAGCAAGCAGAATCTATTGACTGATAAAAAGGATGTGAGCTACTACTAATCTGAGAAACTAGAAGTACATTTGTACTTCATTTTTTATGCCAATTCTACTTGTTCTGTTTTATACAGTGAATGGAGGGATACAGTGCTCTAAGGCAGGGGTCCTCAAACTTTTTAAACAGGGGGCTGGTTTACTGTCCCTCAGACACTGTCGGGGGCTGGACTATAATGTCCTGTGCCAACCAGCAGGGGGCACTGTTGGATCACTGGAGATGCCCACCTGTGGTGGGGAGGGGGGTGAGGTCTCCCCGGGTGTGCTGGAGAAGCTGGAAAATGGAAGTCTTCTTCCCCCCCCCACCCCCAGCAGGAAAGGGGAGAGAGAGAGGAGGGAAAGGGAAAAAAAAAAAAAAAAGAACAAAAACAGAAACAGGTCCTTCCCAGCAGA
>JAWWLV010000088.1:54450271-54476778 GCA_035041135.1 Platyrinchus mystaceus
GGGTTTTTGTTCCGGAAATCCACCTGGCAGAACCATCCTCAGCCCCCGGGGGAGGCTGACTGGCAAACCCATGACAGCATCAAACCTTGCTGGGACAGGAAAATGGTTGTTAGGGTTTTAAAAGAAATTAGAAGAGGAGAGAAGAGAAAATAGTGGAGACCTGGTCTCCACTTAGAATATAAGACAATTATTTTCTGTACACTTAAAAAAATTGTTTAGGGACAGACTGGGAGATCAAATGTCATGAACGTGTACTGTGTAATAGTGTTTCAAAAAAAGGGGTACAGAATCTTCAAGCAGGGGGTTATGTAACAATGTGCAGAACCACTGTGGTATGAAGCTATCAACTATGTAAATTAAACCTGCCTGTGCTCTTTTCACCTTTTTATCTTCTCCAAATGCAAGGGAAAAGAAGGAGAATGTTCTTTATTTTTAAAGTCTGCATTTGCTGCATTTGCACTTTGAGTAAAACCAGGAATAGTCTTTCTAGTGCAAATGTCCTTGCAAGTCATTTGAGTTTGCTAGGATTTTTGCAATTTTTAATTCTTAATCTTCTTTATCACTAATACTTGCATAGGTGTCCCACAACATCTCTAGCCAATTACTTACAAGAAAATAATTAAAAGTCATGGTAATATCAAACACCATTTTTCGGGGGGGGGAGAGGGAAACATGACCTAATTACAGCCATGGAACTTTAATTTATGTGCTGGGAACTGACACTCAATCTCTTCTTTTTCATTGCTATTCAGGAATCTGGGAAAATAGATTATTATCTGTGACAGGTTTCTGGCAGTCCCTCTTGGTTTGACAGTGTTATTTTAGAGAGAAGAGAGAGTCACTTTTGTATATAATGAAAGGAAGAGTTGTCAAGCATCCATGCATATTTTATGTTGCATAAAACTTAAGTGCTAGAGGAAAGATTCTGTTTTCAGTCATGCTATTGTAAATTCATAGTGCTTCTGCTGACCTCCTGGTTTGCATCAACAACATCTAGCTCAAAGGATGAATTTCATCTTTTACACAAGCAATGCAGCTCTTCTAAGTCAGCTTGGCCCTTACTGGTTTTTTTGGTTAGCACAGTCATGCACAACTGTTATGTGTATTGTGGCACTTGGGCATTTTCGACTGACATTGACAGAAGTAAAAGCAATTTCTATCAAAGTGCTTCCTTCAAATGGCACCAGGCACAGTGTGCACTATTTTTTTTTTTTTTTTTTTTGCAGCTTAGTTGACAGAAGTGGTTATTCTTTGCTAAAAAAATAGACTTGGGGAAAAAAACATTTTCTAGTTCTGTGTTGCTAGCTCTGCCTTTACTTTGGTCTTGTAAAAGATGGTGAACCCCTTCAGGCATTTTTGCACATTGCTTCTTTTCATTTCCAAATGTTGCTGAAGCAGCATCACATGAGCACTGAGGTGAAACAGAGCAACCAAAGTACTTTGGTTTCTATAAGCTATCATGGCAGATGATATTGTCTTTAAAAAGCTTACTCATTAAGTTTATATATTTGATAGGGGAAAAAAATCTCAATTCTCTTACTGTGAGGCAGCCACTATAAAATACATAATTTTAGTACTAACCAATTTCTACTTACACACTGTTCTGCTGAGGACAAATACTTAAAATTCTACACATATTTTTTGTAGAATATTTACTTAGTAAAGAAAAACATGTTTAGAGGCATGACTTCCCCCATGTCTTTTCCACAAAATATATGTATGTACAACATTTTAAGGACCCATTCTTTTAAAATGAAAAAATTACTTTCTTTTCTTTTTGCAGATTTCAAGTAGTGGAACATTATATTGCATGCCCACAAGAATAAGGGTTTAATTGATTAACCTTTTGTAGATCTTTTAATAGCTCATTTTATGCATATTAGCACATTCATTAAACCCAACTGCCAAGTTGAATCAACTTTTCCACAGCACTAGGACAAGATTTCCAGCAGAAGAAAATAGCATTCTTAACATTTTGGTGTTGGTACTTAGATAATTACAGATCCCATGTCTCTAAGTTCTGGAATCTGCAACACAAGGCTGATATTGTTGACAGTACAGAATTTGGGAAAGAATAACATGGTGCAGAGGAATCTTTAGGAGGGTTAGACTGGTTTCTATAGTGTTAGCAACAAGGGATATTTCATCAAATTTGCTGTGTGATAAAGCTTTGTCGTATGCTATAAAAGACTTTCTCGTCTCAGGACGATGATCTTCATATTCTGAAGCATCCTCCAAAGGCACAGAACTAGACAGAACATAGCTCTGCCTTTTTTACCTTCCCAGGTGCCTGTAAAACACACACACACATATATACATATATACATAAAATAAACAGAATGTTGTTTTACTGTCAGACCACTGTAAAAAAAAAAACAACAAAAAAATCCCCACAAACAAAAAAACCCAAACAAAACAACAAACAACAACAACAAAACCCCCAAGAAATTACTAAAACATTTTGTTTTCCTTTGGCAGGATGACACTGAGTTATATTTCTCTTGAACAAACTTGGAGCACAAAGAATAGACTTACCTCTTATCACTTCTTCTCTCTGGCTTTGAGCAATCCAATACGAAGTATTCTTTTCTGATTTTGCTTGCAGGAAAATGCTGTTATGAATGTGATGTTTGGTTCATCTTTCTTTTAACATAGTATTTCCTGAGGCAGGCCTTTGTCTTTGGGAACTTTTTTTTTTTTTTTGCTGCATAAGTGGAGAATTATACAGTTCCATTTTTTACTACAAGTAATGATTATGATAACACTATATTACTACTTAACAAATTTTTATACTAATAATACTGTTACTTTTATGTTAATAGTACCTGGTTTAGGTCTTTCTTGTATCATATTTTATGTTCACGACAGGAAGTTTTCCCTTTATTTTACTTATCTATAGAAAGTGCATTTGTCTGTTCAGTTATGCCACCCAAATCTTGCAAAGTAGAATTATTTCTTAATACTATTAATAGTTTTTGTCAAATTAATTTTCTATTTGAAGAAATTGATGAGCATGGCCAGAAAAGTGAGGAGCAAACTGTAGTAGAAGTAAAAGTAGAGAACATACTCTTGCATTTTAATTAATATTCTTAAATAGTATTCCAACCTTTTTGGGGATCATCATTACAACAGAGGTGAATAGAATGAAATCATCACATTCAATAGCTGAATCTCAGTTTGGACCAAAACTTTCAACTCAGATATGGTTTTGTCATTTTTAAGTTTTACCAGGAATTTAAATATTCATAGTCATAAGCAAACATGAAATTCTTATTACCTTAAAGTTCTGATTACACTTACGCACTGAACTAGCAACAGGTTATGAAACATTGCAGTAGATCAATTTTTTGCCTACTGTATTTAGTGATTCACACATGTAGCATACAGGAGCCTGAAGCAACAACTTGTCTCCAGTCTTACCAGTATAGTCTCTTAGGAAACCTAATATTACGTTGAGTTGTTGAGCACCTTGATAGCTGCCACGTATCCTCAGTTCACACTGGAAATGAGAGAAATTTCCGATGGTACATAGCAGTGGAAAGCACAGAAAAAATATGATGCTGTCACGGCCCTGAAATCAAAGTCTTGGACCAAATTAAATCCAACAAGATTTTGAATCTCATTGCTTCTGAGAAAAGCTTTGCAATACAGCTTTTTTAAAAACCGAGTTGTTTGAAAGTTAGTCTGCAGATTAGCTAAGCGCTGTGGCAAGAGGTCCAAGAATGTGCAAGGTCCTTTCCTCTGAGTATTCATGGCAGCTCACACCATGTCAATGACGCCTGTCTGGTGCTTGTCAGTACTGTCAGTACTCAGTGCCTGCCTCTGGAAGTTCTATTTTCAGTTTATTCCATATTCATTTAATGTAAAAGGCAGGTAGGGGAGTGACAACAGGGATCAGAAGGCCTTTTTCAGGAACCTCACTAGTTATCATTTGATCCTTTGAGATTTAGCCTGTCAACTTAAAAACTTTATTTCACAACATTTGAAGTTTTTTCATTGCAAAGAACTGGTTGGGGATATAAAAACTGACCAAGATCTACAGTTCCATACTCTTAACAATCTGGTTATTTTTAGTTTGAAATTTAATTTGAATTTGGAAGTATTCCTACCTCAAAATTTAATATAGCACATATGTTTTTTCCACATATAAATTAGTAATATTTAGTACAAAATGAATCTGACTGGTCTTATGTATGTTCCTTTGATCAAGCAGCAAAAATAAAAGCTGTTATTCATTTCAGATTAAACAGGAGTTCAAAATATTATGTCTTTCTATTTAGTGTGTTACAGATTCATCAAAATAAAAAAAAAATTTGTTGTCACAGATTTTCTTCAATTAGGACATTTTAAAAGATTGTCACTGCACAGGGTAGATGAGTGGTAGAGGAAATCTAGCAGGGTTCTACCACCTTTACTCTTGAGAGACTGTCTGACAGGTTACAAGGAAATGCCACTTGTCACTCATTTTCATGTGTCAGGACTCACCTGTTCCACTCTGAAAGAGAAGGGGAATGATATTTCAGGACTCTCAGGAAAAGATGTCATTGGCACTAAACTGTCAAAACTGCAAGGGCCATTGAGGACGTTACACAAGGTAAAAACTTACTAAAATAAATCTCTTGGCTTCTACAGATATAAGCTCTCAGGTTAAAAGAGAGCTCTCTGCAGTGTTCACTCATTACCAGTCGCTTTAAGCACAGAAGAGTTACATCTCCATGAGTGTACCCATGCACATACACAAACACCAGTCCTTACCTTGTGCATCACACTTACTTTAAAATCAATGTCAAAGCAGGCAGGATCCTAGAGAATAACCACTGAGATTTTCCTGATACTTTTCTTTGTCATTTAAGAAGTTCCTGAAACACAAGGTGTGAAAGAGTTGTAGCTCTGCAGAAGGTGTTATAAGAATATCATCAGTCTTTACCTCTTTTCCTTCCTCTTCTTGTTTGAGGTGAGGAAAAACAAAACTCAAGAGATTTGGCTATTTTATTCCTTATTGCTCAGTGATTGGATAACTTTAAATTCTGTTGCACTAATAAAATTACTCTGGGAATAATGAATGATACACCATACTACTTAGAAATGGGACATGGTTCTGGGCAAATATTTAGTTCATACTTATGTATTTCAGTATTTGTAAAATGTTTTGTGTTGTAGAAGGACATTAAGAAGATGTGCTGAGTGTGTTGGTTTTGATTTTTTTTTTTTAAATTAGGAATGACCTTAATCAAATTTTAATGTTGTAAAATCAAACATAAAGAAGTTGTTTTATCATTGAAAATATGCTGAGTTACATTTCTTGTCCTGTGCCACCATAATCACTCTTTGAAATTATTTTCAGAATAGTAGCTATGATGGAAAAATCCACATACAATATGCATAAGGTAGCCAAATTTCATGTAGTTGCTATATATATCTCCTCATGCCGACAGAATATTTTTAAGATTTTACTAAATTTTGTCCCTCTAGAATCAGTTAATTATTATAAATATATAAATTAAACACAACACTTCATCATTATTATTTATCATTATGAGAAACATATTCCACTTTGAAAAATAATCTTAAGAGAATACCTAATTTGCTTTTCATAAACTGATCATTGCTATATTGGATTGTATTATAATTAACTAATATATCAAAAAGTGCTAGCATAATCAAATGCTTCTTCTTTTGACATGCAAACTCTTGCAATGTACAAACACCCAGGCAGATGGGAAATGCATCAATTGAAAACCGGTCCTATGAAAGTGAATATTTAAAAAACCTTTCGGATTGTAGTGGCTTTAACAGAATATTTACTGTTTTGCATCTTTTTCTGCATTTTTACTTCATCCATCATCTGAAACCTGACATAGTGTCAGTCTTCAGAGTCATTTTGGTAACAAATCAGAAAAACCCAAGTCATTACTCAAGGAAAGCATATGTAGAAAGTGGGGGAAGATGAAAGGAGCCAAACCAAAGTCTAATAAATTGTGTTTACAACTTCATCTCTTTCTGAGGTTGGGAAGGTACCAGAGAAGTTTATCCACAAGTTGGTAACCCTTCAGGCTCAATATTCCTACTACCTGTGTGGTAGAGGAATTATCTAGATTCTCGGAATTTTTATGAGGCTGACAGGAAGGAAAAGTCACAGAATTTTTAGGTGCAGACATCATGAATGTAAAGACATAAGGAGAATTTATTATCTGATGATAAAAATCTGGGCTTGTAACTGAGTATAAAACAAAATTAACAGGAGTAGTACAAAAAGGCAAGTTTTAAAAAATCACTTGCCTAGTCCTTGCACTTGTGAAATGGCCTTTTAAGTTCAAACTCTGGTTTTAAGTCTTCTCATTTCCTTTTAATTTCAGTTTCTGAGAACTTGACAGTTTATCATGATGATTTTTTCAGTGCATTTTGTTTTAGTGGTAGCTGAGATCCTTTTGTAATCACTTTTCTCCAGGAATTGTGTCATTTAGTAAAGCCTAAGTTACATTAAGATGTGATAAAAGCACAAGAAGCTAGTGGCATGAATTGCTGTCTGTTATGATGGCTGGGAGGAATAAGTACTACCTGTCTCTGCTGCTAAGTTCCAAGAGAAATCTACCTTTTCCCCTGCTGGTTCTTAATTCTTCAAAAGGTAAAGTAAGTGAGAAGTAGCTGATGCCTCAGAAAACACTAAGAGAAGGATCATACAGGGAACTAGCTTTGGGCAGCAGAGGCCAGATTCTGTACCCACCCATTTCCAGCATTCTGCAAGAGCTGTATATTACAGACCTGAAATATCAGGTGGGAGGCAAAGCTGAAAGGAAGCTTATTTTCTTCAACAGCAGGGAACAGGATGAAAAAATGTATGTGGAGAGAGGTGGAGGAAGGTGGAATGAAGAGAACGAGAGGATCTTTTTACAGACAAACCTGAAGTTCTGTGTTCTTACAAACAGGCAGAGGTGAAACAGTTTATTTCAGTTCACTGTTACTTGATAGAGGAAGCTTTCCTTACCCAAAGTAGCTTCAGATTAGTCATTATTACTTGTATGTTGCTATCAGTGTATCATGGGTGTGCTGGAGTGAGTATAGGAATGTGAGATTAAGTATAGGCAAATGGCCTGACTGCATTCCTTACCAAGTTTGAGGGATAACTTTCATAGCCATCCCCGAGGTTCATGATGTGTTACACATATATGTGATAAATAGTATTGTAGCAGGTTCATGTAATTTATGTATGAATGTATGATACAAAAGTACCTTTGGCTGAAATACAGACATGCCTCCAATGACTAAAGTAAGAACGTACTTTTCCAGAACTGCTAAGGTTTTTTACATGTTTGATACAAAAATATTATAGAATAACAAATTGTCTATAATTTTGTGAAGCTGTGAGGAGGAAAAGAACTTACAATTCTCAAACAGAGATGTCCAAAGATAGAAAAGAAAAATTAGTTTTATCCAATTATAGAAAGCCTGTATTTCTAAAGACATGCATGCAGTAGATAACACTCCATAAACTTACAGTCTTGCTGTACATCTCTATCATCACAGTTTTATGTGTCATAATTACCACAGATTCAGATGCTAGAATAGCAGGAGCATCCTTGGTTCAGTATGTGGTCTGTGGCAGTCACATCTTCTCGAATGTTTTTTGTGGTCTGTCTTTAGTATGGGTACTCAGGCTGGCGACACAACATTGAACATTGTTATGACTGATACCTAGTGCAACGATTTTAATACATCACTGAGAGTGGGTAAATTTACAAAATTTTCAATTTCCAAGCCATAGAAAACTTAGATAATCCTCTTTAACATTATATCTTTAATGGAGTGATTGTGATGACTCTTGATTGCTCACTCTCAAAAAATATCTCTCTGTATCATTATTTGTATCTAATTCTTTACTTACTCAAATCTATGTTTGAATCCATTTGTGGACCCCAGCCGATACTAACATTCATTTTTTCATATTTTCTATTAATGCTATTTTTCTTTTACCTTCTTTATTTTATACAAATAAGTATATATTTGATATATAAACATATATTTATATTATTCATATATATTTACATCTATATGAGTAAAAGAATCAAAATAGTATTATGGGAACTAAGAGAGAAGAGGGTCTGAAAAGTATAAAAACACATACTTATTTAAAAACATGTATTGTTTCACAAGCATAATTAAATTTGGAAGAATGTATTAATATTTTCTGAAAACACTTCAGTAGTTCAGGGAGGTATAACAGCTTTTTAAGGGAAAGGATAATTAATGGCATAGTAATAAGTGGATATAAACTGGCCATGGATCACTTCAGACTATAATTCTGAAGAACTGAACAAGTAGAACAACAATGTTTTGGTGGGTCCAGATTGTAACAGCAAGAGCGGGTCCCATCTAGCCCTGAATTTAAAAATGTGTATTCCTGGAGAACAGTTTCACAACTGCAATATAAAGAAAATTATGCTGGTTATTAGCATCCTTTCTCTTCTTGGCAAACAAATCTGGCAGAATAACTGTCTGGATTTATTTTTACAGTACAGAGTTAAACTTAGAGTTAAATTCTGTCAAGTTTTCCACTTGCTCAAAGTACACTAGTGTCTTGTTTTTTATTCATTGATGATTTGTACTTGTGGAAAAAAAAAAAAAAAGACAACCAAAAAACCCTAACAAAACAACAGCAAACACAAACAAAGCCTACTGAAGTTGTTTAAGCACATCGCCCCAGAAATAATACTATTGCCAGTTTAGTAAGCTATATACTACTATGTACTGCTCACAGACCTTTTCACTAGCCTGAATTTTCTTGCCAGGCTGGGCTCCCTATCTTTTGGGCCAGCTTTTCCAACCCTTGCATAAATTCTTTTATCTCTTCTACCCAGTGCAGTTAGCAAGCTCTTAAAATATGAACACCCATTGATCTTTTGTCACATACTGTATCTTTTTGCCTCTGTGGACATATGGGTCATTAAAATCCATATTTTTATCTACTCCACTTATTTAGGTTTTTTACTATTACTAGTTTTATTTTCTGCCCAGCAAAAGTAGTTCTCTGTCCGTAATTTTCACTCTGTTCTTGCTTCTTTGCTCCTTTTGATTTCCTTTTTGTTTTTAACAAGGATAATTGAAAACACTAAAACTGATATTTGTCAAGTTTATATTAATTTTTTTGAGTTTTTAACAACCTGTTGAGGTAAAAGTATAACAGGATTTCTTTTTAGTTTTAGGTAAGAAATAAAACAGTGGATTTTTTCATCCATATTTGCTATGTTGATTTGGTATTTATTATCTGGAAGGTACTGATGAGTGGAGATGGGACTGAAATTCTCGTAGGTACTACAGGTAGCAGAACAGCTAGTTTGAAAATATCAGTAATAGATAAATAGTGCTTCCATAAATAGTGGAGTTTTGTTAATGTTATCACATATTTTTTAATGTCAAATCATCATAAAGAGGTGAGAGGCACCTTTTTCTTTGGGAGGAGCATGTCTGTTCCACAGAACAGTTCACCCAACTGCTAGTTAACAGTGTTATAGTGGAGAGGGATAGGTGAATCATGATTCATATTGATTCTAAATTTTGCAGTACACACAGTATCTTAGGCAGATTAATATTTTTTTTAAATTCATGTTTAGCTGTATTTGTATATCTCACAACATGGTTTCTCTTCAGAAAGACTTTATAATCACCTTTGATTCACTAGATTAGACTTCCCTTACCAGACACAATACAGCATATACTTTCATATTTTTTTCCATTACTTCAGACTTGCTTCACTTCTTTTTAACTACAAAATACTTGTTAGGGATTACTTTCTCACGCAACGTATTCCTAAGGGTAAACATCTCAAATATAAGTGTACTAGTTCTCAACAGCTCATTAAAAATAATCCATTAACATATTTTTACATGCATCTTTACAATATAAATTATTTATATATTCTAAAAAAAAGTTTCAGCAAAAGAAAATGTAAATCCTCTGCTGGGTAAAATCAGGGGTTTATATTTTTTGTCTAAACACATTATAATTTGCTGTTCTTATCATTATTCAGAGTTACAATACAACTTTTAGTTGGCTTTTCATGTATGAATGATTTTTTTTATTTTAAAAACCAGATATTATTCTTCTAACATCTTAATGCATAGAAAATGTAACATTGTCCATATAATATTTAATTCTTGTTCTCTGCTGAAGTCCAATTACAGATGTCTTTTTTATAAAGCAAAATTAGAAACCTGAAGCCAAATAGCCAACAATTTCATCTCACTTCTGTGAAAATCAAATAATATTTGTCATCTGAATGAACTGTGGCCTTTACTGAAATGTGTCATTTATGTTGAGTATACTAATAAGGATATATTAACAACAAAAAGACTATTTATTTAAGTGATACATCAATGGTACTTTTCTAAACTCTGAACTCCACACTTCTATATGCTCTGTTAGAAAATAATGAGGTCTGAATGAACTTTGGATGGAATTGTATTGTAGATTTGGAGAAATTCTGTCTCTGGATATGTAGAAACTCCACTGCAACAGCTAAATAAATATTCCTATTCAATTAGCTATCTCATCACATTAGGCTTAGAGAGTAGTTTTGAGGCAGAGAAACCCAGCTCAGCTGGTGACAGAGATGAGATCAGAGGTTGCTCGTGTGATCTGCAGTTCTTTCCTTCAGGAGACTCATGAGGAATAGGAACTCTAGGGTTATTACCAGGGATTTGCTGTGGTAATACCAGAAAGAGACTGCTTGACAAAGCAGGAACAATCCTCCCTTTACTTGTTTATATGTGTTTATTCGATTAGACCGTCTGGTTCGTTCAGGAAAAACAAACAAATAAGAAATACAAAACTTCCACGAGTCCATTCTTCAAGCTCTAAGCCCAAAACTGTTAAATTCTCCAATTTTCACTTTATGAAAGTTATTATTTTTGTTTATGGATTTTATTGTCCTTATGTCCTTTAATTACCACAGCTGTTCCACTGCTTATACTGACATTTTTGTCAGTCAGGTACAGTGTGTATTCATATATTTTTTCATGTCGCACTCCTATCCTTCAATGTTGTACTACTTCATGGGGGCAGATGTGTTGCAATGTTCCTCCCAGAACAGAAAAAAACTGCAGTGTGTTGTGCAAGTATGTCATGTATGTACAGGTGTTTCCTTATATGCTGCATTTCTCCTGTGTTTAGCAGATAACTTTTGTAAGTTGTCTCTTGCAGCCTGTGCTACAGCACTGAGGATCCTCTTCCAGAGTTTGTATGACTAAAAATACTTCAGTAGGACTGTCTTTGCTTTCCCTTATTTCTTTGTGGTTTTTATCAATTTGTTTTTCTTTAATCTGGAAGATGAAACTCTGATTTTGGTTTATGTCTGCTTTTTAGAAAGACAGATAATATCTACATTTGTTAACAAATGATTATTAGCAGATTAAGCAGTGTCTAAAGCAGTAAACAATTCCCCTGCCAGAAGAGAAGCACATCTCTAAATGCAATCATATCCCACCATTATTTTTGTATTGGTGTATATAGCAGTATACCAGCAGTTCTCTTCTAAACTTGTAGTTTTGAAAGTAAATACTTGGCTTTCAAGAGTCCCTTTGCGCTAAGCTTGGCCAACTAATTCTTGATCAACAAACTAAGGCTTTTAAAAAATCAGGAAAAAAATCCTAAGCACTGATTTAACTAACTCTAGGGTTTATACTTGAAGGGAGAAGAAACCCAGAGGTGTTGCTGATTAAAAGTGGGATTTGACAAACTGCCTCTGGAAACTGGGATTTGATTGCTCCTAATACTGGCAAAAAATAGAATAAACTTTGGAAGCTGCCATACTGTTAGCATATTTTTTTAGAGAGACATTGTAGTTTCTGCATCTTATGTTCTAACAATAGATCCATCTCCATCTTCTGCTTCTAGAAGGAAAATATCATTATCGGTTTAGAGAAGAGCATATTTCAACCATGTCCATCTAGTGGAAGGGACAGACGCTAATACGATTATGTTACTATTAGTGTAGGGTTACCTCACTTCCATCCATTGCTGCACAGTTGTGAAATCATCATAACTGAGGAGATGAATCAGCTTTTGGTTAATCTAGCCATACTAATACGTTTGTTCTGCATTCTGTTCTGTGCCCTTAAAAACTACAGTTTTTAGACCTAGGAGAAATTCCCTGAGTTTAGTGTGAAGAGGTTTGATTTGGAGACCATTAATTTTATTCCACGCAGGTGTGAAATTTGATCATCTTAATGTTCATCTATAAATTATTATTTTATGCAAGTTCAGTAAGCATTTTATTATGCCTATCATGAGCAGACCAAAGTTAAGAAGACTTGTCTGTTATGAAAGTTTTACTTTCATGAATTTTTTTTCTTGTTTTGATTTCCTTTACACATAATATAAAGATTATATTATGTGCATTTGGAGGAAACAGGAAGATGCGCTCCATTCTTGGGAAATTAAATGTTTCAATTCACCTAAATCAAAGCAGCAGTAGCAAAGTCACCTCATAATCTTAGTAATGTGTGAACTTCAAATATTACGTTGAGTGATTTAAATGCTGTGTGAAGGACTATAGTGTCTTATTTCTCAGGGTTTTATTAAAAAAAAAGAGAATCAATAACATTTAAATCAAAGAAAGCTTATTTTCTCAGTGGACTATTAAATTAAAAGCAAGTCATGAAATGTATCTGTGCAATAGAAATTAATGATAAAACTTTGTTTACAGTACCCACACAGTTTTTCTAATCATGTCACTTAAATATTATTGTCTGTTTTTTTTATAAGTAGCTAATGTTGGTGTTTAAAATGTGAAAAAAGACCTCACCAGGATGACTGTCCTGGTGCTTGGCTGAAACTTAGAGACTTACAGTCTGTTTACATTCAAAGCAGAGATGGTAGCTTCACTTTACTGATTCAGGCTGGTGTTCCATCAGTGCAGTCCTCTTTGTTTGCACTGAATGGCAAGACTCCCTTTACCTTGAGCTGACTGGGAGGCACAGTCAAGAGAGATGGTTTCTCTTCTTACATTTTCAAGTTTCTTTCAGTCAGAATTGTAACAAAAGCTTACTTTCCTTTGATTTTTTTATCACTATCATCCTAAAAATGTTCTCTGACTGCCTCAATGTGATCCTCCCTGCCTTTTTAGTGTATTTCTACCACTTTTACCAGGCACACAAAAACATATTTGTGCAACTATGCCCAGCTCTGCTAGGCTTAATCTCATGGATGGGGAAACTGGACTACAGGTGTCATAGCTTGCATGCTGTCTGATTCCCCATTGGCATTATGGTCATTAAACAAGCAAATTACTGTGTTTCCTTATGTTATTTGGAGATATATCTTGCAAAGGCCTCCAGTTCCAATCATGTCTACCATTTTGACAATGGAGCTGTTTGTGGACCCATCTTATATGTGGGCTCTCAGTCAGGACTGATAATTTGGATTCTTTTAACCTGCTGTTGTTCATCTGATTTAGAGAACAGCTTCCTGAGTAGTTTCAAGGACCTCACTGAAAGAGCATTAATCGTAGCAGTAGCAAATACGAGGATGAGGGGAGAAGGTTACCATGTTAACCATATGTGTTGATAGATGAATAGTAAACTATGACTTCAGTGTAAAAAGAACTTTCCACGAGACTGAAAATTTTCTGGCTCATTAGTAAAAGAACATTCTGCATTTTTATGACCATTGTGGCAGGAAGATTCAGTCCATGATTTTACATTGAAAAAATCTGAAGCAGTTTTGTGTATCGAAGTTGAAGATTCAGAAATAACCTGTGAAAAGGTTGTTTTATTCTTAAACTTCTCTATGATTAGGTTCACATCTGTGGTTCCTGAAGCAGATGTTTCAGCCCAATTGACAAATCAGTATTTTGCAGCACACTGGAAAAAAATGAGAGGCAAGAAGGAAGACTATAATAATAGCCTTAATTGATATGGATTTTTAAATACTTTGTCATTGAATCATGGCTTAGACATTTATTATAATTAACTAAAAAAAAGTCATACCTCAATAATTACAATTATAATTAATTACAATTTACTCAATGAGTAAATATTTACTCATAAAACTAAAATAAAAGTTGAAGTCAACCTTGCAGACTTAGTTTGCTGCACACTGAATATCACAAAAGGCCAATTTGCTCTAAGTTGTCTGAGTATGTTTTGAGAAAGATAATTGTCCTTAGCTAAATCACTGATTCCTACTTTTTAAAATAAAAAATGCTTCATCATCATCTTTTAGACCAAGTGACTGGGAGAGGTTCCCTTCCTAGGAAGAATAACATTCACTAGAGCAATAAAAACAGGGTTGGTTTGTTTGTTTTTTTTAAATCCCCTTGAAAGATAAAAGGTCCGTTGTTGTCTTATATGTCAATATCACAATATAAATAAATACTGTTTTCTAGACCATAGTCCTTTGTGTGTGTGTGTCTGTGTGTGTGTCTGTGTGTGTTCTTTGGCTTCCTGCTGTGTATTATTAATTTCAGGGTATTCAGCAAAGCAGTTTAAACTGCTCCTGCTTTGGAATATCACATACTTATTGGTCAAAATAACAGTCCTTAGGGTATCACAGAAAGCTTGTATTTTGCAAAGCATCTAGTATTCTCTCCTTTGCAGTGATCTAAAGTCAGTACAAGAGGATATTATATGTATTTTTTTTACTTTTGCTTTTAAAGGGACCCCCTCTATTTAGTTAGGAATTTGCTGTGGTTTGACTGAAATCTGTTTGGACGAAACTTCGTTCTTTTGTAACCCATAAACTGTTGAAATCATTTGTGTTTCTCAAATAAATGATAGATTCAAAATTACTTTCTCAAGAAGTGGCAGAAGACCTCAGTCTAGGAAAAAACCCACTGAGGCTGCACTCTCTGATATGGCTACAAGCACAATGCATGGCCACTGTTGTATTTCAAGTCATGGTCACATTTTATGTTTTTATTAGTCATGTAAAATCCTCCAGTGATTCCAAAGTCAAAGAGTAGGAAATCTAAGGCATAAGGCTGCTTTTGCAACCTTAGTTTGGCACCATTTAATGTATGCAGCAAGAAGCTGTCTAATTATATAACTGTTCTCCCTTCCCATATGCCCTGCAAGAATCCATTTAATGTGCAAAATGGTCTACGCATACTTAATAAGTGGTTACTCAATGTTTTGGTTTTTTCTTCGCCACTCAGCAATGCGGCCATAAGCCTAATGGATTGCTGTAAGTACAGAATTACCCATTTACATGTGGCCTTCTGTATGGTACCTATGAGAATGCTTTATAAAGGTTTCTTTATTTCTTTTCACATCTGCAATCCCCTTCATCTGTTTCTGCACATGCCGTGTTGAAGCACATAAGTAAAAGGTAAAAATGTCCAGTAATGTCATCTGCCTTGGTTGTGATGTGGCATTTTAGATCTTGACTTGCATCTCTTGGCACTGTTTCATATTAAATCCCTGACACATCAAGTTTCTCTGAAAATAAGGACTGGAATATGTTTATTTTCTGTTACTAACTATCATTGAATAGAAAATCTGTGGTAGAAGTAAGAGAAAAGGTATGCGTTTATCTAGGGCAACAATTTTTCACTACCTGTGTTTAATTTTCCTGCTTACTGCTTTCCTACACATGCCCTCCCACTTCTGTAACAAATGAGGTGAAAAATTCAATGTTCAACAGCTACATAACTTGAGGCTGTACCATGACATCATTCTGGACATGCACGGGAAAACCCGTGAAATGGAATCACTTTGACAACCCTTTGGAAGGGTCCATAAGCAGAATTAGAATTTTTGCATCCAACCTACAGACCAAAATTGAACCAATTTGGTACATCTTCAGTTTGTGCACAGACAAATCTCAGAGAGAAATCAGAAGTCATAGGTTCTTCTGGGATTCTGGTATCATATCCTATTTTAGCCAGCCATTTTAGTTGTTCCCTTATTTGACTTGTCAAGCTATGTTTCTTTCCTTTCTGTTGTTGCCTGAGTTAACTTCTGCTGCCCCATTTGCTAAACAGACCTTGAATTAATCTTTTTACCTGCTTGACTGTAACTTCCTGCCTAGCCAGGCTGAGTCCTTCCCTAAACTGCTGTTTCTTCTTTCCTTTTCCAGCTAGCTCTGTGTTCATTCTTTGACTCTTCCTGTGCACATTATCCACCTACCACTTGTTCTCCATGACTTTACAATTCCTTCCTATATCTCTTGTTGTTATCTACATGCAATTCATTCTTCTCAATTTGTTTCTCCCCTGATTTTACCTTTGGTATTTTTTACCTGAATTCATTTTTCTGGCACTATAGATTATTTTCTGATTTTTCTTGCATCCATCCCCCTCACCTCCAGTCCTTTTATGGTTTCATCAAGATAGTCTTTCCAAAATTTCGGCCTTTGCTTGACCAGATAGTCAGTCTTTTCCCTTTTCCAACACCCTGGCTTCTTGTCCTCCCATAATGTCCCTAGCTCTCACTTTTACTCCTTTTTTGACAGTTCTGTCTCTCCTTCCACACTCACACTTCTACTCTTACCATCAACAAGTTCAATGTGATCATGGTTTACTCTTATGCTACTTTTTTTATTTTCCTTCAAAAGTGATTATCCAATGCCTTCCTTTCTGTACATGAATCAGTGGGTTCTCTTTTCTGGAAGAAAGTAGACAGCAGAGGAGAGATGGACTCCTTGATTTGCAGCAGCCAAAAAAAAAAAAAAAAAAAAAAAGGAAAAAAAAAGAAAAGAAAAAAGAGTCTTCATCCTTTTAAATTGATGTGATCATCAATTTGCCTTCTGGGGATGGGTTTCTTTCCACTTTTAGTGGGTTCTGGGTTTAGCGTATATACTAGCAAAAATTTTTCTGAAATCTTAGTATTGATCAAGTCTTGTTGGTCATGAACAACTTCTGTTTTTTTTCCGAAGACAGTTTATAGGTAAAAGTAGAAAAGTAGAAAAAAAAGTTTAAACTTAAAGAATAAAATTTATATAACTATTATTAAAGTAATTTCCTACATAATTTCAATTTTATTCAGAAGTTTTTGAGTTACTGTAACACTCCTTCCCCCATTGTTTGCCCTGAAAACCTTTTGAGAGAAAAATAGTAAGTTGAAGCAAACAGTCATCACTGGGCATTTTTGAAAAAATAATTATAATTTGGCAATGGTCTAAGCAGCTGAAAATGGAATTTTATTATAGCCAGGACTATGAACCTTAATTGATCTACTGTTTGAAATCCTCAGATGTCCAAATACAAGACCTTACTGAAGGAATAGCTGATAAAGAACTTGTCTCCTTATCATATACCTAAAAATGAAAGTAAATAGTATTTTCCATGAAACACCCGGTGTGCATGCCAAATATGTCAGTGTAGCCCTTCTGCAGAATACCAAATAGATGTAGTCCTTAGGGCATGCTAACTTTCAAAAATGAGAACAGGCAAAATTTTAATAGGCACTCTTAAGAGAAGGTGCCATTCTTTCTTCATGCAGAAAGACTATACTGAAAATGCTTTCCCATAACCACTTGACCTCTTTAAATATGAACTGCATAGAATTGTTCTTTTTTTCACAGGTAGTATGCTAGTGTTTAAGAAACTGAGCAATATTGGGAAAATACAGACGTTTTCCTCCTTCTAATAAAAAAAAAGATTGTGATTGGATTTGGATATCTGCACAAAGGAGAAGCTTGGAGAATGTAGACCACATGGATATGCTGTATCTGAGGGCAAAAAATAAATTTAGTACCCTTAGTCTCACAGCAACCAGTTTTAGCCTTTCCCCAGACACATGATTAATGAATGGCAACAGGCATGTTTCAGTATCCCAGTGTATCCCCAGTTATCACTGTACCAGTAAATAACCATTCTCATTTTTAATATTCGGAGGAAAGGAGAATACAGTGCCAACTGTAGTTACAGTTACTTCACTAACCAGCTTCTGACCATCTAAACTCTCCTATTCTCTGCCTTGTGTTAGAAGCAGTTCAACATTTAAAGTCATCTGAGCTTTTCTGCGTGTCTCAATCACAGTTAAATGCTCAATTTATAGGGTACAGCTCTGAGAAATGACAAGAGTATCAGTTTTATATTTAATTCTTCATTATATATTTTTCTGCTAAATGGTGAAAGAATGTAGGACTATAAAAAAATATAAGATGTACAGTAAATGGTATCATAAATGCATTTCTTCTAATGCTTTCCAAATTGTCATTCATTAATTCAGAGGAAAGTTAGGTGTTTAGATGACACAAGCCCTCCTTGATAGCTGTAAATTAAAGAAAATAAAAATATATTCATAGTCTTCTGCTGTCCTTTCTATGATCTGGTTGCTAATGTGATTTTATGTACATTGCATAATACAGATAGTGAAAGAGAAGTTGTCTTTTTTAAAAATAATGAGATACCTTTGTCAAGGTACAATCTGTTTTCAGGAAAAATGCTATTTAAAGCGATACCAGTCTTCTGAATAATGACATTGTTGAGCTGTTGACAACAAAAGAATAATAGATTGTGCAAGAATAACCTCTGGAATTGCAGAAGTTATACACTCATTTTAGAATTATTTGTATAAATGAAATGTGTGTCTGATTTATTCACCTTTTTATATATTTATATACTGATTTACATTTTGCTTTCATTAACAGTCTTAACCCTGCCTTTATGCACAATGCCAAAATTAATTTTCATGGTCAGTTGGACAGTTAATTGTGGATTTTTTTATTTCATGAAAGCCTCTTCCATCTCACAGAAGAGGTATATGGTCTCAATCTTGTCCATAATGTGTTTATGCTTCATAAAGACATAAATTAATTTAAAAAATTAGCAAGTGATCCCATTTGGTCCTCTCTCTTTTACTAGAAACCTATCTACGTGATACATAATATTAGTAACACACTGTCTGCTTCTGCTATTGTTTTTATCCCATTATGGTCTCACAGGCAACTAATATTCTAACCAAAAGACTTCAAAGAAGGCTATTATAGTTACATTTAACAGGCTGTTGCCTAAAGTACTGCTTCTTTACTTTGAAATTAGCCTATATTTACACAGATTTTGGTTTCTTGTTTGTTGGTTTTGTTGTTGTTGTTTTAATCAGGGTGGTTTTTTTGGGGTAGTGTGGTTTTTGTTGGTTTGGATTTTTTTTTTTTTTTCTTCTGTTGGGGGCATATTGGAGCCAATAGGTATTTATGTATTTCACGTAGATGATATTTGTCTTACACTGACTGCAGAGATGGCATTTTGAAATGCAGTGTGTCTCATTTTAAGTCAGTAATCAATTCAGTTGGAAGCTGACTATAAATGAAAAGTAGCTAAAATAGCTGTCCACTTGTGTTCATAATTAGATGCTCAATTTCTCTTTATTTCTCTTTCTAAACCGTTTGTTTTTTTCTCTGCTACATGCTTTCTCAGTTTCTTCTGTGATGTTACAAAGCATATTGAATTTGTTACAGAGCAGTATCAAAAACCATCCAGAAGAGACCCCATGCGCTTTCTCATCACAGGCTTTAGAGGTTGCATGTAATTGAATGGGTGGCAGTTATAGTGTATAGGTATGGGTGGTAATGAACCTTTTTCTCTGTAGAACAGTGACTTTTGCAGATTTTGGAGATGACCTGTGCATTTAAGGCACATTAAGGAACATATGGTAAGGAAGAAAAAAAGTCATTTCGCTGTATATGTCTGAACTTGTTAAGGCTGTTAAATTTGGCTTCCTACTGACTCAGAAAGAAATGGTCAATTCTGCCTGTGTCCTACTGAAAATGTTATGGTAATGAGGTGCTTTGGATTTTTTTTCTTTGGACAAAGGTTTCCCTGTACTTCAAAAGCTTTCTATATTTCCATTTCCCTGCAAATAGTTGGGCTTCTTAAACTTTGAAGGATAAGTATCCAGTTCTTATACTTCCTGGAGCTGGGAAATGGATAACAGATTCAAATGAGGAAATACTTCAGTTAGTGTTGTGAAACATCATGTCCCAAGATAGGAATGCTATGACATTGCATGTAACGCTGCTGTGTAGCAATCCTGTTGATAATCAAACCTCATAATACAGTCCTTGAGAGCCACAGAAATACTCTGATGCCCAAAATTTTGTTGGAACTCTATAGATGTTAGGAAGTGATGGGGCAAGTTCTGATGCTAGGAGGCCTGCCTGAGGCACCATCAGTATGTTCGAGCTGTTTGTTTGTGAGCCTTCCTGATAGCCATGAACCTTTCTCTTCAGCTCCTCACTTCCTCACCTGGACAGGGAAGAAAGTTTGATTTATACAATATGGACATAACATGGTTAGCTTTATTGTCTTAGTTGAGACTGCACAGGCCTCTCCAACAAGTACCCCTAAATAGCATATGGTTTGCTTTTCTAATTACTCTTTTTCCTGACTCTTTTTGCCACCTTCATACCTTCCTTTGTCTGCTCTGCTCTGCTCTGCTCTGCTCTGCTCTGCTCTGCTCTGCTCTGCTCTCCTCTGCTCTCCTCTCCTCTCCTCTCCTCTCCTCTCCTCTCCTCTCCTCTCCTCTCTGCATTCAGATAATGCAAGAGAATAACTTTCAAGAGCTTAAAGAGAATTGATACAGGCCTATAGTCTTGTGAAAATTGTAGTAGGATTTTGTAATGATGGTGAGGGATTTAGACCTGCTCTGTATTTCTTAAAACAGTTCTTCTAGAAGTACTATTTGCCTTTATATTTTTGTGAAGTGCTATTTCAGTAGTTGCTCTGGGGGAAGAATGGCATATCCTGAATCATACATCTCCAGTAATGAATGTAAGAGGCCTAACTGAAGTAGGCAAACACTAGTGCACTCAGGAGACACACTCAGTCCCTGCCTACCCAATACTGAGAGCCTAGGAAAAGTAATTCTAGCACAGAGGGAAAAACTATAAGAAAGGGTCATATAGGTCATGATGGTCTAAAAAGTGAAACATTTTGCAATTATGTAAGAATAATAATTTCAACATATCCTTTTGTTTGAACATCAGTTTCTTGGGGTCATATTGTGCACATAATAGTAACTACAAGAATGCCTCAGCAATGTAAGTAGAAAATAAAATATTAGTATGTCTTTTGTAACCTAGGAAAGTTCAGTTTAGAAGGTCCCTTTTCTCATAATTTTTAAATGTCATTTTAACTGATAGACTACTTTGTTATACCATATTTTTCCTTTAAAAGTAGTCATAGTGGGTTTTTTTTTTTGATTATCTGAGATTATCTTTCTTTTGTTTCTGCAAATCTATGTTAAGAAGAGTTCTCAGTGCACAAGAATGAGTCATTGTTAGTGTTATGTGTCTCATTCCCTAGAATTATATGTCATTCATTGGAAATTGCAACACAATCCGGATAGACTATTTTTGTTGAGATATGTGGGTGTGATCAGTGATCATATTTTAAGCTGTATAAAACCATTATCTCAATATAGAACACTTTCTTGAATCGCTCTCCTATTGTTCTTCTGATATATACCTAGATAGCAATGGATGGTGGATGGCTTCTAGTTGCTCAGGTTTCATAGTGATGTTTTGATGTGAGAAATCATATGAGAAGGAACACAATATATGTAACAGGCCAACAGTGAGCTGAAAATTTATGCATGAAGATATAGGTAATGTAGATCTAAATTTGTCCATCTAATGTTGGAAAGAGAGACAACCAGCTCTCTACAAATAAAACACTTAAAAGAAAGATGAATGCTAAGGCTAGGGTGGAGTCTTTGGTATTTCAGAGATAGTTAAAACCTGTTTTCCTACTGGTTGCATCAAAATAAAACATTCTTTTTCCTTACTTGGCACTACCAAGGAACTGGAGATAAGCAAGTCTGTAGAAGAAAAAAAAATGAAGCAAAGGGTGAGGATTTAGAGAATTCAAAAAGTATTTGTCTCAACTTAGAGAAAAAATGAACATACTTGGATGTTCATCTTTAAAAAAGATCCTTGGATCTTTTTAAAACAGGAAAAAAATGTAATGGAAAGGAGGGCATAGGAGAAGGATGCTTAGGAGATGGAATCAATGCTGCAAGTTAACTGAGATAGATTGATGTATATATGTTGATTTCAAATTTATAATTATTTGATCTGAGGTAGCCAGAGGTTATAATGCACGAGATAGTTGTCTGTGACAGTGGGAGTTAGACTTAATACTGTGGGAGATTGTTTCACTCCTGTGTAGTCTTCTTCAGTTCCTCCTGCACCATAGGTCTTTGAAGGTGTAAATACTGTGATCCATACTGAAACAGAAGACATCATGAGATAAAACACATAGTTTACACTTATAAATAAAAGTTTATTTAGTAGAACATTTTCAATAAGGAGAAACGTCTACAATTCTGTTTTTCTTGAAATCTTCCTACTTTTGTGTGTCAATCTAGAATTCTGTTCAACATTAGAAAAGAAAAAGGACAAATTTTGCCAGCAACATGTGGATTTATGGAAAAAAGGATAGAGGTGCTCAGCATTTAATCACTTGTGGTTTGATAGGTTCCTAATCTCAGTCTGGTATTTATGTAATGCTTCATGTAGAGATAATGATTACCCACATATTTTTTTCATTCATAAAACAGGGAAAGCAAATATAACTGTTTACATTGTTCAAAGATAAAAAAATAGACTTCCTTTATTCTATATTCATACAATGGATTTTATACCCTTGAGTGTGTCATTAGTAGTTCATATAAAAAATCCATGCATGTTAAGTCAAACACATGCAGTTTTCCACTGAAAAACAATTTTCATTCCTTCCCTGTCCATTTCATAAAGTGTACAGTAGGCTGAATATTAATCTTTTCTACATCTGTATATTAATTGCGAACTTTTTTCTAAATATAGTACTGTACTAAAAATAATGAAAGATTAATATTAACAAAAAGAGAAAAAATATAAAAACATTGCTAGAAATTTCCTGTTTTGTAATGTCCTTCTCACAGAATATTTTTCCTTAATGAAAGAAACTCAAAAACACTAAAAAAAATAAATAAATAAATACAAAAGCGTTACAATATAGGCCACATGGATATCAATATAATTCTCTCTCTTTTTTTTCTATTTTTCTCTGAATTCTTAAAAATCTTGAAATGACCTATTCCAAAACGGGAGATTTATATGTTATATATATGCAGTCATATTTGAAACAAACTTTAATCCCGCATGTGCAGATGAAAATTATGCTATCCCTTTGTGAAACAACAGAAGAGTATCCATAACACTCAAAAGAACTGAAATGGAAATTTGAGCATAAAGAACAAACTTGACTTAGTTTGACAGTGCTTTGAAAATTTTGGGATATTTGATTGCCCTGACTGTTTGTTTATCTACTGAAAATCAATGTCCAAAATGTCTGTCTCAGATTAAGTCTTTCTATGAATCTGCAAATGCTTTGGTATGCTTCAAAAAAGACTTTTTGTTTAATATGTAAATGTATGGATAGTATGCAAGGTACACTCTATACCCTTATTTTTTAACAGAACATAAAATTTAAAAAAAAAATCCCTGTAACAGATTTTTTTAAGCAATGTGATTTTTTTATTTTTTGGATTGCATAGCCATCTTTTTTATTTGTTTGCATGTCTTTGTTGCATTTACCAGAGATTGTCAGGCATAAAAGGGAGTAGACAAAATCCAGGAATTTAAAAAAACTTCTGTACACTAGAAAAACATCCCAATGAAGATGGAGTGGAAAAAACAAAGTCGAGGTTTTTGTGCTACTTGGTATGCCATATCAGTGCTCCAAAGATACATTTGAAAATTTGCACAGACAACCAAGTTGCTCATTCCTTCTATTACTTTGCCCCTTTACCTTACTGTGGAATGAGAAATAGGGTTTTAAGGAAATTAAGCAAATGCAGATTGCGATCTTAAAACTCCCATAATTTGCTCTGTTTTTGTGATAGATATTATAGTGTATCTGCTAATGTTTGGCAGGTTGACCACATAGAAAGTTAGCCTGCTGCTCAGTCTCATATCTCTTAAATTAAACTATCACTATACAGCTTTTTTTAAGGTCTCATTGTGAGACAGTATATGTGAAAGAAACAAAAATTGCATAATTAATATCTCAGACTATTAATAATAAATAAACTAGGTATAGTTACAAATAAAATAACTATGGTTCTGTTATTAAATTCTTATAATTCTTAGATGTTAAATCTTAACATTCTTAAATGTTATAAAATTCTTGTTTTCCACTAGTGTCTCTTGAAAATTCCCATGGACTGGATTTAGTACACCTGTGTGAAAACAGCAGTCTTCCCAGATCTCCAGGCTTTGCCTTTCCTTGCACCTATTGGGCAATGGTGGACAGGCTCGCTATTTTGAAGCACTTCTGTTAAAGTATTAATGTAGAATAGAGTCATAGAATGGTTTGGGACTGAAGGCACCTTAAAGATCATCTAGTTCCAACTCCTCTGCCATGACACCTTCCAGTAGACTACACTGCTTCAAGCTCAGTCCATCATGGTTTTGAACACTGGCAGGGATGGGTCATCCACAACTTCTCTGGGCAAACTGTTCAAATGCCTCACCAAGTTCACAATAAAGAACTTATTAGATAGTGTCTAATCTTAACATATTCTCTTTCAGTTTGAAGTTTGAAGACATTCCCCTTTGTCCTGTGACTACATGTCCTTGAGAAAAATCCCTCTCTAGCTTTCTTGGAAGTCCCCTTTAGGTACTGGAAGGTCCTCTAAGATCTCCCCAGAGCCTTCTCTACTCCAGGCTGTACAGCCCCAACTCTCTCAGCCTGTCATCATAACAGAGATGGTCCAGCCCCTAGTCATCTTCATGGCCTCCTCTGGACCCACTCAAGCAGAACCATATCTTTCCTTTGCTAGCAAACCCTGAGCAGAATGTATAGAAGCCCAAATAAAAAATACAGTTCTGGAGGCTATATGTTTCAGTCATAGCTTCTTTCAGTCTCCTAAAATTCAGAATTCTGAAGGCTGTAAATAAGAATTGTGCAAGTTCAATGTAGCAGAAAACTAGAAGGAAAACAAAACCCCTTTCCTTCATGTTGCTAAGATTCAAAACTTCAAGTAGTTTCTTTTAGCTCTTTATACACCAGTAAACAGGTGTATTTTTAAAATTGCAATTTCCTGTGGGATCTGATCTGCCTTAAGGTTGTGTCATACAAATGAGGATTTATAATCTGTTTCTAAAAGATTATTTTTTACATGTATTTCATTTACATTCTTCTGTTAATTTCAAGTCACCTGGAATGCCTATAAATTGAAAGATTGCTATAATCACATTAATCACATTAAAAGATTAATCACATTAATCTTTTATTAGTTAAGAGCAGACCTTTGAACTCAGAAGCAAACTGAAGCCTGTGGAGGTCACAGAACAAGTTTGTATGTCTTTTGCAGCTAATCCCATTTACAGATTCCAATTCCTGAAGCTTAAATTTGTTTTCCAGTCCATTGGAAGGGGATTTATTTTGTTCTAATCTGAAGTGATTAGAACGGTGAGTCATATCTCTGAGAGATCCATTAGTATGGCCAGAAGATGAGTGAGCCACAGGTCTCCTGATCTCTTCTGTTGATAGCAGAGGGTAAAAAAAAAAAAAAATCCTCCTCCAGCACTGCAGAACTGCTTAGTGGTTGCACTTGATTATAATGCAGATTACATTACTGAGGAGTGAGATGGATTCTGCATGCTTCCTCAAGATGCCATGTAGTTTCTAGGAACAGGATTCTCCAATGAGCAGATTGATTAGATGAGCAAGAGATAGGCAATGTCTCTGCAGATTCCAGTGTTCTTGGAATTATTTCTGAAGAGCAGAACTTTCTTGCATCTCTGATGTATATATCCTTTATAGAAGTATAGACACAGAGGGAAGTGCTTTGTCTCCTGGTAATAGAAAACACTGCGCTCTTTTGATTCTTCTTTTGGCAACTTTTAACTTTTGGCTGAAAAAGCATGCCCTATAACATTTCTGTTACTTCATATTCTTTTTTTCCCCCTTACATATAATGAAGATTAATTCTCTGGAGGGTATTTTTCACCCCTGAGGACAAGAAGCTGTGTTCTTGTATCATGGTGAATTTACATGTAAATGAAGTCAGAATTAAATTAAAGTCTCCAAGTAAAGAATAAATTTGGTGCTTGTAGACTGTTTTAATTTCCTTCCTTGCAAATAATATTTTTCTTCTGTTTTCAATGTTCATAAAATACTTGAAAGTTTAAAAGCCTTTAAGAAAACAGTACTAATAATTTACTGTACAAAAGCCAGTATGCATTTGCTAAGGCAGAGTCAGGGAAAATGGTGTTTCTTTTCTCTGTATGAGCCCATAAGTTATGTTGTCATCAGTAAGGATTGCACAGAAAGATGCTGGAAAGCACAGATTCTTCCATAACAAAGATTTCTGTGGGACAGTGTGGCTGGTGATGCCTGATTTTATGTGTGTGCAAGTAACTCCAGAGCTGTAATGGTTTGAGAGCCCTAAAAATCTAATTACGAGTTCAGGCCTCCTTCCCTAATTTTAACCCGGTGTGAAATGAGTTTTCCAGACACCACACGAGACTCAAAAATAGGGGGAAGGGAATATATTACAAGACTGTACAAACAAATGAATATT
>JAWWLV010000088.1:54481077-54496582 GCA_035041135.1 Platyrinchus mystaceus
TTCCACATTTTTTCTCAATTGGAGCCTCTCAATTCTGGATTTATGATCGATTAGAGGAGGAGTTTGGGTCTTGACTCGTAACCCATCCTCAGCAATACCCTTGTGTCTCATTTAAACTGAGACACTGTAATTTAAAAGTATCCCTTTATCTGAGTTTCTTACAAGGACCTCAACTAGCAGTCATAGCAAAGACTGTCTGCCACTGTATTTTTCAAAGACCACCTTTTCAGATAAGAAGCCTCTAGTCCCACACCCACCTTTGCTAAAATAAATGAAATAAGGAGACAAGTGTTAATAATAGATTGATATAAAGCATCAAGGAAATTGGCCTAAACCCCAAGTTTAGTTTCTATAAATTTTCTGTTTACTTGGGTTAAAGAGAAGACAAGTGATAATGAATATGATTCATATTTAGATTTCAACGTGCAAGAGTGCTGTAAAAGATTTGTGAATGTCAGTAGGATATTGCATGTTTGACAAAAAAATATCAGGCATTAGGAGTTCTATGATTGTAATAAGCACCTCTCAACTTATTTAAACCTGTAATTACCTATAGCACTTGATGAACCTTCCTTATTACCTCTGTCAAAACTTCTTAAATTCTACATGAATTCTTATATTATCTTCAAAATATTAATACATTGATATCAGTTTAATTGCAGTTGTTTTTATATATGAACAAATATAGTTCTTGTTGACATATAGAACAACCTGATTAATAATCTTTTAATCTAAAAATGTTATAATAAAATGGACTTTGTCTTAAACTAAAATTATGGTGGAGGCTCTTTTTGTTTTGACAATGGAATTTTTTATTTTATATATTATATCTACACCTATGTCCTTTAGACAGAAATCTTCCTTTGTTTGCCACCTGTTTGATTTTTTTACTGAAATGAAACTCCTATTACTGTTACTGAACAGGCAACATATGCGATGTGGCTGCTCACAGAGATAGAAAATCAGGACAGCATCATGGACTTCAGGTCAGAGACAGGCATCTTGGGACAGTGAATTCTTAACAGCTTGTGGCAGCAAGCAGATGATATGCACTTTGAACATAAAACTTTTGCTTGAGGGACATCTCCTTTTTTCTTTTCTATTGCTTTGATACCTTCCCTAGAGTTTCAGGTCCTTGAAAGAAGATTTGATGTAAGAATTTTGACCCACAGCGTAAAGCAGAATTTAGTATTTGCTTTCGCTTCTTTGGACTATCAGCACATATTCTATGTTGCCTGTTATTGTGTCAATAGAAAGGTAAAATAAAATTAGTATAGCTCTGAAGTTTGAGGGCTGATGGCATGTTGCTATGCATGATGGTCATGGAGCATACTAAAAGAAAGGAATTCAATTACAAACCTTTAGCATAAATCATTCTGAGCAATGATGTACAGATCACCTTGTCAGATGAGCTTCTATGTGTGGTTGTCTGGCAAACTGGAGAATTTATGAAGCACTAAACTGTGTCACTGTCAGCTGGATTTAACATACAGTAACATTATGCTCACATAAAACTCTTCATGAATGAGATTTGAAAAATGTTAACTGCACCAATCTCAAAGGATCAGTGCAATGAATATGATAGTCTGTCTGTGCTGAATATTTCCACTTAGCTAATCTAAACCCATTAGATTACCTAAAAGACTAAATTCAAATGAAGAAAAGGAGCTTGAGGTGGTATTAGAGCATAAAACTCCCTGGACAAATTCAGTGCCATTTAATTATATATATATATATATATATATATATATATATAAAATAAAGAGAATTTGTTTTAATCGATAGATAATGCTCTGGTATAGGAAGTATGGATTTCTGAATTCTAGGGCTTTTGTCTTTTTTCTTTAAACAGGTAAAACTTTTAATTTTTAATGAAACCTTAAGTTTTAATAAGAGGCATTACCTTATATTATCAGATTCACGTAGGCAAGCATTAGCATACATGCAGCCTATTTGTCAAAGAAGAGCCTGTGATCTCCAAGCCATGTCTTGAATGCCCCCTTTTAGTTCAGGACAGCAACAGATCACTTTGATATTAAAAAGAGAAAACCAGTTAGGAAGAATAATAGGAACTAACTGTTGCTCTAAATAGATACATTAACCTTCACAGTTTAACTCTCTCTTAGCCCAGCTTATTTAATCTAGATTCATGTGGATCTTACTTATCCAAATATGATGATGAAAATTAATCAGGCATTAAACGTATTCGTGTATCTGTGAAAGCTTAGTCCCTATGGAATATTGCCTTCATATAGTCTTCTACCTCTTCTACTGGGCACTATAATGCTTCCTCTAGTCAAGATGGATCTCCTGCCACTTGCTTTTCCTTTGTCATATATTATCCGTTATCAGTCCCGTGGAGGAATGTGGTCTTACTGAATAATATGAAATATGAGGACTCAGACTTACTTAGCTGCTTCTGGGAGAAAATTGAGGACCTATCACAACTATAGGCTCTGCAGTCTTAAGCTTTGGAGGGTAACAAAAACCTCAGAAGCTAAGGCTTCAGTGAAGTAGTTCAAGAAACCATAAGGCTAGTGAGATCTGTAGAGCAAGAAATTTGATATGTTGTTAAAGTACTCCCCTCCATTCATGCCTCTAGTATTTTCTCAGAGTTTGTTTTTCTCAGGTCACATTAGGAATTTGATCATATATTCATAAAAATCCTTGTGAATTATTACTACATTTTTTATTTTTCATGGGCTTATGGCTTTGTATCTTCATGATTAAGTCAATCAAAAAAATTGCTAGTGTTTTTTGGCAGCTGGCTACCAATGTTTAAAAATGTTGTGTCTGGTCAATTTAGGTAGCTTGACCTTAATTATCACCTGGTGTGCTTCCAGTGCCTATTTACAAGATATTGATTTTTTTCTAAACCACAACACAGCCCAAGTTGCTTAAGGGAGAAAGAGGTATTGCCTGCTGATAACCAAAGCCTTAGTGTTCAATACTGAGACTGGCAGTGTACTCTCAGCTAGACTAAGCATGTACCCTGGTTTACTAGGTTAAAAAAAAAAAAATCATAAATACGTAAGTACACCTTTCATTCCAAAGATTTGGTTCTGTGTGCATGTCAGTAGTGGAAGACAGTGGTTCCTACATAGTGTATTGAAATACCATCTTTAATGGGGCCTAATAGTGGATTGTCAAGATGAGGTGCTGAACTGGAGATGTTTATGAACTTACGTGCACAGTGTCCTAAAACACAATTGAGCGGCTACTTCTTCTGAAATAAGTACGTTATATGTGCCTCTTTTTAATTCATGTCTTACTCTGGGACACAGACACTAAACTCAGTGAAGCCAACCAATAGATGATAATATCTTATCTTTCCAGTGCAATTACCTTTTAAAATGAGGAGAACCTTTCACTGAAAAGATAAAACTCTCCATAGCAGGGCTTTAAAATCTTGAAAGATTATGTTCATGGACAGGTCATTGACTAAGACTAATATTAGACTAAGAGTAAGCTATCTCTTAGTTTTTGTAATAAATCCAAAGTAAGGTTATAGCATCCTTAGGAAACAGTACCTTAATTAGAGGTTATCCTTCAAGGCACACACCATGTCTTATCAGTGCTTCTTTTATTTTAAAGGTGGTTTTGATAGTAGTTTAGTGCTGTGAGCAAGCCATCTATTTGATAATTAACATCCATTTTCCAGTCTTCCTGTTCTTACTTTGAAGATGTTCTTCCTTCTCAATCAATAATTATATTTTTAAATAGAGGATTATGTGTTAATTTTAAAGACAGTATATTGAAATTCAGTTGTTTTCTTATGTGAGGTTACTTTTCTTATGGGAAGTGATCCTCCCCCTCTAGTCTGCTCTTATCAGACCCCACCTGGAGTGCTATGTCCAGCTCTGGCACCCTCACACAAGAAAGACATTGATCTATTGGAGCAAGTCTAGAGGAGAGCCACTAAGCTGATCAGAGGTCTGGAGCACCTCTGCTATGAAGACAGGCTGAGAGAGTTGGGCCTGTTCAGCCTGGAGAAAAGAAGGCTGCAGTGAGACCTCACTGCGATTAGATCATTTAAGTTTGATATTAGGAAGAAATTCTTAAAGGTGAAGTTACATAAGAGTGGTGAGGCACTGGTCCAAGTTGCCCAGAGGGGTTGTGTACTCCCCATCCCTGGAAGTGTTCAAGGGCAGGTCTAATGGGACTCTGAGTAACCTAGCCTAGTGGAAGGTGTCCCTGTCCATGGCAGGGAAGGTGAAACTACATGATTTTTAGGTCTCTTCCAACCCTAACCTTTCTAAGATTCTGTGTAGCTTGTCTTATTTGATAGCCTAAACTATATATGGTTAGGATCTTACGGCTTAGGTGCTATTTCATTGTTAGAGTTTTGATTGTTATATCAGGTCAGAAATACTTTTGTATTTACTATGAATTCAGCCTTGAAATTTCTTTTTATTCCCCCAAACTTTTCTTTTTTTTTCCATGTCCCCACTTCACAGATGTATTATCATGAATTTGATCCATTGTACAATTCGATCTTTAGTAACAACTCAGAATTAACTTTCTTATTGACTGCTTGTCAGAGCTGTCTGTTTTCCTTCACTGATGTGTTCTGTTAAGACTTAGGAAGATTTTTCCTTTGTATTGCAAAGAGAAATTGTCTTCAGCTTTGAGCAAATCTCTAACATTGTCCAACTCCATCCTTTACACTTCAGGTCTAGTTTTTAATGATCACATTGTAAGTGGTTTGTCATCCTTCCTCCAGCATTTTTTTATTTTAATAATATAATATATATATTATATATCTATATATTTCCATTAAACTATGTTAACTGTAGTAGCATTATCTAACAATAAGGATGATTTGGGCTATCCTAGCTGACTTTTCCTGAAGCAGATTGGTGTTCTGGACTCAGTTCCAAAATCTATTACAAAATTCAGAGTTTGCCTTTTAAAAGCTTAACTATCAGCTAATAAACTTTTCTTCAGCCTTTTACAATAAATAACTTCTGCCTCATATCTTCTTCTACAGGCATTCGCTCTGTAGAGAGTGTTGAAGAAACACTTTTTTTCCCTGAATTACTTATAACACGATTTAACTGTGAAGTTGAAAGCACACATTGTTTCTAAATCCATAATGAAGTTGTTATACCTTTTTCCTTTTTAAAGTTCATTATCAGTCTATGAAGATTTAAATCCCTTTTTTCCATCCTTATGTAGGACTCTGATAAAAAGCATGCATAAGTTTTTATTCCCATTAATAGGAGTCTGCCCTAGACCACAACCATCTACGTCTAACCAGAAGGTAAAAGAATGTTGTTAATAAAATTTACCTTGGCAAATATGTTATTTTTGATTGTATTATTGAGTCATTGGCAGCAATGTACTATGCATGAATGTCTACTTCTACTGGATACAGAATTAGCAATGGGATAATATTTCCCTGGTTTGGATACATTTTTGTTTCTCAATTTTATATGTGCTGTTTCTGTCTACAAAGTGGGGTAACAATGCCTCAAGAGTTTGCCTAAATTTTCAGTGAGTAGGTGGCATTATGAAAATGAAGACTAATATGTGAAGAACTAGCTAATGATGTTTGTGGATAGTAAAATCTGTGTTTAATGAATAATGAATAATGAAATGAAAATTTAAGTAGTGCAAGTCCTAATGATACTGGAAATTTTCAGTGAGGGAAAGAGGTTGAGCAGGGTAAATGAAATATGAAATTGTTGTGGTCTAGGGTCCATCATAAATACCAAAATACATATTCTTAGCCTATGTTTATGTATGTCTGTGAACACTAATAAAACACAGGACTTGCCATTCAAGGCTAGTATGGGACTCTGAAACATCTATAAGTTATTCAGGAGTGACTTTGCTTAGTACCTTGGTGGCACAGAGCTTGGGAAACCTGGATTTTATGTGGGAACACTTTTCTTTAATTCAAGGTGAGTGACTGAGTTTTTAAAACATACGCTCTCTGTACTCTTTTCAGATCTATAGTCCCTAACAAGTCCGTATCAATACCCAATCTGATCTAAAGGTGTATCATCTAACTGCATTTGAAAATGCAATTTGAAAAAGAGATTAAGATAAATGCTATTAAAAGATAAAGGATAGATTCATGCGCATTCTAATATTTGACTCAAGGTTGGGTTTTTTTAAGTTTGTTTCATCTTGTAGTTCAAAACCATTTTTCTGAATACTAAACATAATTTTTGCACAAATGATCAAGGCAATCCATAACTCTGTCTTCCAGAACACATTTACAAAGCTTTCATGTTTATGTATGGTTCCTGTAAAGGGGTTTGAACAGGAGGAGAAAGGAATTTTCAAACATTGGTGAGCTTCAAATAAATGATTTCATTGAATTACTTGTTCATGTGGCAAATTATTAAAATGGCCTTAGAACAAAATTGATATTTATCGCCCTGTATTTAATTTAATAGATAAATGTAGTCAACATCAGCAAGAAACTGCTGGCTTTCATAAACTTTTTCATAGGCATGTTTTATTCAAGAGGATAATTTGCATTTAGTGATTATATTAAATGGTATTTTTATTTATTTTCAAGATTTCAGTAATTACTTACAGTAATGTGAAATAAACAGCAGTCAAGAAATTGAAATGGATTGCAGGAAGTGTGCATCAATGTCAATCTTCTGTTTTATTGTCCAATTCTTTAATGACGTTTAATTAAAAAAAAATAGGTTATTTTTTTAATGGGTATAAACTCTTCCTCTGATGTTTAACATGTTAGGTGAATAATTTCAGCTGCCGCAAAATCTATTGGTTCTCGTATCATTGTCCACATGATACCAAAATACTTGCAAATATTCCTGTAGCTTGAGAATTCACACTTCAACTGGACTGTCAGGCAACTGGAAATCCTTAGTAAACACAGAGAAGCCTCAAACACTGCTTAGTCAGTATTTCTTTTGGAAAAATAAGAGTTGTCTGGGAAAACCTGACATATCTCTGTGTAGTCTTTTGCAGTCTGTATGTGAAGTCAGCACACATAAATATTGCTGCATCAAAATAGAAAGTATGTTAGAAAATCAATCTCTCTTTTTCTCCTTCATAGTTCTGATTATGCCTTCCTACTTTAACAGCTGGATTTATAGTGCTAGGGTATGAGACTAAGAAATAAACTCTTTCTAGGATGATGGTTGCTTAATACCTACAGAATCTCACGGGTCAAAGAAAAAAAATTAAGATGCATTCCTGCTTGGATACAGCTATGGTTAAAAGCAGGAGTCATGCCCAAGGAATAGGTAGTTGTGGACTAACATTCCAACTTCATAATATTCTCTAGAATAATCACAAGAAATGATGGAGTTTTCTTTTCTCTTGGAGTATATGGAGATTGGAAGGCTGAAGTGTTCTGCTTTTACCAAGCTTAACACTTATTTACCTCCTTTATTTGGTGTTTGAATCTGTCAAATCATGTATGTTCACAGAATCATTAAGGTTGGAAAAGACATCCAAGATCATCAAGTCTAACCTTTGACTGAGCACCACCATGTCATTTATTTAACACCTCCAGAGACCACTTCTGTGGGCAGCCTGTTCCAATGTTTGACAACCTTTCAAGTGAAGAAATTCTTCCTGACGTCCAATATGAACCTTCCCTTGTGCAGCTTGAGGCCATTTCCTCTCATCCTGTCACTAGCTGCCTGGGAGAAAAGACTGATCCCCATCTTGCTACCACCTCCTTTCAGGTAGTTGTAGAGAGTGATAAGGTCACTCCTGAGCCTCCTTTTCTCCCAGCTAAATAACCACATTTCCCTCAGTTACTCTTCATATGACTTACTCTCTTCAGCTTCATTGTCCTTCTCTGGACACACTCCAGCTACTCAATGTCTTTCTTGAAGTGAGGGGCCCAGAACTGGACACAGTACTTGAGGTGCAGCATCACCAGTGCTGAGTACAGAAGGACAATCACTGCCATGGTCCTGCTGGCCACACTATTCCTGATAGGATGACATTGGCCTTGGCCACCTGGGCACACTGCTAGCTCGTGTTCAGCTGGCTGTTGACCAGCACCCCCAGCTCCTTTTCCAGGGGCAGCTTTCCAATCACTCTTTCCCCAGCCTGTAGTGCTGCATGAGGGTTGTTGTGACCAATGTCCAGGACCTGACAATTCACCTTGTTGGACTTCATGCTATGGGCCTCAGCCCATCGATCCAGCCTATCTAGATCCATCTGCAGAGCCTTCCTACCCTCCAGCAGACCAGCACTCCCACCCAACTTAGTGTCATTTGCAAACTTATTGAAGACGTACTTGATCCCCTCCTCCAGATCATAGATAAAAATATTAAACAGAATTTGCCCCAGTGCTGGGTCCTCGGGAACCCCACTAATCACCAGCCACCATCTGGAGGCGACACCATTCACCACCACTCTCTTGGTCTATTCATTAAGCCAGTTTTTAACCCATTCAAGAGTGTACCTGTCCAAGCCATGGACTGCCAGCTTCTCCAGGATTATGCCATGGGAGACAGTAACAAAAGTTTGCTGAAGTAGACAGCATCCACAGCCTTTCCCTCATCCACTAGGTGGGTCACCTGACCATAAAAGGAGGTCAGGTTGGTCAAGCAGGATCTACCTTTCCTAAACCTGTGCTGTCTGGGCCTGATCCTCTGTTTGACCTGTAAATTGCCAAGTGCTCACACTAAAGATAATCTGTTTCATAACCTTCCCAGCCACCGAGGTCAGGCTGACAGGCCTGCAGTTCCCCAGATCCTCCTTCTGGTCCTTCCTGTGTATGGGCATTATACTGGCCAACCTCCAGTCATCCAGGACCTCCCCAGTAAGCCAGGACTAATGATAAGTGATGAAGAATGTCTTGGAGAACTCTTCTGCTGGCTCCCTCAATATCCTCAGGTGAATCCCATCCAGCCCCATATACTTGTGAATGTCAAAGTGGCACAGCAGGTCACTAACTACTTCCTCCTGGTTTGCAAGGGTTTCTATGCTGCTCCCTATTCCTGTCTACCAGCTCAGGGGGTATGCCCTGAGGATAAATGGTCTTTGTGTCAAAGGCTGAGGCAAAGAAGTCATTAAGTAACTCAGCCTTTTCCTCATCCCTGCTGACAATGTTCCCCCCTGCATCCAATAAAGGATGGATATTTTCCTTGGCCCTACTTTTGTTGTTAATGTATTTATGAAAACACTTCTTATTATCTTTCACAGCAGTGGCCAGATTGAGTTTTCGCTGAGCTTTTGCCTTTCTAATTTTCTCTCTACATGACCCAAGGACATTCTTGTACTTTTCCAAAGTTGCCTGCCCCTTGTACCAGAGGTCATAAACTCTTTTTTCCCTGAATTCCAGCAAAAGCGTCCTATTCAGCCAGGCTGGTCTTCTTCCCCACTGGTTCATCTTTCAGCACATAGGGACAGCAACTTTAAGATATCCTCCTTAAATTATGCTCAGCCTTCCTGGATCCCTTTTCTTATTAAGGACTGTTTCCTTGGGAACTCTCTCAACCAGTGTCCTGAATAGGCCAAAGTACACCCACAAGAAGTCCAAGGTAGAGGTTTTGTTGACCCCTTCCTTACTTCATCAGGAATCAAAAATTCTATCATTTCATGGTCGCTGTACCCGAGCTTCAGACCACCTCATCTCCCACCAGTCGTTTTCTGCTTGTACCAGCTGTGTCAGGAAGTTATCTTCCACACACTCCAGGAACCTCCTAGACTGCCTCCTCTCCGCTGTATTGAGTTTCCAGCAGACATGAGGTAGGTAAAATTCTCCCACAAGAGCAAGGGCTAGGTAAAAGGAGTAGGGCAATGTGATTATAAAAAGTCAGGAAGCCATACAGTGTTTGAGAACAATTGAGTTATGTGTTGATAAAAGAATTCTTGCAGGGTGGTTAGAGATAGAAGGTACTTTACATTATTAATTCATGTCTGCTGTTTCATAATGATTGAACTAACTGGATTTACTCTTAAGAGATCAGTGACATGTACAGATATTGTTGCATTTGTAGATCATTATGTACAGGACAAGTCATGAATACTTTTTGCTACTGGAATGAGTCCAAAACACATTTCTGATATCTTTTTAAATTATTGCAAATACCAAAATTTTGAATAGCCATTGTATACTTACAAAATCTGGGAAAATAACTGTCCTTTCTCTGATTCCAGTGCTAGGTGAGTTGCACTTGAGGATCCTTCTGATATATGTCTTAGTTACAGTATAGTCAATGAAAGAGGAATGTGTATATGAAATCCATCCTCAAGTAGAATATAATTTCTCATCAGGTACTTTCCGGAAAATCCCATGACAATATGAATTCAATCTTGCAAATTAAGATTTAATTATATGATCTAACACCTAAGGCACCTAAATGAAGGTAAAATGAAATGAAGAAATTAAGAAACTTTAAAAAAACTACTAAAATTATCAAAAATATGACCTAGAATGTGAAGAGGAGTAATTGATGATCTATTTGGCTTCTCAGGATATGTGTTTATATGCAAATATGGTCTGTCTGTAATCACTGACACACTCGCTAGTGGGTAGATGCCTGAAACAAAATTGTTAAGCAACAGTGACTCTATTAAGTTGCTGATAGCCTGTAAATGGGTGCAGAAAAGCTGCTATGATAGGACAGCAGAATTAATCCTCTTGCTGAATCCGTATGATGTGGAACAAATGGAGATTTTCTTCAGTGTTACCCACAAAAAAGCAATCTGTTCCTGGTTTTCCTAGCTTTGTTGGATAGTTTTGGAAGGTTGATCACTCACAAGACCAATGAGTATTGGCCTATTTCCTAGCTACTGTAACTTCAAAACAGATTCACAGATTCTATGATTGCTTCTTACTTCAAAATTATTTTAACTGTTACTGTAAAATGTTAATTTAAGGGATTTTTTTCAGGACCAAAGGTTGTATATGTTTGGTTTTTTTGAAAGGCTGAGAATTGTAATGAAGAAAATACATTAATATACAGGCTGACAGACTTACAAATATATTAAATGATGTTTTCATAAACCCATGCAAACCAGAGATATAAAAGGTTTATTAATTTGCAGTTAGCTGAATCCCCTATTTATGGCGGCATTGTTCCCTGTAGTGTATTTTTCTTAGCTTTGTTAGACACCATTTTAAATGACCTCTGCAATGAGTTTTTTACAGCTGCCCTGGGAGATTTCAAAGGTCATGGGAAGGGAAATTTCAGGGCACTGTGTTTACCTATAACAATGTTAATGGAACTAATAATGTATTCAGTACGTTCTTTAAGGCTAGTTACTGGATTGTTAGCATGCTCTTAAGAACTGAAGTAGGCAGTTATTCTGGATTCACTTGGGATTTATACAAGAGAAGGGCAAAAGATCAAGAGATTCATGGGATCTTGCATTCCTTTTAATTTTTCATAATACTTGTTATTTCCTCATCTTCTAAAAAATCTGGTCCTTTTAATATACTCACCATAGGGAAAATATTAACATAATACTTTTGCCCAGGAAAAATTATGATTCTGCCCAGTGAATACAGAAATAGAAATAGGCTGTGTCAATAGTTAGTAACTGACAATAATAATTTTAAATCTCTCAGGTATTATTTTAGCCAGCTACTTTTCTTCCCTACCCATTAATTTCCCAGCTGTGTTCTAAACTGATGGAAAAATTAGATAAATACCTTGGCTGGATGATTCCTACTAAGCTACTCTCATTTATCTAACAGCCCATCAACAGCCTGATTGGAGAAGTCAGAAGCTCTTCAGACAAAATGCCCTGACATCCAACATCCTTATTCAGTGTGCAGAAGCAGGGACAATCACTATGTATAGGTTGTAGACAGGCTGGGCCTGAATCTCAAAGACATAGTAAAAGCCTGAAAATTGCTGAGAGTCTGATATAGAATTACAAAAGAACCTTGATTACTATTAGATCCCAACTAATAGTTTGTGGAGGTTCAAGACATAAGGTACAGTGTTGGGCTTGTGCTGTAGTATGTATCTGGGGGACTGCAAGACCACGTATTGCAAGGGAAACTCAGATCAGTGCAAATGTCCTTAGTTTCTTTACTTTGTTTGAGGCTCTTTCCATTTGTTTTTATTTTTTTTTTTTACCAATCACCCGGAGAAAGAAATTTAAACCCAAGGTATGAACAGATGGTTCAGTCATCTAAATAATTTCTTAAAACTTTGCATTGTTATGAAATGTGAATCACTCTTTGACTGCTATACATATGATATATTTCATGATCATGGAACATGAGTTTCATGAGTAAGTATGAAAAAAGACAGTCACATAAAACTCTTACCATTCTTTTGCTTGCTAATAGTCTTTGTTCAATATATCCTGAAAATACGTATTTAATTGCAAAATGACAGAAGAATTCTTTAAGTTACTGACTTTTTATTTATCATGGTTAAGAAAGATAGATCACAAGCTTAAAGTAACTTGCTAATCATAAATTTGTTTCGTTTTATAAACAATTAATTTAAATATTTAAATGACTAGATTTTTTTCTATAAAGTTTTGAGCAAATGAAAAATAATTAGGAAAATAAATAATGTTGTAAAAAAGGTATTAGCTAGACCTTTTTTTTGTCCCTATCTTTCAGGGCAACTGACAGCAAATTATTTAACCTTGTGCCACAGTGCTTCTTTGTAACACAGGGATAATGTGTCATTCCTTTTGTTTGTTTGTTTGTTTCCTTTTTCCCTTTTTGTTTGTTTGTTTCCTGTTTGTCTTTTAATCCTATATATTTGTATTATAAACTCCTTGAGTCACCTGTCATCACTTGTTATTTATCAGTGGATTAAGAACTGGAGAAAAAAAGGGCTGATTTTGTCTGGGGTAAGTGGGCCCTACATTACCATTGAAAAGCAAATGCAAATTCATTACTCTGAAAATAGGTTTTGTATATGAGACACTAGATGTACACGGAAAAAATCTGCATGAAATCTTCAAAAATAGTTTTAAAGAAAAAGCCCTTGTCCTTCTTTGTTAGGTTTCTGCTTGAAATGGTGCCTTTGAAACAAATTAGTATTTTTCACAGTGATCAATTTATGTCACTGAGCTTTGTGCACAGCTGAAATAAACAATTCCACTTTTGTTTTATTAAGAGCAATTTCATTTATGTTATACCTGATGTTCAAACATCTGTGTTTGTGCAACAGAATTGTCAAGGATACAAGGTTAGTTTTGGAAGTAACTTTTTCATGTGGTACATCACATTGTGTTTTACAGAAACCAATGATGAAGGGTTTTTTTTTTATACTCAGTGTCACTGCTGGAAATCTCTCTTTTTTTTTTTTTCACTCTAATCTGATTGGGAGTTGATTATTTTCTGAAATGGGAAGTATTTTTACATAAATATTAAAGCCTGACTAAGTTTCTCAAATGAGTCAAGTGTTTACTGAAAGATAAAATATTGATCTTTACCTACTCTTAGACAGAACTGTAGGAGGGGTGAATGTGAGGTGAGGGAAAAACAGATAGCTATGATTTGTTATGAGAGCTTTGCCTTTCCATGTATTTTAGTTTAATGATAGCTCCTGTACACACATACAATCCTTCTCTGCATTGTCTTTTGTTTGTTCTCTTTGTTTAATTGAATAAATTAATTATTCAGAATTTACTAAGACTTGCTACTGAAATGGCAGGTTAGATGATATTGTAACTTGCTGTACAGCTAATACATGACCAGGTCTAGCAAACTGAGGAGAGGGGCCTTCCTGATAATTGTGACTTCCCCACAACCTAAGTACAAGGTTAGGAGATTGCTAAATCTCTCCATCAGCCAGGTCATCCTTCCCAATTTTTAATTATTTGAATAAGGAACACTGACTGTGATTTTCATTTCAAATTTCGAATTTACCAAATAATTCTGGTAACATTGAAACACCATAATTCTCCCTGGAGTGATTTGTATTTATTCTTTGTTTTGTCAACCAATTTTTGGTAAAGGAAAGAGGAGACTGAAAATGTAAAGAATGTGGCAATTTAAATTCTTGAAAAATTCCATTTTCTCAATCACAGCAGAGAGAAAAAAGCAAACTGCCAGTAATTTAAATATGATAATTTCTGTCATAACTTGACAGCAGATGTGAACAAAAGAGACATGAAATAGATGAAGATGGGCAAATTGAGAGCACAGAAAATAGTGTATGCAGAGCTGGATAATGTCTGTTGAAACAACGTGACTTTGCTTGGTTTCTATAAATGCTCTTCAGCTAAATTAATGTAAGTCAGATTTTCTGGCAGGCAATGTTCCCTTTAACTTGTTTCATAAATGAACATAGGATCAAAGATTTTTTTCTTCCACATGGCAAGTCAGTTTAATTTCTTTTTCCTTAAACTGATCGTACATGTTTCTAGAAACATGTGCTACAAAATCTGGTTACAGAGAGAAAGGCACAGCCATATAAAGAAAGAAGGTGCTGTGGGAAATTGCAAAACTAAGCTTGCTAGACTGAGTGTGCCTTGTTTCCTACTTCAAATGCCTGCTATAGGGTAAGAGTGCTGTAACAATGGCTATAACCACTATACATCTCTAAATGGATGTGTATCTGCACATCCTTGCAGTATACAGTTAAGTTCCTAAAAAAACCCAGGATGTTTTAATGAAGACAATTTTTAAACCCTGTTATATAAGCAAAAAGAAGCAAGGGGAGCTGACAGGTTTTTATTGTTGTTAAGTATTATCATTATTTTGTAACAAAGTCGCGGGGAGAGCTGTAGTTATAACTAGTACTTGTTTATTAAAACATTTATCAGAAACAAATTACTCCTTCTGTCCTTAAGTCCTGGTTTAAATTCTGAACTCATGTTCTTACAAAAGCAAATTCTTATTTTAAAATAGTCTGTGGCAAAGGCTTAGTATATTCTTCTCTCTCTGAAAATGTAGATATTCATTTTTAAACAAGTTACTGTATGAGTTACGCCTACAGAGCAAATTATGCTTATGTTTGGGAGGAAGAGAGGAAATAGGAAAGAATATGTCCCCAGCTTCGCAGAGCATTAATGCATGTTATATATGCCCACCATTTGCACTCTCTACAGTTCCATGGCCTGTTCCTCTACCATCCATGCCACACTGGTCTTAGCAGCCTGTTTTTACTGCTGCTGTCAATAGCAGTCCATGTCAGTCAAGTGTCACCTCTTGGTGCCTATGGAGAGGAGTTTAGGAAAGAAACAACCTGCACAGCCTCTTGGCCACTGTCTGATCAGCAAAGAAGACAACAGTTTAAAAACAGCAAAAGTAGCCTCTCATGCCCTTTTCATAAGTGACATGAAATTTGAGAAAGTAATTTGAGAAATGGCCCAACATATAGAATATATGGCTACTCTGATCTCTGCACTGCCATTGATCTAGGCCTTTACTATCAGAAAATTTCCATGGATCCTATGTATGTTTCTGTCATGGTTTAACCTCAACCAGCAACCAAGCTGCTTGCCCTGTCAGTGGGATCAGTACGGGTAAAAGCTGGAAAACTCATGGGTTGAGGTATTGTCTCAGTTTAAATGAGACACAAGGGTATTGCTGAGGATGGGTTACGAGTCAAGACCCAAACTCCTCCTCTAA
>JAWWLV010000088.1:54496682-54514170 GCA_035041135.1 Platyrinchus mystaceus
CCCCTTTCACACAATGGGCAGGGGGAAGGGGAAAAGAAATTCTTACTTAGTTTTCATTTGGCTTAAACCATGACAGGTATAGACAGTTTAATAGGGAAAGCAAAAGTCGTGCATACAAGCAAAGCAAAACAAGAAATTAATTCAATGCTTCCCATGGGCAGGCAGGTGCTCAGCCATCTCCAGGAAAGCAGGTTTCCATCAGTGACTTGGGAAGACAAACCCCATCACTCCAAATGTCCCCCTCTTCCCTTCCTCCCCCCCTCCATATATCCTGAGCATGATGTCACAGGGTCTGGAATACCCCTTTGATCAGTTTGGGTCACCTGTCCCAGCTGTGTCTCCTTCCAGCTTCCTTGCTAGTGTGGCAGTACAAAAAGCAGAAAATGCCTTGGCTCTGTGCAAGCACTGCTCAGCAATAACAAAAACATCCCTATATTATCAACCCTGTGTTCAGCACAAATCCAAAACATAGCCCCACACTAGCCGCTGTGAAGAAAATTAACTCTACTCCATCCAAATCCAGCACAGTTTCTAAATAATCATTTGAACCTGTTAACTGTGATTGATCGTTTTATGGTGTGCTTAATCCCGTAACATTTCATCCTTTGAATACCTCACACTTTAACCCAAAGTATCTTGACATCTGCCCCACTCTCTGCATAATCTCCTTGCACGATATCTTTGGAGTCATGATAGGAAAATCCAATAAAAAAATCAAATACCACTGGCATGAAAGCTAGCTCATGGGCATAAGCCATCTGGGAAGTTCTTACGGAGTGGTCCTGGAGGAACATACTTCATCTACAGATGAGGACATGTCTCAATGGAGATTTTGTTTCAACATGTTTCTGATGACAGTTAATATTGGAACAGGCTGTAGGCTTACAAGACTTAACCTTCAACAAAAAATAGATTCAAAGTAAACTATTTGAACTGTATATGATTTGCATCTGCCTAGGCCCCAGCCAGGGGAAATTTTTTATGCATATCAATGAGTCTTGTGTTAAAAATATACTCTGCAGATTACTTCCTCACTACCACATCTTCTTATACCTGCTTACTTTTCTATAGTCATGTGTAATAGTGTGGTATTTAATGTGGAGAAAAAGGTAGTTTTTTTACTATTTAAGATATGCTTATTTTGACCCAGTAATAAAATCTGTAGTCCTGTCATTTCAGGACCATCCAGACCAAAGATTTCCAGATGACTGATTTCCCTCTATTTTTGCCTTATAGTTCCCAAACTTATAACATGCTTCTCTGGACCTACAGAACATTTGTATATTTTATATACTTTCTCTTCCACTACCCTTCCCTTTACATGCATATAGAGACAGCAGTTATCCAGTATTTGAATTATGGTCACAACTGCTATTAATGTTTAAAAACAGATAGTAACATATTATAAGGAATTGGCTTTGTCCATCATGTTTTATAAAAGTAAATTTTGTATATTTTTTAATGTAATTCTGAGTACCCATTCTGTGCCAGGATAGTCCCACTTAGATGACAGATATACAAGTGAAAAACCATTCCACATAGGAGAAATAAAATCCAGAATTCTCCCAACATTGCTATGTGATACTCAGCCTATTAAAACCTGGTATAACAGGGGCCAAGAACTGTTGCACCATTGATAAATAAACCATCATTCACACTGTTAACATGGATTCTCCATTTTTAACTCAGAAGCCTACTCTTTCATTTTAGATTTGAAAACTCATGAGGGAGGAAAGGTTTGAAGCTGAATCAAGATCTGCAAATTGCCTGACAGGAGATTATCTCCCATATTCACATTAAGGAATTGCAAATTCTTTTGATTTTGAAGTTTAGTGGCTCAGGATGTTTAATTTGCTATTAGCAGGACTAACAGTGCATGTGCTTGTTCCATATGCCTGCAGTCGGAAAAAAGAGCATCAGAATTCAAACTGTTATCCAGATAAAATTCTTTTTACTTTTCATTTGAGTCAACTTCCAGATTTTCCATCAAAATGCAAGCTTCACTGCGCTTTCTCAATGCTAGACCTGAATAGCTTTATCATAACCAACTTCATTAATTCAGCAGGAGCAACTTCTCTCAAAGCATGACATTTCTATGGAAACCCAGAGAAAGTTCCTCCTTCTGGCTTAGGAGTGCTTTTTTATTTGAATGAACTGGAGATTTCTAGGGCATAGTAACAATAAGAACAAATGTAACATTACAAAGACCTAAACTACATGAAGAGTGACTGAGCTGGATCCAAATTGTAAGCCTGACATTAGTATGTGAAGCTGAAATGGCTTTCCTGTTGCCATGTCTTAAAAGAATGAAATCGAACACTAAGGACTTTATGTGTTTTCTGATTTTCTATAGTGCAAAGTAAATCATAAGTCTTTAGCAAATGAGCTACAATAGTTACCAGCCTTCTGTAATAAATCAACATTTAATTATGTGTTTGACAGGTCACAGAATTTTAAAAAGAAGCTGAGAAATACAAAACAAGAAGGTTTATCAAGTTACCCTTATTTCTGTCTTGTTTAACCCAATCCTAAGCAAAGTAACACGGAAAAGTTTTTATAAACAGCTGACTAAATTATTTTGCACTGAACAACTTAAAAAGCAACTTTGAGACAAATTATTTTGGTAATAGTGTCATTTGAAGTTTTGATTTTTACCAATATTCCTGCCAGTAAGGGATAAGGAACAATCTGTAATGAAATTTGATTTCCATTTACATGCTTTGAATCTGATATGACTTTATTATGTTTTCTTCATCAAACTAAAACAATATTAGTTATACCACCAAATTTTCAAAGAAGTTTTGTTTAAAATCCATTTCCAAACATCTCTGTGATATGAAGGCAGTCATCCATGGAACAACAGAATTACTATGGTAAATATGTTTATTTACTTATTTATTTACCGTGGATTTTTAGGAGAGTTGCAAAGCTGTTGTATAGCATATTTTATTGTTGAAGTTACTTTGTGTCAGTGATGAACAAATAAAACAGGCAGATAAATTTATATAAAAATAAATAGGTAAGGTTTTAAGTGTGCAAGGTGTTCTGTAAGCATGAATTCAAGGAAGAAAATCATCATGTTCATATTTTCAGTGGTTCAGAAGATAAATGTATGTAACACTGCCTATTTTAAAGGGACATTTTAGAGAATTTTGAAAAGCACAGTAAGTCCTCAATAGAATTAATTTCATATTCAAATTATGTAGCTTTTTATTTAGTAATTTTTGTAGCAAATTTCTTCTGGTAGTTATATTAAAAATATCTTCATTTGAGATCATAATATAAGTTTTGGGGGTCTGATTTCCTTGTTTCTCACTAGAACACCAAATGATAGTTCTATAGTATGCTATTTTTCAGAAGTAGCATCCATTCACAAAAGCATTTCTTGCCCTGTTGGCCTTTTAAGAATAACAGCAAAGCAAATAGTAACTTCTCTGTAAGGTGTGTATGTTCTAGATAAGGGCTCAAATTAAAACAAACAAACAAACAAAACCCCCAAAACAAACAAACAACCAACCAAACAAACAAACAACCAAACAAAAACCCCCTTGTTGTTGTTGTTTTTGGAGAGAGAAGGGGTTGGTCAGCAGATAGCAAATAGCTAAATGAACTTCTGGATAAGCTTTTTAAGATAATTTGGCCCCAACAGTCCCTCACCAGTCTCCAAGCCGCCAGCATGGGTACAGCTGTCAGCAGCTATATTCCTGTTACAATCAAAAAGTTGTGCTCAGCCATGTTTAACTGACAGTGTCACAAGGCCTTTAACAATACTGAGCTGAATGATTTATCACAATTCAGCTTACGAATTGCGTAGTTCAATGATTTATCTTCATAAAATTCTAGTGACAGCCTCTACTATGCATCAGAATATAGTTAACCCAAGTAAGATATGATGCAAAGATAATATGTTTTCATTATTTATTGACTGTGGGTCCTATAATTACTAATTATGCATATGAAAGATCACCTAATGCATAAAATGCAACAGAAAATCTGCAATGAAAAATTATTATAGCAGTGCAGTTCAAGTTCCTATTGAAAAGAAATTTTGCAGTAAGGAGAGAGATGAAATTTTCTGACCCCAGAAAAATATATTTGCATTAGTAATTTTTAATAAAAGCTGCAGAAGGGGAAAAAAAAATAAAGACCTACCAGGTTTTAACTGCTCTGTTTTCCATTGTGGTCTCACTTTTAATCTAAATTAAAATTATTAAAAGGTAAGTGGACAGAAAAAAATAATTGAAAAAGACACCTTAATTATTGTTAATTCCTGAAGTGGCACCTATTCATTAGGTACTGGATGATGATTACTCACAAACACTTAAACTAGACTATCAATTTCCTGATCTTTTTCAGATTTAAAAAATTTCTGTCATCTGATATAATTTATTTCTACTCTTGCCTACTAGAACAAAGGAAGAATTAAATAAAATATAAAGATATTTGTGAAGTAAAATTGAATCATCAAGTGGCCATTGCAATTGTATAGTCAGCAAAGAGCTTAAGAAAACTTTTGAACTGTGTATTAGTACTGCATCTCATTGTAAGAAATTATTCAACACTGTTAACTATTAGAATCTATTATAATTTCCCTTAAGAAAATGCCTGAAGGAAACAGAACAAGAAACAAACTTATTATCTATGAATAACATTCATACTTGGGTTAGAATCTTTGGCTTGAGTGTCTTCTATATAAATTTAGATTAAAAAAAATCTATAAGAATTCACCTACTCTACAAATTTCTCATCCTTCAACTCCCCAAAGATCAATGCAGATCCAAAACTGGAGCTGCATTTCAAGGCCGATATTTGTTCTAACCATGGCTATGTCATAATTGTTGCCTTCACTGATGGTTTCATCAGTTTCTCATAAACTCAGTGTTCAGTTTTTACTTCCAAGACTAAGTTAACTCTGCAGACCTTGCAAACCTGAGCCATATTCTTACCTTATAGGTGCAACTTATACATGCAACTTTCATTAACTGTAGGAGTATCTGGACCTGTATAGCTATTGGATGTCTTCTTTTTGTCTGTGTATGCTGTACAATGGAGCCCTAATTACTGATCAGACACTATCTTAACAGAAACAACTATTAAGGAGAATTTTTGATTTATTAGATACTATTTATCAAGTAGTATATTTTTAATATACCAATATTAATATTATCAAGTACTATATTTTTAAAGTATGTTTTATTATGTACATTCCATGTGCAAACTATAAAGCAGTAAGCCTTGATCTTATAAAGAGATATTCACTTATGTTGTAATAGTAGTAATAGATGCATTTCTTTTTCACTAGTGAATCTTAGTCTCTTTGTTTTACACAGATCCCTGGTTTTAGTTTAGCTACACATAGAACATAATTGGACAAATTTAATGCTGATGTTGAAAAATTTGTTTCTCTAAGTTGTGGAATGCCCACTTTAAGAGAAAGGCATATTTTCCTGTATTTACTGTCCCATCACACACTTAAACCTTTAAAATATAAGTGATGTTGATAAATATTATTTCAGATAATTTTTGAAAGTATTTCTATTTCTGAAAAAATACATCTTTATAAATGTATGTTTAAATCCAAACCAGAAAATTCTCTTCAATGACATAGATATTTATGTTTTATGCATATGTATAGAAAGACTTCTGCAAAATAGCTGCTATGTAAGATTTTTTTGTGCTGTAGGAGGTGATATTAGTACGCTGCTTTGGGTTTTGACAATGATTATGTTGAGGTAAGTATTAGAAATTAGTGATTAATGGATAACAGTTTAAGTTGGGATGACCACAAAGTGACAAAATAGGCACTTAATAGGTAAAAGCAAGGTAATTTTAGGTCCAAGATAAAGAATGCAGTATTTATAATTTTCCTAGCTATGTCTTTGTTGTTTTAAAAGGTTTTATTTCCATCATGGTTTTTTCATTATGCAAGGTTTTAAGGGAATGGTACTGTGAACAAAATTTAGAAGGGGTTATAAAAATAAAGAGTTTTTTCTCATACAAAGGGGGAGGCACACACTGAACAAAGGTCAAAGTTTCAAAGTAAAAGAATGAACAGTTCAGTTAAACAAATTTACTTCAAACTCAGGAGGTATTAATTTAATGCAGGTTGATTCCCTCACTGTCAGAACAGATTCAGTAATTATGAGTGGGTACAGTATATATAAACTGAATTGGAAGCAAATTATTTTATAATGAAATCTAGTAGCAGTTGTACCTTGGAAAAGCTACTGCCTTTCCATTACAATGATTTTAATTATCACAGACTGGTAGGTGTGAGGGAAAGTCAACTCCCTGAAAATTTAGGGGTTTTCCATATGCTGGCCTAAATTCTCATCTGCTACAGATGCCTGTAGGTTCAGGACAGAGTGGTTTTACTTAGATAACTGCTGCTATTACCTCTCCAGTGGCATTAACCCCAGCTAAATTCCCTGTAGCATAAGGACAAAGATTTATTTGTGTGGATCTTTAATAATTTTTATTATTATTATTATTATTTTTGAGACATAAGATTTTAGATTTGTATTGATAACATCACAATTCCAGATCTCTTAATCCCTCTGTTACAAACTAGCAGATACAGGTAGCACCTGCACATGAGGTACATATCACTGTGTTTCTCCCATGTCAGCTTTTGCAGTGTCTAATCAGTCATATTGACAGGGCTGTTCTATTCCTGGCTCTCTGTTACAGCCAATAGATTCAGTCTGGATTTCAAGGGTAGCACTTCTAGGGCCCAGCACTGCAGAAGTGTTAAGGTCTGATCTCACTGCTGTGCTGAACGATCCACTGCTGTGCAGCTGTACTAGAAAGCTTTTCCTCTCTCATTGGACATGAGCTGAAGTCATTCTTCATTTTCTAGGGGTCTGAGTAAACTTTTCTGAAATTCATTTAATGCTGTGATAAAGAGCAGCAAAATAGGCACTGTATATTTGCAGAACGGATAGTCTGATATCTTTTCAAGGGTATGAGGTTTAGTCCTTTAAAGGACATACCCCTTTTTGACAGGCCTTAGTGAAAGATGTAGGTGAGGGGGAATGCTGCTATATTGAACTGTCAGGTAAACAAAGGTGCTGGAGGCATTTCAAGTTTCTTTACATGCTAGAACTTTTCTGGTTAAAGGCTGCTTTCATTACATACTTGCTCACCAATGAGCACATGAAACACACTTTTAAAACCTAGGACAGATTTAATGGACAGAGTCAGAGTACACATTTTGTTGACTTTGAGTTGTCTAACAGCAGTCTGTGAAAGGCAATATTCAGTAAAAAGGCAATATTCAGCAAAAATGCAGTGCTAACATTTTAATTGTGTTTTTGTGGTTTTCTTAGCAAATTACTGCCAAATATTTTAATTGAGGCTCCCTTTGAGACAGAATATGTTTTATTTTATGGATATCTGCTACTGTTCCCTTAACAAAGAAAACATAACGTATAACAAGAAAATTGTCCTGTACTTAAAGGACAAGAGGACATAGCCTCAAGCTGTGCTGGGGGAGGTTCAGAATGGACATCAGGGAGAATGTTTTCACTGAAAGCATGGTTAAACATTGGAATGGGCTACCCAGGGAGGCGGTGAAGTCACCACCCCTGGAAGTGGTCAAGAAACAACTGGACGTGGCACTTAGTGCTATGGTTTAGTTGGCTTGGTGATGTTCAGTCAAAGGTTGGACTTGATGATCTTGGAGGTTTTTTCCAACCTTAGTGATTCTATGATTATATTAAAAATATTTTTAGTTAATAAAGTGCATCAATTGAAGTTATCATTACATTAGACTGTACTATGGTCCACTAAAACTTTTTTTTTTTTCTTTCAGCTTTCTGGTTTAGAAAAGCATATACCTACTTAAAACAAATGAAATGTTAATCTGTGCAAGCAAATACATGCAAATGCTGAGCCAAATATATTCTTCTTGGGACAGGGAGTTGCCCTTTGAACTTATTCCTTGCAAAGTTCTATGGCAGGGTGGTGATTTATCACTTTTTCCTTAAGGTTTTGATGAAAGAGAACAGGCTGTTTTCTTTCCAAATCAAGATCACAATGTCCAAAGCAAATACTTTTAGCACTTGAGCTGGCAATATCTGCAGTAGTAAGCAACACAGCACAATAGGAGTGGATTTGCAGAGCAGAACAGGTCACACTGAGAACTGAAAGTCTGTACAATGTCATTTGCACACGAGACTGGAGTTTGTTTGGGCTTAGTTTCATCTGAAGAAAATACTGTCTTCAGGCACTTAGACTTTTACTAATACAAAGCAAGGTCCGCTATGTGGGACAACTGTGAGATTTGCTTTATTCTCACACAACAAATGAAAAACAAAATGTAGTTTACATGTAAACCTTTACATCCAACTCTGTAGGAGCCTGGTTTATGCACAAAAGTGCCTTCTGCTCTGCAGAGCTCTATGCTTTTGTTTTGGCTGCAGAACCAGTCTATAGTAAGGTTAAGTCCAGCCTCAATTTGTCACTGAGTCTCAACCACTGCATAGAAAGAAAAGAAAATCAGTCTTCGCAAGTAGCACTGTTTGGTTCTGGCAGTCAAGTATTCCAGGTTGAAAAAAATAAATAGTGTAATGTAGTATGAATGTAATGAAAAATAGATCATTAAGCAATATTAATCAATTGGTCATTGGTATTTGCAAGATAAGGTCCCCATTTAGTAGTTTTTTCTGGTGCAGAGTAGTGAGTTTGCTTTTTCTGCAGTTCATGCCTCTGCAACAGAGTCAGGGGTTCAGTTAAATCCTTGTAAAAAATGCTGTATTGCTTTTAGAAGAAAAAGTGCAAGGTTTCTCCTGTTTATTATGTGAGGCCTATCTGGAATGAAGAAAAAAATTATAAACAGAATTTTTGTATAATAAGATTAAGACATAAAAAGTGCTGCTGTGTGAATTTGCTTTCAGAAAATCTTATGCCTAGAGCTTTGTTTATTTGATAAACAGGAACATAATGGAAGTGTTACAGGTGCTGATTTAAAAGTATTGCCAAATGAGCAACATAGAGCTATTTTAGTGTACCACTAGTAAGGTGATAAAGCTCAATCACCTCTTCTCCCATCATATGCTTCAAACTCTCAATCATGCATTGATGACTGCTAGAAAATGTGCATTGAAAGAACTCTTAGACTCCACTTTGGCAGAGTACTTAAAGATGTGCACAGCTTTTATACCCCTGAGTTATCTCCTACTAAAGCATATTCTTAAATATTCTTAAATATTCTTGTTGATTCAGAGCCAAGGCTGGGAAGATTGTCTCAAATATCAAAACAAAGCTACATTCTATTATTGCTGTTGGTCAAAAAATGTTGATTTACTTTCAGTCCAAAGGAGTTTTCTTCTGCTTTTTGTACTGACCTTTTCTTACCAATATAACCTTCCACTCCAAGTTCTGTTTTGTTTTCAATTAAGTATGCTGTTTACACCAAAGAGAAAGTGTTCAAATTGGGCACCAGTGAGAAAATGTAGGGAACTAGAATTAGTCTATGCTTCTTTCACTGAATGCATTATGAAATTGAAAGTTACAGATTCACTTTCCTCCCCTGTCTGCAACATCTAGTTATTCTATTTTTATATATTATTTAACCATCATGAATGTGCAAAGAATAAGCACTATCTCTTTCATGTTTTTATAGATATCTGAACTTGATTAGTCCAAAGATAAGACAAAGTACTGTAGTAGCAAGCGTGGGTAGAGCCCTTCTCAAATCTTCGTTTGCGAAGCCTAGCCATGATTTTCAAATTTATCCATCTAAATAATAAAGATATAGTAAATGTTGTAAATAATTGTAGTGATAAAAAAGTGATTTAAATTCAGAAAGCCTTCCCCCCAAAAAAAGTGAAAATATGTGGATAAGTATGACAGAATAATAGCCATAAAACAAGTATCTTATCCATAATATGGAAAAGAAAGTACTGTTTAGCACATCTAAATCTAAATATTAAGATGCTGAATATATAATAATAATAATAATTCAGTACAGAATATCTGACAGGTGTAAAGCTATAAAATGACATATATGTATGAGTATAATGCTGTTTATAGAATTTCTTAGAATTTACAAGAAAAAAAATTATACCATTTTCTGGAAAAAAAATCTGAAGGTTTCTTCTATGAATTGTGTACACAGGTATGCAGGATAAAGAGGAGTTAAATTACCAGATTGGATAAGGATTATCAAAATCAGTATAAATAAAATATCACCAATGGGCAAAAGTGTAGCATGTTTCCAACTGCTCACCTTAAAAAAGAACCCTGAGCTTAAATATGAAGGCAAAATTTGTCATAATGTTTCGGTTTTGTTGGAGAACACAGTTTTCCATCATTAAAATTCCTTCAAGAACTGCATTTGCCATTGTCTTAGCTTATTGATCATTGGGATAGCTAAAAATGAATAAAATTTAAAATGGAAATAACTTTTCTGAATCATAAATCTCAAAAAGATTGTATACTTAGATAGCTTATTGCATAAATCTAAATATCTAACTGCTTTTCCAGTTTAAAAACATGATTAACTAAACACAGAAAAGCATGGCTCTTGTAATTACATCCTGGTGATTTTGTTATTTTTTCTGATCGAATATTAATGACATATTGCTGTATATTCGAACACAGCTGAATGTTTCAAACAAAATAGTTTTGGCTTGTATTCTTATAGTCAGAAATATTAGTACAAAGTTGTAGTGAAATAATGAGGGATTAGGTAGGAATAGTGCTTACCACATCAGCCTGAAACATGGCTCTGGCTGGCTAAAGTGAAAGCACTGACAAACCAGCCTCTCCCTCTGCCTTCAGTCTGAGTATAGAGGGTTTGATCTTCTAGTAAGAATTGGCAAGAAATTCTAGTACAAAATATTTAGTGCAGCAGTAGGAAGTAAAGAACCATATGCAGTCCCACAGCCTGACATTGCTCCAGTGCGTCATGGAGCTAATGCAACTACTCTTTCCCCATTTTGTTCTTAAACATTTCTACTGAATTTTGGCTCACAGTCCTATATCAAAATTATGACAATGTTCTAATGTAGCACATGTTATGCTGTTAACTTCAGAAGAATTTTGTCCATGTATATCAGCAGACTATATAATCTAGAACTCATTAATAACCACAGCATGGGTCAGTACCTTTCTCAGGAAGATTTGAGCACACAAGATTAACTGTAGAAGAATTTGAGATTTTTGCTACTGTAGTTTTCCTCAAGGCAAAACTCAACTAGATGTTATCTTTCTAAATTCTCCATTATGTATAAAACTTGTACCTTTTTTCTATTAGTTAATATAGTTCTTCTTCCATGTCTATAATAAGCAAAACATCTGTTTCTTCTTGTTCAATCAAAGTGCCTAACTCAAGAGTCCTACTTTTAATGTCATTTAAATAGAAATCCTAGATAGAAAGACTGCATTTTATTAACATATTTAATTTGCATATGAAACAATCTTTTCCAGAGCTCAGTAGGGAATTTGTGGTGGCAGCAGTATGTCTTTTTTTTTTTTTTTTTCTTTTCAACTTATATACCAAAAAGCAAATAAATATATGTATCAGCTCAGATAAGGGAAATAAAACTGCAATGAGAAATCATCATTGTGCATTTGGGATGTTGTCCATGCTAAACTTTCCAGCTGAAAATTTTTTTATTATATAGGGTCTCTTAATATTGTTTTGGTTTACAGAAAGATGTCAGCTAAGCTTCAATTTCAGTCCAAGCAAAAATAACCCCTCAATATACATGAGGCATCTAGTAAAATATTACAATAAAAACAGCTCATGCAGCTGTACAGACTCATCCTCTATAATATATATATTAAATATATCACATATCCTGATAATAATTTAGGTCCCTGAAACAAATAATTATTTCATAAAAAGGGAGGGTTGACAGTATGGCAGCTAAAACATATAAATAAAAAGCAGTTTAAAACAGTGGCAGAGATAAAAGGTTCTCTCAGTTACACTACTTGGGAACAGTGAGTACTTGCTGAGTGACAGTGACCAATACTTGTTACCATTTATCTTTAAACTCAGCAGGAGAAAAAAATGTAGCAGTAAAAAGTTTCCCTAGCAAACACAAAATTACAGAAACATTTTGTGACAACTTTGAGCCAGAATAGTTGGGAATGTTAGTGTCATACTACAAATGTCCATAGGAAAAATCTTATGTAGCTAAGAAATAGCTAAGAAGACAACAGACTCATGATTATTTTGTGTGAATATACTGAAGAGTTCATAAAGCAGAAACAGTGTCAACTTTCTGAGACTGATGGAAATTACGCCAACTTGTAGGGACAAATATTTTTAATACAAAGTACCAGTGCTTCTCCAATCATGCCTTAGCAGCTTGCAGACACGTCCCCTTAGTATATTTTGCTAAATGCTGTGCAGAGAAAATGCATGAAATCAATTTTTGCTCATAACCTGTGGCTCTCCTCATGCTCTCATTTCTCAGTTTGCTCAGCAGATCCATCTATTCTGCTGATCTACCTTCCCTCCACCTGCTTTTTGCCTTGAGTCATTGTAATGCTCAGTTTCTCAGTGTGGCGTTAGTCAGCTTGGGGTATTTTCCCTTCACTGCACATGGGGAGAGCACAGTACAAACACTACCTAGAAGTACAGAGGAACTCTGTTTCATGAATTGGTTGTGATGGAAATGATGTATGGATTTGACTTGGGGAAAATTAGTGTAATTTATTGCTGAATAAAATAGGTGTAAGTAGTGAGAAACAAGGACAATCATTGAAACAACACCTTTCTTTCCCCCTTTCCCAAGCTCAGCTTCAATTCTTCAGTTGCAACTCCTCTACATCCTGCTCCCAAGGAGCACAGAGGGCATGCAGGGATAAGACCAGCACTCTACTGCTCCTGCTCTCTCACGCTGTTCCCCTGCTCCAGAGGGCACTCTCCAGGGGAATCCAGTAACAGGAGCACCTCCTGTCCCTCCTCCTTCTCTCCCCTCGGGAGAGGGGCCCTTTCTGCCCTGTTTCCCCTCACCCATTCCTGCCCAGGGCTGAGGGGCTTGTCTGTGCCCCACACTGGAGCCACTGTGTCCAGCTGTACCTGGCGCGGGGCAGCCCGGCCTCACGTCACCAACACCCCTGCGGCCCCTGCCAGCACCTGGTCACCTGCACCAGGGAAAGTTTTCTCTGTGTGTTTAGATCTAACTCTATTTGAGCTGTCTGGAATTGTCTAATTGGTAAAGATTCTCAAAAAACAAACAAACAAACAAACAAAAAACACCAAAAAAAAACCCCACAAAGCAAGAACAGCAGTGTATTTGGAAGTTACTGCTGTGAAAGCTTTAAGAGAGAGACGTTTGCCACATAAATACATCACATACAACTGCATGAGAGGCAAGAGAAAACCAGTGATGTTTCAAATGTTCATAGGAGGGGTTTGTAAGAATCCCTGGAGATGTGACATCATTTCTCTGGTCACAGTTTGTTAATGTGCAAAATCTTCTCCTTTGATATAATATAAATGGTGGCACAAGGTAGGCTGACACCCTCTTGTTTCATATCCTCTTGTGTCTTGGTATCTGCAATATCCCCCTTTCCCGAGTTTTTTAGACATACTTCCCTCTGTGGTTGAACAACTCATGCCATTAGTTTTGGCCCTTGTGTTTTAATTGTGAATTCTTAATTTTGTCCAGGAGTCTCTGGTCATTTTTATTCAGTTCCCAGCAATACTGAATACCTTGATAAAAAAATGAAATAGTTTTTTAATGTTAGGTCAAGTCAGGCTGGAAAAGTGGGATTTTAAGTATGTTCTCATAAACTTCATTTGTAGTAACACCTGCTGTAATAATTTTGGTCTGGAAGTCTATACAAGGTTGTGTCTTCTTTTACTTTCTTAGTTTATTATCAATAGAAATTAATTTTATCCTGGTTATAATTATGTGGGTTTTTTTCAGTTTCTTCTTTTTCAAATGTAATGAAAATGAGAGAAAAATAGCGTACAAACAGAAAGAAAACTTCTTTCATGTTTAGTATATTAGGTCTTTCATCTGTTCTTACCCTAGGTTGAACAAGATTTGGTAGAAACATTTCTTACTGATACATTTTTTTGAGAGGCTTCTGCCACTTTTATTCATAGTAATGAATATTCCAAGAATATTCTGCGTATAACAGCCCATGTTATTTCAGGACTTTATCTGTTATCTTAAACAAAGATGTGAAAACTTTGGGAAAAAAATATTAATTAAATGTTTAGGTATATCTGTTTGCCATGACTATTATTCCTTGTTCATAGGAGGTAATATTCTTTTTAATATTTCAAAAGTTTATCTTCTGTTATACTTCTGCTGATATTGTACATCCCATTTTAGAAACATCTCATTATATTGCATTGTGATTTATTTTGGCAAACGACATTTTGCTAAGGTGACTTAGCGACTTTATATAGGTGGAGAAAATGTCACTTGTAAGAGGTGCCATAACTTGGAATTTACTGGAGCATTTACTTGTTGACCCAACATAGCCTGTCTGCACAGTAATGACTGGAACAAACTAGTACCCTTTTGCAGTTCTTAACTTGCCAGACAAACTGGCTTCCTGCCAGCTGCTGGAGACAATATAAGAAGTGTATGAAGTCAGGGTTTTTTTTAAAAAGATCTGAATGAATGAACAAATCCACCTGCTCTACTGCTGTCAGTACGGGGAGGATGGTGGTCCCCTAAGATTGTGGGTTTTGGCCGATGTTTTCTGGTTTTGCAGTGCCTCTGTGATGATGTCTTCATCTTCCGTGAGTAGCCCCACATCCCTATGACAGGTTTAGCTGTGAACTCGCCATCTACGAGAGCATTTCCCCCTCCTATTTTTCCTTTCTTTTTTCTTGGAAATACCTAACTTGATATATGCCTAACATGACCATAATGTACTCTTCGGGCTTGTTACTCACTATAGTTAAATGGATGAACCAATATATTTTCCTTCTAAACTTGATCATAGAAGCAGTTAAGACATATTCTTTATTAATGAAATGTAGAATATGGCCTTTTGATAGGAAAGGCGAGTGACAACATCTGTGGTTAGATACAATTATGCCTGACAGCATGGACACTTTGGTAGTTACAAGACTTGCATTTGTCATATACTGTGGAGTTTTTGGTAATAGTTATTTTAATAACAGTGCTTTGTTATCACAGTAAAATGATTTCATTTCTGCAGTAACCTTTATTAAACCTTATGTAATGAGCCTTGGAGAGACACCCACAAAACACTTAGAGATAATAAATACTGGACTAACTAAAATGTTGCAATGTTTTTGTGTTCTTCATAGGCTCTGGTCTCAATGATGGGCAGTGGCATGAAGTTCGATTCCTAGCTAAGGAAAATTTTGCTGTCCTCACCATCGATGGAGATGAAGCTTCAGCTGTTCGAACAAACAGTCCTCTACAAGTTAAGACTGGCGATAAATATTTCTTTGGAGGTAAAAAAAAATCAAAACAAATATCTACTTAAAGTGCTGTGTCTTTTAATCTATATAATAGATCAAATGGAGATCAATATATAATTCATTCATGTGGATTTTATTATGTGTTAAGTGCCTAAGTGATGCTCACCAAAGAGTAAACTACTGAACTTAATTTCATTTTTAAGAATCTTTTTACATCTTCTAATCCTTACGAAAGAAACACTGAAAAGTTTTCTACAATGGTCGACCTAACTTGTGATGATTTCTCAGATCTCTGAATGTTTCAGAGAAAGGGAGATGTAGTTTAATTAAAAGGAACTGAGGAGAGAAATAAACAGCTTTTCAAGTTTGAAATCCTGAAGACAAAAAAACTCAAACCAAAACAAGCAAAAAAATCATGGTTCAGGACAAGTCTTAACCTTATGCTGATTTTTAAGAGCTATCATGATTTTGGGTAATTTAGAAGCTTGCATAGCTTGAAGCCTTAGATTGTGCAGTATTTCTGCCTTTTGACAGTTCATATAGTAAAAAGAGATCTTGAAAATTGTAGCTTGAATGTTTATTCTTCTTACTCTTCTATGTTAGAATTTATGAAAATCAAAAAAGACTTTTAAAACTCTTGATTTTTTTTTTAAATTGGTATTTAAATTTCTCTATTAAAAAGTGTATTAACATGCCAAAGATATTTTTGATACACTACTATCTTATAGTAAGTACTACTTTTCATACTATTAGCCAGTCTTTTTATAAAACATCAAATTAAGCAATGACCTACAATCTTTGTTTTAGCAGAATTCTCAGCAAGCTCAAATGCTGAGACAAACAAGTTGCAAGTTGCACTTTTGCAGTGTACCACATGTTAGGTTGTACATGAAGGCTTCAGACAGAGAACACAAATTTTAAAAGTAGAATTTTTCAGTGCTGAAAGTCAATTTTTTTTCAAATTTACAAGGTGCATACCTAATAGAAAGGAAATATAAATGTGATAATATAGTCATAACATAACCCAAGGGATGAAAAATTTAGTGGTGTATGAAGTACCCTAAGTAGAAAGGGAAAAATATTTTCAATGTTATTTTCATTTCATTATTATCAAATTAAAGTTGGTCTGTCATGATAGTTAAACTTCCTGTTGCTGCACCATGCATCTTTTCCAATATCCTTAATTCAGCTAATACCGGGGTTTTTTAGCATATTGCCTTAAAGAAGAGTTCTAGCATAGCCAGTTGCCACATGCTGAAGCATGAAAATTATTTAGTTGTCAAAACACGGTACCTTCAATTTGTCAGAACAGCCTGGGACATGCTAATTAAATGAAGTTATTAAGCACACAGGAGAAAATGAAAAGAAATGTCATACATAATACATCCAGTTTTAAATTCTACTAATTTTGATAGGTAAAATCCCCAGTTCATTGTTATGTTTCTGGAGAGAGTGAGATTGATTGATTTCTTCTGAAATGTCTTTTACAACTCTTTGGTTGTGAGGGATAGATTGTCTAGTTCCTCCAAGTAGTTTTATACCATTTCTAAGTCAAAAGTCACAGTGATTTGTTGTTATTTCATTTGGACTGTGAAATCTGCTTGAGTTGTGATGGTTGACCTGTACTTTCCAATTCCATCATCCTTCCTTAAAATAAAAAAGGTGTACATGTAGATATTGTTCTAGTGGGATATGAAAGTCAATCATGAATTCCCTGAAGTCTCATTCTCACATCTGTTCATCCAAATGCATGGTCCTGTTGCATAAACTATGGGCATTTGTTTTTCCTTATTAACTTTTATCCTCTGAAAGGTCTTCTAAAGGTATATGAAAAGAATAGTGGTATTCTAACCTTCCTGTCCAATTTTATTTCAAAATAAGTCTGCATTTGCAACACTATACTTATTGCATTTTAACTGTCTGAAGCTGTGAATCTGCAGAAGCTTTATTTATAGAACCCATGTATTTTAGTATGTTCCCACATGGATATTGCTATATACATATGTTAGTTATTTAAATATATATATATCTGTTAGGGGACCCCTGGTGGTGTAGTGGTTAAGATGCGGCGCTCTCATCGCCGTGGTCGCAGGTTCAATTCCCGGTCCTGCT
>JAWWLV010000088.1:54514270-54538260 GCA_035041135.1 Platyrinchus mystaceus
AGGGTGGGCTCAGTTCAGCGCAGGCTGTGTCTCACCTAAAAAATCCATTGAGCAGGCTTGAAAGGTAAAAAGACCTTCCCCAGATCTTCGTTCGCGAAGACTGGCCACGTTATATCTGTTAATTAGAGATTTCTTGCAACTTCAAGTCTATCTTTTTGATGCATGTTAAAACCTAATCTTTATATTAATGATCTGCATCTTATAAGGCAAAGGTATTTTTGTTCTGCTCCCTCCCTATGTATACATTCCTCCTTATTTTTCTTTACAAGCACTCCAAGTTATGCCTTTTGATAAATAATATTTGCAAGAGGTGAGAATAGTAGGGAACCTCAAACATTTGGGCCAGACAGTCATCAAAGAAGATGTTTTCGTTAGTTTCATTAGGAATAAGTTCAGATAAGAAAGCATCAAATACTTATTTTCTGCAAATACCTGTACTTGATTAGGAAACTGCCTCAAATTCAGAGAACAGTATGTTTGGTTTTCTGCATACTGCTAGATGACTTGCAGAAAGAATTATCAATTCTTTGGTGTTGCTACATTTCATTGGGAAAGTGAATCTAGTTGATTTCTTTGCTAGAGAACTGAATACAATAGTTAGATACTTAGACCATTAAGTCTTTGTATTATGAAAATATAACAGGTGCAAAAGTTAAATGACGAGTTTTTAAAATGGCAGTGTTACAATATTCATCCAATCCCACTGCTATATTATTCAATCTTTCAAAATACTGAGAAGGCTCAGTCCATTGAATTTGTGTTTGGAGATGTTGTACAGCACTTCTAGAATGCTCTGAACTCTCTTCTAATCGAAATATTCCTATTTTCATCTTTGAAGGAGATACTATATGTATGCAAATGTTCTGTTCTCCAAACTTTCCCTTTCCCTTATGCCTCTTTTTATTACTGTCTCCTAGTATCAATATAGCAAATATATACTACAGGCATTGTTGTTGTCTTTGCTGAAGAAAAGACTTAAAAGTTACATTTCAGCACTGCAGTATAATATTTACTCAAAAATATATTGGAAAATTGAAAGAGAAAAATAATTACAATGAAATGGGTACTGCCTCACAGTACTAAGGAGAACACAAGATATACTTTTTCTGTGAAATTAACTACAGATTTTACTGTAAGAGAAGTAACACATTTAAATCTGAATTTTAGAGACAGTGTCTATTTTTCAGAAAAAAATATAATTTTCCTGTATTTTTTCATTACTTTTTCCAGGCAATATCCCATATTAGTTTCATAATAAAATAGACAATCAATCAAAATTGGGAATGGAATAAAGATTGATTGGATAAGTTGAACATTAGTATGCCTAAAATAACGATAAAATATTAATGGCAAATCACAGCTTTTAAGCTGATTTGTACAGAGATAAGTTTGCAATGATGTCTATATAAGTCCTTAATTTTACTCACAGTTTTTTCATTAGAACTTGATCATGACTCAGTCCATTATAACTGGAATCCAGAGGCATATAATGGTTGTGTGTTTATTCCTGGTGTTACAAATTTTGGCACAGGCCTGTTGAGTCGGAGTGCTCCATCCCTCTGTGCATGCAAACAGGTACAGTAAGGGCCAGCTGAACACTGTGTGTTCAATGACTGAAGGTGTCAACAAAGGAATAGCTTGTTTGGACATCCAGTGGTATACTGGGCCTGGTTAGTCAACCACCCTGTCTAGCAGCAGCCTCCAGCTACTATTTTGAGAAAGGCTTTTAGAGAAGGGAGACTTGATGATCATTCTCTCAGTTTCCCTCAAAACTATTTCCTAAGTGTGTTCTGGTTATTCCTTAGCTTAGTCATTCATTTGAATACAAATGCTTGTCATTGACCAGCAAACCCAGATTTTTGCAACATGTACAGCAGTATTTGAAAAAGGAGATGTGGAAATCAGAATATTTGGCATCTTCTGCCCATAGAACTAACTTTTCTAGTTTTGAAAAATCATAAGCAACTCATGAGGAAATCATATGAATATTCTTTATTTCTCTGTCAGAGAATATGATGTTCATTATAGTTATAGTCCGTTTTTCCCCCTTGCTTTGTGCCTCTCCCGTGCTGTCTCATAGCTCCACTCAGATCCTCTGAAGGGGCAGCAGAAGCGATGTTTTATTCAAGCCTAATGTGTTAGGGGAAGCTGTGTTCAGATTGGGCATTTCTGTAGATTTTGTGAATGTGTGCTGGTGTATGTGGGAGGGTGAGTGCTAATTGCCTATTACCCTTCTGTATAACTATTCTTCTCTCCTCACTGGTTTATTTACTTCTTTTTCTTGTCTTGAATATTGGAAACAAGTGAATTTCCCTTCCCTACTAAGCTCTAGAGAATGATGTTTCTTTGTTGTTTCCAATTATCCGCATAAAACAAAAAAACAGAATAGAGAAAGTGAATCACAGAGTGAAAATGAGTCCATTAACCTCATTTGCACTGTTGGAGATAAAGAGCTTTTGTGAGGCATCTTAAGCTTTCATCAAACCACCTAATAGCTGCCTGGTGTCCAGAGGAAATATTTCGTTAGAGACGTAATTTTTACTTGTTTCTATTTTGTGGCACTTCTTTTTAATTGTGTCTACTTTCCCTCTTCTTTTCACTGGCTCAAGGATGGGAGAATTTTTAGTATGAGTGTTAAATTTTCATTGAGAAGAAAGGTATGCAGTGAGCATCTGTTGATCCACTGTGTGCTGCTTTTTCTGACAAGCAAGATGAACAGCATATGCAGCAAGTTTCCTATGGGACCAGTCTATGGAATATAGAAAGTCCTCCCTTTCTGTACAAAACACACTCTGTACAGAGTCTTGTTCCTGGATTAGAATTCATTAGTTTTGAGAAGTTGTTCTGGTCTAAAATTCTGTAGAATTAGAGGTGGTGAAAGTAGGAGGAAAGTCAAGAAAAAGAGAAAAAACCATTCTTTTGTTTCACATGTGTTGGGCTCTTCTGTGAATCTTCCCTTCTTGAAGGCCATTGGGGGCTGTGACTACATTTTTCATCAAGTTATTCATTGTTACAATTATGTGAATTGGTAATTAACAGCTGTTATAGTCATGTCCAGACTTTCTAGGTAGTGTTACTGGGAATTCAAAAGCACTTGAACTATCATAATTGCAAGTATTACCAAATAGAAAGGGGTCACATTTATTTTTTCTGTAGCTCAATTTCAACTTTGTTCACCTAAACTAAAATTGAGTTAAGTGTCACGTGGCAAATAAATGAGACCCAACTGATGGCAACTCATGTTATCTACTACTTAAAAAAAATAAAAGATCCTGATGACATAATTCTTGCAGGCCTGAAGCTTTTTAACATATCAATAAGTAACAATGATGTTTGGTTGTATTTACATTTCTGCAGGATAATCAGATTTATATTATGTCAGGGCTTTTATTTTGCTGTCCATTTGTTGTTTGTGCATTTTTGGGGTTTTCTTTTGCGTGTTTGACCATAAGATGGAATGGTCAAATTTGCATTTCTTGTGGAAAGTGTGTTTTCAGTGAGAATTGAGATCTTTCTTCTCATGGTGCTGTGCAGAGCCAGGAGCTGGACTTGTTGATCTTTGTGGGGCCCTTCCAGCTCATCATATTCTGTGATTCCTTGCCCACACCAGCTGCCAGGATGGACAGCAATGGCACTGTTTCAGAGCTCCTTCCAGTCTCTGAGGGGAGCCTACCAGAAAAGCCAGAAAGCCAGAGAGGGATTCATCATCAGAAAGTTAGTGATAGGACAGGGAGTGATGGGTACAAATTGGAAAAAGGGAAATTTAGGTTAGATATTAGGAAGAATTTATTTACTGTGAGGGTGTTTAGACAGCAGAACAGGTTGCCCAGGGAGTCTGTGGATGCCCCATCCCTGGCAGTGTTCAAAGCCAGGTTGGATAAGGCCCTGAGCAACCTGGTCTAATGTGAGGTGTCCCTGCCCATGGCAGGGAGGGTTGGTACTAGATGATCTTTAAGGTCCATTCCAGCCCTTTAAGATTCTATAATTCCATGATAATAGCTTTACTCTAAGGTCAAATATAAATCCATGAGGAGAACACAAATGAAATTCAATGTAACCCAGAGTATAATGTGATTTTTGTGTATCTTCAACATTTATCTTCCTGTATCCCCATAAGTCAATCGTACAAAATAATGATAAACATATTAAATGGAAATAAGAGAATTGGAATGGGTCTTATATTTAACAACCCTCATTCTTTGGATTGTTAAATCTGAAAGGCTTACAAGTCAATAGATGAGCAAAGAATGTAGATATGCAAAATTTATAAACATGAGCACAGAGACAAAGTGGTGCTGTAGCAAATTAAAAAAAAAAAAAAAAGAAAAACTAGATGGCAGAAAATTATAAGCCTCTCTCTGATATTTAATATATGACTGAAATTCTTTACTATTTCATCTGCTCTCTTCCACTATGAGCAAAGAAACACAGCTGAATTCATAATCCCTTTATACAACTGACAGAATTGAAGGGAGTCAATCAGCATTGACCATTAACTCATTGAGTTTTATGCTTTGTTTCCTCATGTATAAAGTTTTGCTTATTTCATTCAAATAATTTGAATGTTAGACAAATGAGACCAGGAAAAATTAATGGTGACTTTCTGTGATTAATTTTCAGTAGTGTCTCTGCTGTTATAATATGCCAATATGCCAGTTCAGCAACACATTTTATACAACAGTACAAACAGAAATACTGGAGATAGATTGATGTCCCAAAGAAAAGCAGGTGCAGGGAGAAAGCTGGTACTATGTGCAAGCAAATAAAACATCAAATGCATGGTAATGTCAATTTAGGAATGTATATATGGGAGCATGAGTCTTGCTGGAATAACTTCAGCTTTTGAATGAGGCCCTATTAGATATGACAAATGTCTATCCACGGAAAAGTAAATGAATGAGGTTTTGAAAAGTGCTCTCCTTTTTGTACAACATAAATCTCTTGTTAAGCTGAAGATGTTAGCCACAGAATATCTGTCTAGAAGTTTCTCAAAAAATAAAGTGAAGGAGCTTAATTTCTTTTTTTTCTTGCAAGCACTAACACAAATATTTACATGCAGCAAAAAAGAGAACATCAAATTTTCCAATACATTTTCTTTACTCTTTACATTTAAAACAAAAAAAGAACAAAGAACAAGGAGGAATATGTTCCATAGAAGGTAAACCTGCATGAACATAGGAAGGAGTAAACTGACTTAAGGGCACTCCATTGTCTGTAATTCTGTATGTACCTGATTTATTTCCTTTTTCATTAAGTATAGTAGTCATACTGTTGTCTGAGTCTTAGTCAGAAGCAAATTGTATCCAATCTCAAAATATTACTGAAAATTCATTTAAAAATAGAGGAAATCCACTATGGGGTATAGCTCTTGATTCTAAAGGGAAAGGAAAAGGGCTTGTAAAAATTAGTAACACTTCTAAAAGAAACACATTTGGAGAAAGAAATGTCTGTTGAAAACCCAGAAGAAAGTTTTTGGAGACACACTCAAAAGTGACAATTATACCTGTATTCTCTATGGCCCTCCTGCTGATGCTTTATTAGGTCAAGCTACAAGATCTTTGGTACCAGTAAGTAAAAAAACTACCTATAGAAGGAGAAGGGCAGGTATTTCAATAAGCAGTGAAAGCTGGTAGGAATATTAACTAGTACTAATCACTAGACAATACTAATTAGAGTAGTATGGTTTTAGAACACTGAAAAATTAAGCAGTCTACTGATGGCATTAGGAATCACAAATATGTGTCTGTGTGTTGAATTGTGTTGTGAAAAATAAACACATATACTTTTCTGGTGTGTGAAAGCAACCATAATTCTAACAGATAGAGAAAACTAATTACTTTAACCAACTTAAACTATTTCTCAAGAGTATCTTGGCTCTGCTTCTATGTGTATAAATGTGCTTATTCCCCACAGCCATAATTCAACACATCTACATGGGGAGAAAAATAGAAATAAGAGAAGATAAATTCTTGGTGCCATCAAAAAGCTAACTGTTTTCAGAGTTTTTTCTTCCTTTGAGGAGTGACTTACTGGTGCTTCTCAGTAGATTTTCCGTAAGTGTTATAGTGTCTGTGATTTTTCCTCTTTAAAATCACAGAATCAGAGAATAGCTTGGGTTGGAAGGGACCTTAAAGATCAGTCTAGTTCCAACCCCTTTGTTTTAGACAGGGACACTAGACCAGGTTGCTAAGAGCCCAATCCAACCTGGCCTTAAACAATTCCAGGGATGAGTCACCTACAATTTCTCTCAGCAACCTATGCCAGTGCCTCACCACCCTCATAGTAAAAATTTTTCTCCTAATACCTAATCTAAACCTACTCTCTTTCAATTTAAACCCATTCCCCCCTGTCCTGTCACTACATGCTCATGTAAAAGGTTTCTCTCCTTCTTCCTTGTAGGGTCCCTTCAGGTACTGGAAGGCTGCAATTAGGTCATCCTGAAGTCATTTCTTTTCCAGGCTGAAAAATTCCATTGCTCTCAGCCTTTCCTTATAAGGGAGGTTCTCCAACCATCTAATCATCCTGGTGGTCCTCATATAGACTTGCTCGAACAGGTTGATGTCCTTCCTGTGCTGAGGACCCCAGAGCTGAATGCAGTACTCCAAGTGGAGTAACAAATGATAGAACCTATCTCAGTTTCCTGTTTTCCTCTCACCTCTCAAAACGTGAAAGTTTCTATTGCATTTCCATGTTTTAAGTATGTAAATGAGACCCTATTAGTATTGTAAACCACATTAGGCAAGAAGATACCTAGCTGCCATTGATTCTGATGATAGACAACTGACTCACGTTTCAGAGAATCCTACTTATCTATACAATTGTAAACATGAATAATTTTGGAAATCTGATTTAATGAGTCATAAATGCATGACAAGAGAAAAAACATCAGGACGTGTGCCATAAATCACAATAATATAGTGTTTGTGAAACTGGGAGAAAGAGCAAAAATATAGTTATTTCAAAAGAAGTCTGAGCTGAGAACGGTTCTCAGTGCTGAGTGTAAATTCTGTCCCATGTATGTAACCAGATTGGAGCTCCAATTATAATTACTGGCTGCTGTTTCCACTATATAAGCAAACTGCAGGTATCCCTTAGTGTCTAGGGCTGACTGTCAATTAAATCCTTGCATGCCTGCAGTCCCAGGTTGTTATCACCTTCCACTGAAGACAACAAATTCCATGATATAAAAGTGGCAGCCTAGAGCTCTAACAGGAACAGTTATTAGTGATGCTTTTGTAAATCATGAAGCAGATTTTAAATGCTTATATCTTTCCAAAGAAAGAACTCTATTGAATCTCATAGTCAGTGGCTTAAACCTGATTTATCTGCATAAATTGGAAAAATGGAATTGTGAAGCTGAAAAAGAAGGTTTAAAGCCTTGTTATTCACTTACAAGCAAAGCACTGGTCTTACCTGTATAGTACTTTGAAGCGGGAATTAACAAGTTGGAGATGCATAAATCTGCAGTGTGGATTGCTCATGGCAACTGGCTTATTGCCCAGTTTAAGGGCATTAAATTACCTTGTTACTGTCAGAGTATGCCTGCTTTGAGTTTAATTTGGGGTGGAGAAGGTCTTGGTATTGCAGTACTGAATATGTAAATATTAATGATCCATTTAGGAGGGAACTGATAGTTACCCAGAAAACTGCTAGACCATATTGGGTTATTAATTCCTGCTTATTCACTGAATGGCCACAATCCTTGCGGGTTTTTTTCCCTAAGACAATGCAATTTATCTGAGATTGAGCAATTAGCAAAAATACTAACCATAGAGCTGTTAAAAAAATATGTTTATGAATGAAGAGAAGAAATACAAGACTTTTGAGGGATGATGGTCACAGTCAAGGTTATATTGTAAACTGAAGAAAAGTGAAACTAGATCTGTTGCCATGGCAATAAAGGATACTCTTAGGCTCTTTGAGCTCATCACTGATGATACCAAGGGTATGCATAACTTGACTGATCCTGAGAAATTATTTTATAGACTTTCTGTTTTTGGACTAAGACCTGCAAGCTCATCATTTGATCTTGTCCAGCAAATCCAAGTGAGATTAGATGCTGTGACTAGTAATATACAATGACTGAAAATCCTTCCATAAACAGGTCTTTATTTATCAGTAAAAAACAAGTTAAATGCTGGTACAGAATAGCAGTGTGTTTGATATTTGCGTAGGAAGTATCATGCTGTAGTCTATAACAACAAAAATATTTGCTAGAGCACCCTAAGGATATTTCCTTGTGAATATTTTTCCAAGCAGATGCGGCCTTAAAAAGAAGCAAACTTTAATGATGTTTGAAAATGCTTCATCTGCTCCTAACACCTACTTTGTTTTTATTATTCTTACTGACCAGACTTTCCAAAACCCTCTCTGTACTTGCTTATCATTTTTTCAGTCATATCTTTTTTCCAACATATTGATGGCTGTTTCTTTAAAATTGCTTCTTATATCTGATTCTGTAAGTCGGAAGCTTTCTGTGGAGCTTTAGAGTAAATGATTTTTTTTGTAATTTTTAGATCTGTGGTTTCACTGACATCATAACAAGACTGAGTTGAACTTAGAAAAGAGATTTTCAGAGACCCCCTGTTCCTATGATTTTCATTCATAGGAACAGGTTGCCCAAAGTCTGACTCTCTTGCTTTTTTGAAACTCTCTTATTTATGAGATATGACTAAAAGAAATCAAAAGCAAGTACAGAAAGTGGTTTGGAAAGTCTGATTAGTAAGAATAATAAAAATAAAGTATTGTCTTTGCAATTCATATTCTCCCCAGACTTCATAAGATCTTTTCCTCGTTTTTTTTTTTGATTGCATATTCACTATTGTCATTTGCTAAGAACTTAGCAAAAGGAGAAAATGACTGGGAAGGAAGAAGAGCTTTTTGTTATTTGAATGTCTTAAATATCATGGTGTGAGTAAAGAGTAAACAGTGCTCATGCTGTTACTCAGTCATTCTGTAGATATATGATGAAAAAGCTTGAGATAGCACAGAGATGGAATACTGCATGTCCTGATGCATGTTGAAGAAAGGTCACTGAGGAATTATGCAACTGGAATAATAAATGAATCTTAAATTTTTTGAGAATAGTAGGGCTCTTTTTGTCAGTTATATATTCCTATTTTATTTTTAAACAGATTTTTATTATATTTATGGTCTCTACAAAAGTCAATTCGGACAAGTCTTTATAAATGCAGTGAGTGATCTTTTCAGGAATCCTACAAATATTAGCAACAAGATTATAGTCATAACTCATGTTAGTGCCCAGAAATATAAAAATATCACAGCATCATATCCACCTATCATTTAGTAAGTGGAATTCTTGTTTGGGTCTGTGGCTATATTTTGCTCCATGAAAATAGCAGTTCATGTATCTGCTTTTGAAATGTGTCATAAACCACTGGGATGGTTCTACACAATTCCACAACCACATGTGCACACTCTAAAAATATGTTCAACAGAAGTAATTTAATTTTATAAAGAAACCTAAACCCTTTCTCCTAAGTGCTTAAATATTTTGATGCTCAAAGAAAGATGAAAACTCCATAGTTGATGCAATCTACTCATTTGAATGTCATACAGATGTGAAATTTGAAGATTTTTTTGGCTGCCTCTGTTCTGTGCTTGGACATGTAGTAGGTCCAAGGTCCATTACATTGGAACTACATTACACTGGAATTTACATTGGAACTAGATTATAGCCTATGCAGGGTCTTGTTAGCTTTTCATAGATGACTTTCAGATTTGCGTTCAGGCACTGTAGCTGACACCCAAAAAATTTACTTGGTTTGCATAGAATCAGAGAATCATAGAATTAACTGGGTTGGAAGAGACCTCCAAGATCGTCAAGTCCAACCCTTGATCCAACCCCACTGTGATTACTAGATCATGGCACTCAGTGCCACATCCAGCCTCATCTTAAACACCTTCAGGGACGGTGAATCCACCACCTCTCTGGGCAGGCCGTTCCAATGCCTGATCACTCTTTCTGTAAAGAACTTCTTTCTAATATCCAACCTAAACCTCCCCTGGCAGAGCTGAAACCCATGCCCTCTTGTCCTACTGGGATAAGATTGCCTGGGAAAAGAGATCGACCCCCACCTGCCTACAACCTCCTCTCAGGTAGTTGTAGAGAGTGATGAGGCCATCCCTGAGCCTTGTCTTCTCCAGGCTAAACAAGCCCATCTCCCTCAGCCTCTCCTCATAGGACTTGTGCTCCAGTCCCTTCACCAGCCTGGTTGCTCTTCTCTGGACCCGCTCCAGCACCTCAATGTCTTTCTTGAACTGAGGGGCCCAGAACTGGACACAGTACTCCAGGTGTGGCCTCACCAGCACTGAGTACAGGGGAAGGATCACTTCCCAGCTCCTGCTGGCCACACTGTTCTTGATGCTGGCCAGGATGCCATTGGCCTTCTTGGCCACCTGGGCACACTGCTGGCTCATGTTCAGCCTCCTGTCAATACATGCCTTGTATAATTAATATTCTGACATCTGAAATGACCTTGTAATTTAAAATTAATAAAGACAGATTTTCAAAAGCCAACTTTGATTAGAAGAATAGAAAAGTACTGCAACTAAGGATTTCCATGGCAATTTTGCAGTTAAACTTTAATTAATTGGGTCAAAGAAGTTTCCTATTATTTTAATATCTTTTGAAAGTGTTGTATACATTATAGTACTGCTATTGGAAATGTATTTGCAATTACTGTAGACTCCATTGTATTCATTAAATTAATGTTTTTAAGAAAGACTAACTAATAAATGTATTCTCAGTATAGAATCATAGAATAGAATCATAGAATCATAGAATCAGATGGCTTGGAAAGGACCTCTGAGATCATCAAGTCCAGCCCTTGATCCACTAGTACCACAGTTACTAGACTATGGCATTAAGTGCCACATCCAGTCTCTTCTTAAATACCTCCAGGGATGGGACATCATTACTGCTAGGTAACTATCCAAGGCTTTGCATTTCACTATTTAGATTTTTTTTTTCCCAGAAAAGAACAAATTTGTAAGGACTCTGCAGGACTTTCAGTGCTAACCCAGATTTTACTCTGTCGAAAAAAATTAAGCTTTTGAAGAGGGTGATAACAACATTAAGAGAGAGTATTCTTAAGGAAATTTGTTTCATCCAACATCTTTTTAGTTTTTTGGAGTATGGCATATAGAACATTCTTCCACAATTTTTCATGAAAGTGCTCAGAAAGTAGTCTTATTTGTACAACTCCATTTTCCGCTTTGCTGCTTTCAGAAAATGCAAGGGAAGGAAGAATCTGATTATTAGCAGTTTTAGAAACAGCCTAAGAGTTTCCAGCTCTAAAGATCATGATTGTGACTCACATTTCTAATCCTATTGATCTGCAATTTCATTAACTTTCAACGAAGCTTGCAAACTGTATGTAAGATGTCCTTGCTCAGTGAAATAAATCACTTAGTGAAATTTTCACTTAGTGATATAAATAGCAGTATTTTGCCTTCATCATATGCTTAAGACTGTTTCAAAAGTACTTTGCCTGTAATGAAAATTAAAGAGGAGTTCTAAAAAATGCATGGATCATTTAAAAATAAAATTAATTAGAATTTATATTATTATATGTGTAGGGTTTACACTAAAAATATATATATTGAACAAAAAAATCACTAGTGCAAATATATGCAACTTAAAAAACAAATACATGAGTGTAGCACCTTCCCTTTTTCTTCATCACATTGTCAGGCCTGCCTGAAGTGAATACTTTAATCTGCATGACCTTTATGATGGTATTTTAGTTTTGTGTTTCAGAGCTTTTGTTCTTCATTTAATGCACCCTGCTATTGTGAAATATGTTAGGTCAGAGTGAAGCACTATTTATAATTTTTAAATTGTTGTATTTCATTGCTAAAATTCAAATTTCCTAAAAATGTTTCTTTTACATAGTGGAATCACTTTGTATTTATTATTTGTGGTGACTAATTGTTACAAGGGTGGATTTGACTTTTCTGATACCTTGTTTTCTAGCTTAGATTAAAGATTGCAAGATAAAGGATGATTTCCCTCTTATGCTCCTCAAAGTCTACTCCAGGGGAAATAAAGGTAGTGATTTGGAGAGGATTCAACATATTGCAGCCTGTCTGTATGTGAGTCTTAGCAAGCTATTTAATATCTGCTGTTCAGTTCAGCTACCTACAAAATTATGTTACAAGTACTAATTTGAGGATGACTAATTAAAAAATTACTGTGGACAACTTTACAAATGGCTCTATTTTCAGTACCTATGCATTACCTTTCCTTGAATATTCAAGTCATAGTTTTTTATTACTAGAAATATTTATAAAAATCTCCTTTTAAGCCCCAATGACTGTACACTTACTAACAGTGTTTAATGTTTTTTTATCAATTTTGAAATTTGAACTGTTGCAAAAGCAGTACTGGATGAAAAAATGAAGAGTTTTAGGAACAAACATACTGTTTGAAATATCGGTTTTGTTTGTTAGATCTAGAACGGCATTTAAAATTGTTTGTCCCTATTTTAGAAGGCTTATATGCTTTCCAAACATCATGAATTGCAAATTCTATATACCTGTATATGTGGTATAAAGATATCATAATTTGATTTCTAGTTGGTGATGAGTTAGTAACAAAAAAGACCCAGGTGGTTAACAGGGACAATACTATGTGACTTATGGACAAAACTAAAGCATAATGCACTTGCAATTGCTAATATAATTTCATTTTGTAAAGTGAAAATAAATTATTTATTTACTGATGAAATTCAGAAACAATTTCCTATAATGACTAAGTTCGATAATTTTATTATCTCCTTTATGAATAATTTGTTGACTTCTTTTCCCAAGGAAAATAGTTGTTGCATATATATCTTCTGATAAACTACTTAGGTCTCCACTTTAATAAATTACAATCTGAGAGACTTATTGCAAGACTTTTTTAAAGGGCATTTGTGAGTCAGTTTAGATTTATAAGAGAATGGCACAATGCAAATCAAATCTTCTATTATTGTTATTGATACTAGTGTTATTAAAAATTAATCATCTTATGCACAAGGGATAAAGATGAAAAATCTGGGAATATGCTTTGAAGATGCACTGAAATTAATATTCTTGGAAGAGTAATGTGACTGAATATTCCTGCTTATTAATATGTTTTTGACTAGCAGTTAATTTATAGGGATGGTAGAAAGAGATTTGTATTCATAAAATATCTAATAATATAAAAAGGTTACTGTGTTCAAGAATGAAATAATTTTAGGTAAACATAAAATAGAATGAATTTTTGTTTTACTAATAGACAAGGAAAACTTTGTTTTTAACTGAGGCTAATTTTTTAATTCAAGAAGAATGAAATAATAGATACTTTATAATTTCCTGTGAGTTTCTTCTGTCTCCTAGATACCTGTGGTGTAGAAAGAAAGATAGGAATATACTTCAGTATTTCAGGTGCATTATTTCACAACCTATGAAGACAGATATACTTTAAAAAAAAAAGGTAATTTTTTTTTCTAAGGGGTTTTGTGTCATGGAGTTATATATTTGCATATCTCAAAATATTTTTTGTAAATTGATTGATGTTGATAGTAACTGTCATGTAAGACTTCAAATATACTGTATTGTGTATATCAGCAATGAAACAGAATTAATCTTAGACATAGCAAAGGGATGCACTACTTTTTCCCAGTGAAACTTAGTGATGTACTGATGCTGCTGAATTTAGTAGAATCATTGCCAAAATATGAGTGCTGGACATACATAACGAATTAGTATTCAGGGGAAGAAAAGAACCATGTCATACTTAAAATATCACTTTGAATTATATGAAAACACACAGTCTTAAAATGCTCACTCTTGCAGAATAATAGAAATTACATTAAGTTGCTTAAAGCATTACTGAAAAGTACTTAACTCTGTGATCAGAACACTATACATTATAAAACAAAATAAATGCTGTGGAGATAAATGATATTATTTTATGTATTTTCTTACTAGGACAGTATGAGTGAATTCTGTATTTACAGGAACAGTATGATTAGGAGATACACACCACTTTCTACTGTCCTCTAACTTCATGCTAATGACAACACATTTTGTGAGAGAGTGATTAAAGGGGCAGAATGTATTTATTATTTCATTGCATACTATGCATTTGCATTTTTTTTAATAAAAATAAGTTACCTTTCATGGGAGTTGGAAGCTGAAGGATAAAAATTATTCCATTTTTCATCAGTCAGTGTTTCAATCCATCTTGAAAGCTGAAGGAAAACTGACTTAAAATAATTTGTGGTATATGAAGGATATTGAATTCTGCAGATGCTAGTACCATTCCTCTCTGCACATCTGACACATAGATAGGCATATAGATCTGACATTTAGAGGGTAGACAAGTTATTTTTGTGTGTAGATAAGATAATCAAACCTGTAAGGACCTATTTGTTCATAATTTCCAGTGAAATCACACATAACATCCAGGGTACTTTGTTATGGTGCCATAAGCTTACTCATTTGAGAGCTGTCTAGAGTATAGTCTGAATAATGCTGAGTTAAATCAGTCCTTTCTCAGACTAATTTTTTAAGCTACTCAAACATCTTGTCCTTACTTAAATCTAAGTCTGGACAGTATGTGCTTATATACCTACATCTCTTAATTTCTTCACCTTCCTACTCTGGGTTAATCTGATTCTAGAAACACATTAATTTTTTTAATAATAGAAATGCACTTTTGAGAATGTGTCTTTACCGTTTATTCTGTCTCTACACATTATCATGGGGTTTTTTATCTGTGGTTGGTTATGAGGCCCTGAATTCCTTAAGCAGTTCCTTAGGCAGAACTCTTCCTACTGTTTTTCCTCTTACTTGCCTTCCCTCTCCATGATTTTTGACTCAATCCTCCCCCCCGCCCCCATTTCCCAACACACTTCTCAGTATCTCTCAGTCAATGTGAAGAGATGAACGAGTTCTTTTGCAAGAGGAGACCACGTAGCCTGAGTACAGTGCATTCTAATTTGTCTCCTGTCTGAATGTAAAGCAGGCTCTATCACCCAGTCTGCCAGGCAAGGGTGAGGGATGGTAGCTCTGATAGATTTATCATGTGTTCTCATCTCTAAATGAAAACATAAAGTTCTCAAACATTGGTTGGGGTACGTACTGATAGCATATTACTTCTGGCACTAAAACTTAGATCCAAACTGTACTGTCAACACCTTTTTGTTTTAAAAGGGACAGGAATTTTGTACTTATAATCACAAAGACAGCAATTTCAAGGCAATGTCAATGTATGTCAATGTATATTAAGTTTAAAATGTAAAATATAATACTGAACATTTCCTTTCTTTTTGGATGAAGGCAAAAAAGCTTCACTTTCAAGAAAGCATACCCCATGCACACACCGCCTCACTGAATTTTTGAAATACACCTTTACCCATATTTCCTTTAGCAAGTATTTTTCATGTCATTTTAGTCCATGCCTTTCTCTCTCTGCCTTTATGTAGAACTACTTTTCAATCCAAGCTGATTTTTTACTCCTCCTGAGAATAATGTGCTATAGCTCCATTTAGGAAAGATACCTGAAAGATTTAACTACAGTTGACCACTTTGGTACTAGCAGAGTTTTTACTAATTTCACTATAGTGAAAAACCTTGTGTAAAAGTGTAGTGGAAAACATAGGTATTGCTTAGAATCTTAATGGCGTTGTTTCTCCCTGTGTCTATTTTTATGATACTTCAAAACAAACAGACACACACTGATGAATAATGAAATGGCTAATTGCACTATTTCATGGCTGAGTTGCACCTACAGTAGGGGCTATTTCCATAGTAAATTCTAGACAGTTCTGAAGGTCTCAGAAATAATTTCTGTGCTGTGCAATAATATGCCACAGAAATCCTTTAACAGTAAGGCAAGTGCAGCCTCAGCAATTAGAATAAGAAGAGAGCTAGAGATTTTGCACTTAGGAAGAACGTTGAGGGGTAATCCTAATTAAAATATAGCCAGTTTCTGTGACCCATCTGTCTGTCCCGGGAATACACAGTGATCTGGCAGAAAGAAATGCAGATGCCAACAAAATGTCAAATGCAAGGATGACACTTCCTAGAGGTGAGGCTAAAAAATAATTTCAGCTGATATTCTTGTCTTGACAAGGGTGCCATAGAAGGAGGAACTAAACATTCTGTGCTATGCTTATGTCTTAAATTGAAATGTTGATGTTGTGAAACTCCATTTTCCTTTCCATATCTTAGGAGTACATATTCCCTAGGATATCTATTCTATGTACTACTAAGGTGGTCGGTAAATTACTATTAAACTTAAGGAGATGTTCCTTCTTCTGTAAGTCATCTGTAAAGGAATTGATGAAAATTTTACAGTATGTATCTTATTAGTTCAATATCAGAATGAGAGCTGACAGTTATTCTCTGAGTGTATAGGTACCCACTTTCCTATTTTAATTTTTAGTTAGTGGAGAGTTAGTGTGTCACTCCAGTTCCTACCTTGGCTACAGTAAGTTGTAGAAGATCTGATAGAATTCAGGTTCTTGCAGCTTTCTCTTTGAGGGAAAAACTAGTGGATTATAAATTATATTATGTGGGGGTTTTTCAGTAAAATGAAAGATTATGAAGAAGAAGGTGTTAAAAAAAAATCAAAACAACACAATACGTGAATGTTTCTATAGTAATGTCACACTGCTCTGTTTAGCTAAACGCGTATCTTGACCAAGATGTGGCCACCTCTGAGAATGAAGGAAACTGCCTCTGCTTTCAGAGATCTATCCCATTTCATCCTGCCAGTTGTTTGTCTGTGTTCGTGGTCTCTTCATATGCTGTGAAGAAGTTATTTTTTAGGTTGACTGAACAGAAGGCAAAATCATCTAAGCTAATAATTCTGGTACTGGTCCTTAACATTTCTGAAATATTTGATGAGAAGATGCTTTTGCCATTTTATTCTTTCCTGTCTTTTCCACAGACAGTTTTCTTTTGCATTAAAATCCACAGTTCATACAAATCTCAATAGAAAAATAACACCAGTTTTATAAATCCCTGAAAAGCCACTTGAAATTTTTCATCCTCCTGTAATAGCCCTGAGACATGTAAATGTAGGTCCATTGAAATCCCTCGACCTGCCTGCTTGGGCTCTTTAATTTGGCACACAATAATCAACTATGCTTACATGGCCTGATATTCATGTCTTCAGTAGATAAGCAATAGCTACTTAATGGGAAATATACGTGGAATAAAGAGCAGTGGTTTGTGGTCATAAAAGAATTCTCATGGCAAAGCGAATTTGCCATCATTTAATCTTTCTGGAAAAGTTATATTTCATTAGCTAATTGCATTTTTAGAAAGCAGCTAACTAGGTGATTCACTGAGATGCAGGTGCATTAGTCTATTGATTTCTTGCTGAATCAGCATGGGGCAAAACTAGTCTGTAGCCCTAGTAAACTGAATCAGGGAAAGTTGTTCTGGCCCTGAAGAAAATAGGTGATGAAATAAAAGTTGTGATACTAATGAGGATGAGAAGGTTCATTCTCACATTATTAAATAGTTCAGAGAAGATGGATGAGAGCTCAACTTTTAACAAAAAAAGGAAGAAAAACTCCAGTCTAGCATCCAACAAAGTGAGAAATAGTATTGTGTTCCTGTAGCTATTGAAGTATACTATTTCGGCCTGTATTTTTCCCTGTTCTCTGTTCTTAACTTCTTTGTGAGCTGAACTCTCTTCCCTTTTCTGTGTATTCTGTTGAGAACATTATCTAATTCTTTCCTTTTGCAGTTAATTTTCTTGAAAATGGTCAATATTGATATTCAAACTAGGAAAAGGTCAGACATCTGGGATTCTCAAAACTGTTGTTAATGTTTTCTGTTATTCAGAATTTGGAAGTGCAGTGCTCTGAAATACTAAATTAATCATTGCTCTTTAGTGAGTGGGTTCTTCAGTTTCTTGGGTTAAGGTTGATAGAACATTTTCACAACAGTGGTCCTAACATATTTGCTTTTGTCCTGTCTCCTACTTCTCCAAAACTAGAGATGTAAAAGCAGATGTGAAGCATGATGCTCGAGGCAGCCTCATGATAGAGGATGGCACGAGAAACTTAAAATATATTTGATCAATCAAAAGAATTATTCCTAAGTGTTCTACCTACTTAATTTGTATTTGATTAATTTAAGTCTTCCTTTACATTATCTTTAATTGTTTTTATGTTCACTTCTCTTGACACACCATCTTTGTGTTCTGACACTACTCTGTTTAAGTATGTTAGAAGTGTCCTTCTCTGAAAAAAGCAGAAGATACTATATAAAACTCCAGGAAAATATCAGATTCCCTGGGCTGTGACCGTGTGTGAAAAAGGTTCTCCCTATGGGTAGCTAACAATAACATAAACCAAGCTTCAGGCTCTTATCAGTCTGTTCCAGGGTGTTTACTTCATTTGAAATCATTGAAAATATATTGCAGTAAGGTGCTTGTCATATCTCTCCTGGCTTATCAAAGGTTAGTCATGCAAAAGGTTAGTCGGAATTATGAAAAGGTTTTTGTGAAGGGGTTACTGCATTTCTTTCTTCTGGTTTGATCTCAACTGGGACCTTGGTCTAATGTTTCCTTAGCTCATGAATGTTAGCCTTTCTTTTGAATAAACCTAAGACATATGGAAAATCATCTCAACTACATGTCTCTTTTGGGAAAAGGTCTAAATGTCAAGCAGCAGCATTGAAAGCCTTTAAAATTGGATCATATTTTGCCAACAAACATGTTTACGAGCAGAGCAATGTTTCTTTTCCAAAAGTGCCTACATCCTACATAGATAAAATGAGTGCATCTTTCACAGCCTGTGCTAGATGTGTTCAGCTACCAGAAACCTGTGAATTGTTTCTTGGATCTCAAATATACTTCCACAAAAAAACATGATGTTTGGCACCACAGTATGCACTTATGTCAGCTGCACAATTTGACATAGGCATTTTGTTGTTATTGACCCACTCACCCATTTTTTGCCATCCACTAAAACTAGGAATACATGGAGACACCTCAGAGAACTGATGGTTCATCTCATGCAACAGAAAGGCTTAAAAATGCAGACTACTGGAATGCAGCAAAATATTTCAGTGTTATAAAGAGAATGTTGTTTTGCTTGGCAGCGTCCTGCCTTTCATAAACTTCCACAAATTCTGGGAAGGATCATATGGAAACCCAATGCCCTGTTTCATTCACCAAGTAATAGGAAAAAAAAAGAAGTTCCTTTCATAATGTGTGTGTCCATTTTCTATTTCACCCAGCACTTGCCCCCAGTCATTGTAGTTTTAGGGTCATGCTATCATCTTCTCTGGAATAAAGTGGTAGAATCATAGCTCCAATCTTTGACATGTAATGAAAGGGATGCAGTGCTCTGCTGAGCCCTGCTCTTGGTCTGCATCAGTCTAAGCTGCATGGCAGGCAGTCAGATGTGCAGAGATCACCTCAAAGAATTTAGACTTCTCTTAAGTTCCAGTTTCAGTATAATTTTGCTCAGTACATTACTAGATATCCATATGTTAAAGTAAAACAGTAGTAGATGGTTGAATTAGCCAGGACATGCATCACAGCAGTAGGAACTCCACCACCAGCTTGGCATAGTTGTGATGAATTCTGCAGGAATAAAACAATCCGGTAAAATTACCGCTTAACTTCACCTACTTTACTTTCTTTGTAAGTGAAATTCCTGTGTTTCTAATTATTTTTTGTAGCGATACTTTTAATCTGCTTTAAAATTGTGTTAAGCAGTTGAACATGAAGGGAAATTTTTCAATAAATTTGGGTGTGATGTAGGAAGTATGAAGAAAGCACTAAGCTCTCAGAATATGTTACTCTGCTCTTATAATTGAAACAGTTTTTTGGTTTTTGTTTGCTCCTTGCTTTTCTGGATAAGATGCCTCTTAGGCTATGGCTGTCCTGTCAAATTAGACCAATCTAGTGTGTTTACAATTGCATTTCAGGAACCTATAGTGCTCTCCCATGTACAGCTGCCTTACAGATCCTGTTGATGTGTTTTTAAAAGCTTTTCCTTAAGATCTGTTTCTCTTTTGTATATTTTAGAACTCCGTAAGCAGTTTTCAGTCTTCAGTGGAAGGAAGCTTGTAGAAAATATCTTTGTATATATTGAAAGTGGTTTTGTATCATCTGAAGTGAATAGAAATTCTGCTGATTTACCTTGACATTTCTTCATGTACAGATTTACTACTAAAGATAAGGCCCCAAATGAATGTTTATTTTTGCTGAAGGCAATAATCTTATATCGGGAATAAATTCAAGTAGCATCTGGAAAGTGACATGAAAAATAGTCAATCTATGTTAGTTTTATTCAAGAGTTAAATTAAGAAATTAGCTATAGATACTTGTGTATACATGAAGTTTAGCTTCATTACTCTGCATTTGCATAAAGGAAATATATTTACAGATTCTTCTTCCCTGAGCACACTTTCTACTTTCTTATAATCTACACAGTGGGTTTTCAGTAGTCATGACAACTTTCTACCCTTCTGTGAAAGCATTTTGGCATTTTTAATTCAATACTTAACAGGACATTTACAATAGGTCTGTTTTGCTCAGGTTTTCTTACTAAGCAAAGGAACTGAAATTTAGAGTACAGCTGGTAAAAGAAGAAACATGCCTACCTGACTCTAATCAGGTGTCTCACAGACATGGTACAGATATACTGATTTTTTTAAAAGAAAAGGTATACCACCGCTGCTAAAAATACAGTGGCTAAAATTGCATATTTTTCAATGGTATCAAGTTACTAATTTTTGTTACTCATTCAACGGCTGAAGAGAGTAATACTTAAAAATCTAGTGCTTTAAAGGGCAAGTACTCTGATGACAGAGCAGATGGAAAGATGATAGTAACAGCTCTGATCTGGTTGCCTTGTTACTTTTATTGTCTCTTAGTAATTATGCTTTTAGAAGGTTAAACTGCTAAGCATCTTTGGCATATTCAGCCATGTGAAGTATTTGCACTAAACCCAAAACCATTTTTACCTAGCTCATTTTCATTAAAACCTTTCATTAAGAGAGTAGCACTTAGTTTAATTTCAAGGCTTCTGGATTTCCATACCACAGATCCTTTTCGCTGGAAAGGTATTCATAGTATATAGTTTTTCAAGGATACTCGTGGGGAGGATGAGATGAAACTCAACCATCTCTATGAATTTCTCTCTGAGACAGTAGTTTTCTTTAAGAAGTCCTGTATGTAGACATATGCAAACAGGAGTCTAAATAAAGGTACTCATACAGAACAGTGTAAATTAACTTGCATTTTATATATAACCATCTTGCCCCTTACAACCTGGGTAGGCCTAAAATGTAATGCAAGTAAGAGAGGATGAATTTATATGATGATGTTTTTGATGTTAGAGTTGGAACAATAGCATTTTTAGGAATTGAAAGCAAGGAGAAACAAAGTGGAAATTGCACTTAGATTTTTGCAAAACTTTGAAGAGGAAAATCTTTTTGTTAATGCATTTACTAGCTTTTCATGATACCAAATGGAGTCCTGCGTAAAGTTTGCTGAATTGCACTGTCTTAGTTTCATTTTAGTTTATCACCTTTATTGCCATGTGTATCATATTCTCTAACATCACAAGGTGTTAAATGATATTGCTTGTACCTGGGAGTGACAATATATACATCTAGGGATCAAAATGCTCAAAACATTTAGCACAGCATATGCTGCCTGTGGAAGTTTTCTATGCAAAACTACCCATTTTAGCTCTGAATAGAGCAGCAAAAATAAAATCCACAGCTGGCAGTCTTCATCTGTGCCAATCCCAAGTGGCAGGCTAAACAAGCACAGAAAAACTCCAGACCCTTCTGTTCTCTTTTCTCTTACCTCTCTCTCCTACCCCCACCATTCAATGTAAGAGTTTTAATAGTCATGCTACAAGATGCAGAAATAGAATGCCAACACAGTTTCTTAGATATTCAAGATATCTAGTGATATTGGTGAGTTAGCCAGGATGTCCATTAATTCTTACTGTGCTTATATGTGATCCAAGAACACCAAAATGTTCTCAGCTCTGTAGATGTTAGAAGGCTGATATGTAGAAGATTAGGTGGCCTAGCTGAAGGCTTTACAGACTGAATGAACAGATATTTTTCATTTGCTGACCATGCAGCAAAATATTCATCATGCTGCTTTGTGTCTTCTGACTTTCCCAGTGATGTTGGTTATGCTTTATTTATTTTTTAGTTTTCTGGGGACAAAGTGTTAGTCTGAGTTCTAGATATATTCTTTAAGCTATTTTTATTCTTCTTTGAATGTACTGTTAACAAGCACTAATTTATTACTAGTAATAATAGGAATAGTATTTACTGTTTAATGGGATGCTGCCCACTTCTGGTGTGTTCTGATGGACATAGCAGCTGGCGTAATGCACACCTTTCTGTGTGTCACAGATGCTATCAGCATTTCTCATAAGGCAATAAGTACTAATGTATCTGCCCTGTGCAGGTAGCAGGAGAGACATGGAATATATGGGTCGGTAGGAATTGCTGTGGTGGAAGGAGATACTAGTGAAGTCTCAACAGAATTCTGTACTGAGAATTTTTATGTTTGCTGAAAAGAAATAAATTGAAAACTTGAGTGAATAACAAGACCACAAAGTTTACTTTCAGTACTTTCACATTCTAGGCAGTGAAGTCATGCAAAAATTAACAAAGAAGAATGTCATTTCATCATTAAAGATTGATGAAATAATAAAGTGTTGAGGTTGTTCAGCTTGGAGAAGAGAAGGCTTTGGGGAGACACTTTTGCAGCCTTCCAGTACCTAAAGGGAGCCTACAAGCTAGAGAGGAACTTTTTACAATGGCATATAGAGATAGGACAAGGGGGAATGGCCAAGCTGGATGGGGCTTCAAGCAACCTGGTCTAGTGGAAGGGCATATTATCCCTTACCCTTTAACACAGCAATTACACATAGCAAACCCTGTTGCCCATTCCCATATCAATACCCCTAAATTCCATTAATCTCCATGGCAGGGGGTTGGAACTACATGATCTTTAAGATGCCTTCCAATCTGAACAATTCTATGATGAAACAGATAAAATTGGATGTAGAGGAAAATTGAATGATGCACAAAAAACCCACAATTATCACTTTACAAATAAATTCATGGCCTCTAAGCTGACTTGCCACATTGTTCTTGGGGTTACAGTAGAAAATGTCAAATCTGAATTCTTTAGTGGTTAAAAAAGTAGTTGACATGATTAATTAGGAAAAGCATACACAAAACATTTGAGAACAGAATTGCATAAAGCTATAGAATACCTGCGTCTTCAAAACAGAAGGTGATATGATCAGAGTCATGAGATACTTTCTGTACAAGGAGAAACAAATATGGACTAAAGCTGGAAAATGTGATTGATGTGATAGATCCCTTTAAAATCAGAACTGTCAGGGTGAAAATTAATTGGTTGCCTTTTCTTCAGTACAAGAAATAGATATCATGTGAGATTAACAGGGTTTTGCCTCAAAACTCAGGAAAGGAGGTGATCATATGTTCTCTAGTCAAGCTATGGCAATCCATGCCATGAGATGTTGGGGAAGATAAAATGTGACCAAAAAAGCAATTGTATTTTTTTCCTTTTTATTCCTACTGAAAGCTATTAAAAAATAGTCATTCTGCCTCAAGAATTCTCTGATCAGCAACTTTCTGAAGGTCAAGAGAGTGTTCTGGAGAAGTATCTTTGCACAGCTAGGCACTGCCAAAGAACGGACAGAAAAAAGGGGTTTTGGATGGGATGACCAGTATGGGTTTTTCTTGCCTATGTAAAAATTTCAATGGGAAAATACTTCTGTTCTGTGAGCTTACTGGAAATTATATGAAGGTGGTGTGTTCACAATCAGGAATGATCTAGTATGTCCTTCTCAGAGGCAATCCAGTAGCCTAAACTATCCTATGTGCTAAATGTCTTTAGTTTTCACAGAATCATAGAATCAACCAGGTTGGAAAAGACCTCCAAGATCATCAAGTCCATC
>JAWWLV010000088.1:54555230-54580277 GCA_035041135.1 Platyrinchus mystaceus
AAAAAAAAAAATCCATTGCGCAGGCTTGAAAGGTGGGAACACCTTTCCCAGATCTTCGTTCGCGAAGACTGGCCATTCACCTTCATATGTGTATATGTATGTGTGTATGTCTTGTCTGCAAGTTTTTAGGAAGCTCTGAATGCCTGTGAATTACAGAAGCCTTCACTGTCTTCATGGTTTAAGTAGAGGTACTTTAATTCTAAGGTAAACCTAACTTTTTAAAAAGAAATTAACTCCTGTTTAATTGTAAGTTGACTCTTCTAAAAGAAATCAGATATCTGTAATAGTTCTCTGAATAACAGAAGGCAAAGTTATTCGAACAGTATAATCTGATCATTCTTAACTGGAGTCCAGGTCAAGAAATTTCTGACTTTCTGTTCTTATAAGTGCTATTAATTACTGCCTTTCTCTACCCTTATTGTCTCAAAATTAGGCCTCTGGTAACATCTATTGACTGTGCTAAAGTGTCCTTGGATTTCAAGGTTAAACATTAATGATTAGTAAATCAGGTTTCTTACTGAGATGCATTTCTTTAGGATATACTGCCCAGTCAAACTTGGAGAATTACAGTCTTGCTAATTGTTGTACGTACAGTTGCTTGATGGCAGCAATATTCTGCTTTCTCTCTTCACTTTTTCTCTCCTTTTTACTCCTGTCATGCATAGATGTGGAGGCAAATTGAATACATATATTCCCATTAATGTCTCCCAGATTAGAACTGGTCTTAAATTAGTTCTTTTCCCTAATGAATATTACACTGAACATCAAAATTTACCAAAGTATTCCTGCTTAAAAAATGTGCCCCATGCCTTCTAATCCAAAAGTGCAGCTTTGTGAATGCTGACTTCTGCAAATTGCCAACATGGGAACTAAATATGCTAAACGTAGACATATAGAAATAGGAGCTGACTGTGACTGGTACTCTGCAGAAGTATATTGATTTCTAAAGGTGAGAAAAGGAAGAGTGAAATGCAAATATGTGTTTCTGTATGAAGCAGTGCTATATGGTTGTTGTCATTTCACAGTGATGTCTGACTGCAATAAAAGAAAGACTCTCTATTTGTAAGGAATCTCCAAAATGGTACATTTCCATTTTTTCACTTGCATTTAAAATCCTCCTTACAAAATATTTAAGTTAAAAAGGCAAAAATAGAGGCAAAAAAAAAAAAATGTCAGAACTCAAAGTATGTGATCTGAAAGAGCCTAGAAATTATACGCACAGTCATTTGCAACCTGTCCAGGTCGTTTGTGGAAGTATTTTTTGAGTCATTATGTTCAAGACTAGCTTTCAATCACGTGTGCAATGACTTCACTACTTACCATCCTCTCAATGCAGACAAAATTTGCTGATAATAAACTTAGATAAGATGTGGCAACTGGTTTCCTGTGTTCTGTTGCCTGTGCTTTGAAGCCACATTATCAAGACAGTGTTACCTATAAGATAGAAAGGTAAATAATTTGAGAGAATAATCTTTTCACATTAAACCTCTGCATACATGGATTAATATGGGCACTCACATGCTTTGTTGAATAAGAACTTGTGGGATTAAACTGCAAATGTAAAAACATCCCTCTTTGTTGCAGTGACATCTATAGTTTTAGCCACATGAAACCCTACATGAAGTCAGTGGAATAGATTAGATTCTCTAAATATCCTTATTAGTTTTCCAAGAGGTGCTGAGTGACTTTTTTTTTTTTATCTTTTTCACTCATTTGATTAATATACATGTTGTTTTGGTCACTTTAGATACAAAATTCAGAAACCTGGTCTTTCACTTTAAAGAAATTCAGAAGATCCAAGCCATAATCAGAGAAAATCCTTGTTTATCTTAGTCTCTTTTCCAAACCAAGCAAATCTTTAAATTTTATTTCCATCTCGGCTTAAACGACAACACCACACGAGAGAGGAAATGAAAAGGACTGGAGACTGACATCCCTGTTTTGCCATATGAATAACAGTGACTGCTAAGTTGTTGCCTCTTTCCTCATTGGTTTAAAATCAATATTACTTTGGTTTAGTGACTAAGAGTCTAAGAGAAACAGAGAGTAGGAGACACTGAGGTTAGATGTAATTTCCCCATCTTCTTTTATCCCTTTCTCTCTCAGCACCTTCCCTCAGATGCATTCCATACTCCTTTTAACTACCAGTGCATTATGCTGCTTAAAATTTCATCTTTCTAGCAAAACCCCTAAATATAAAAATGTTCTTAATGTTAGGCACTATCAAAACTACTGTGAAGTCCCAGTCTAACAGCCAGTAAAGAACATTATACGGATGAAGTGGACAACAGGGCAATTTACATTATAATCGATTTTCTTTTTCTTTCCCAGTGGACAATAAACAGTGTATGTATATAAATGTCTGGAAATTAATGCCATTCATACAGCTCTGGGCTTTTTACATAGTTTAACAGATCTATTTAAATAATTTATATAGCTTAAAAGAAGCTATCAATAGCTATAGGAAAAAGAGAGCACCTCAATGAGTTCAAATGCAAAAAGGAAACAACACATCAGAGAGAAGAAGGGATGGGTTACCCAAGAGAAATTGCCCACTGCTCAGAGTTGGAGCTGGAAAAACCAAAGTTCAGCTGGAGTTGAAGTTCCAAGAGTTTAGAGAAGATAGATCCAGTCATTTCATGAAGGAATATGATAAGAAAATAAAAGGCAATAGAAGCAAGTTACAACACAAGAAATTCTGATTAGATACATGGAAATGTTTTACAGCCATGAGAGTGATCAGACACAGGAACAGTTTATCCAGATTGGTTCTCAAATCCTCAGGCTCAGAGACAGTGAACTGGACTGGACACATCCCTAAGCAACCTGCCCTAATTTGACTGCCTCTGAAGAGGAATTTGGATCAAATCACCTCCAGAGGTCACCTCTAAATGAAACTGTTTTGTGATTTTATAATAATTTTATTTTTCATAAATTACTGTAATTTTGGTCTTTATTTTCACAGTCTCTGAGACATCACTGAAGAAGCCAGTGTCAAAACCAATGAAAGGTAGAATGCTTGAAATACAGTTACAAATTATATGCTCTAGATAATTTAGCTCAGATCCAAAAAGGCAAAAATGTGTGCACTTACACTGTAGGGATTCTTTGATATATCTTTTTGAATTTTGAAATATGTATTTCTCAATAGGAATGAGAAAGTTAAATGTTGTTTTAATCAGGACCACCTGGAAAAAAAAATCAAGAAACAAACAACAAAAAAAAAATCACCAAAAACCCAAACCATATTTCCAGAAGAGACAAAAAAAATCAGGAACCACATCTGGTAGAAAGTGCCGCCAAGTCTTGTGAGATTATATTCATAGAATCATAGAATCAACTGGGTTGGAAATGACCCCAGAGGCCATCAAGTCCAACCCTTGATCCAAGAGTTAAACTTTTGTTAAACCTTTTCATTGTACTACAATTTACATTTACAGAGAAGATTCTGTGAGGTCCACTGGAGACTTCATTAATGCTAGCATGTTTTACCTAGGGGCTCATGTGTGTCCCAGGAGTGCTAGAAGCACATCATCATCTTTTTCTAAGCTCTAGCATTAGTAAACTTCATTTTTCTCTGTGTATAGAGACATATTTGGGTTTTTAAGGTCATTAATTTTGCATTTGTTGGGATAGAATGCACTGCCTTGCATTCAACCTCTGTTTTTTTGTATATGTGACACAATGAAGGCAAAATAAAGATTAATTTATTAGAAAATTACTTATTCAAGAAGTTGGTAACTTTCAAACACAAACAGAAAAATTGTAGTCTGCATACTGGTTTGCCTTACTGCATTCACCAAGCTGAATAACTCTGAAGTCATGTTTGTTTTCATCTTTATTTTCATCAGTATATGTTTCTGTGATTTTCAGAGCAGTTCTTACAGTTGTTGCTAGAAATGGGATCCAAATGTCTTGTCAAATGCTGTCCTTAGTCCTCATATTCCCTAATACAGAATGATGACTGGGGTTAAAAAAAGAGGTATTACTCTGTTGAAACCTCCTTTAATGCTCTGGTATTTCTTCAAATACTTAGAAAGTATTTACGTGTGTTTTTGAACATTTCTGTAGTTTTACAGAGATGCAATGAAAGTGAAAAAAAATTCTATTTTAACTTATGTTCTTCATTTCTTCTGCAATTGTTTTGGTTTATTTCATGATTTTGAAGCAGGAAGCTTCTACTTTTCCAGAGTTATTGCCTGTCTTCCACTTCACACCAAGGGCCCCATTCTGGTCTGATTGAAACAAGGATAAAATACTACAGTAAATTTGGGTCAGTAGGTGGATTGATCTTTTAATGTCTATTCCTACTTATTATCATGTGAAAAATCATCTAATCTTCAATCTAAGTATCTTGTTAGGCACTGAATTTGAGGGTTTTTTTATGGGTTCAGAATAACATCTTTTAACTCTATTTGATGTGTATAGAAAATTTAAAATTACTTGTTACTTGAATGAGGCTGCACTGCTATTTATCCTGACCAATAAAAAATTTTGTTTCCTTTCTCTCATTCTGCACAACAGGGATGCTGAGTATATATTTGAAATACCCTACAAATATAAATCACTGTCAGAATTAAAATCAGTTACTTTCTGTTGATTACTAAATCCTTCATCTAGCCATGCAACTAGCTGAAGACAATATAGACTAATAGATATCTAAGATAACAGTTACTTTTTGTTTTTTAATGGGGACTATTTTTTCTTTTAAAGAAGTAAAATATCAAGTACCATGTCTATACAAGCATTGGCCCATCATTAACTTACAAATGAAACAAAAGGAAAAAAATTATAATGCCAGAGAAGATAAACTGTCTTCTTGTTACGATAAAATTTGCAGTACATTTCAAAGAAAATCTGAGTGTTTAGTATAGGTATACTAAATAATATCAGATTGTACATTCAGAGCCTGGTATGATATTTCATTCTTTCATTTCAGGCCAGATCTCAGAAATAAGTAGTGTATCAGATGTTTAAAAACATGTTCTAACTGTATGTTCTTCCATTATTATACCATGGACCTGAATGTATTCTTCCTTCAACTTCCTTTCTTATAATGCCTTTGACAGAACATTATTCTTATTGGAAGAGAGACATAATAAATCTTGACACTGGAAAAGGAATTTTTTTTTTAATTTCATGTGTTTTATTATCCTTATCAAAATTAATTTGATTTTTTTAATTTTAATTTATTAAAGAGATTTCTAACATAGAAAAGAGCATTAATTAAAACTATAGATTTCCTGATCTTTTTTGCAAGTTTGAAATAGGATCAGGAGCTGGATCTAGAGTTTTTACTGTTCTGTATTTGATAAGCCAGAATGAATCCTAGATACAAATCATAAGGTACAGATTCTGTATGGAAAAAGTCAGAAAGATGTAGAAATTACAGGATAACAGTTTACCTGACTTTAAAATGCATTTGTAATCATAAGAATGAACTGTGTTTAAATGTCTAAACTGCATTTTATGTGCATTTTGTAAACGTATGTAGTTTCTTGTCAACAAGATGATCAATACAGTACTGTCCAAATTGTTCATTCATTATTTAGCTTTTCTAGTGACACCATTACTGTCAGCTTTGGTTATAGAACTTCATTTATTTAAAATTTCATTCATTGCGGGAAGGATGATAAAGTGAATCATGTCTCAATAATGGAAATCTGGAAGGAGAAGATGTTGTCATGTGTATTGACTTAACAGCCACAAGGTACTAGGTCATTTTGAGGTTTATGTTTCAGGCAGAAGTGTTGCTCTGGAATTATCCAAAGTGTTCAGATCCCACCAAAATTAATGGGCATTAGACTAGTAGTTCAAAACCAGTGCAGGTTTTATATACAAGGCTTATCTGGTTGCTTTTGAAATTACCTCTGCATAACTATCTGCTATAGTATAGCATGACTGAAATACCTTGACACACAGTCAGCCTCACAAACAATTTATGCAATGTGCTGTAATAGTGCATAAACACCTCCACCCCCTTACAGTTTTCTTACATGACTAAAACCAGCAAATGAAGTAGCAAGACAGGCAAAAAAAGACATATGAATGAGAAAATTACAGCCTTTATCCGTCGATAGCTACAGCAAAAATCAGAATCCCAAGATGACCAATGCTCAGTGTACACCACTGTCTTGGGCAATAGAGGAAAGCTTAATTTATGTAGTTAGGTTGGAGCAGCTGCCACCTCCAGCCACTCCATCCCACAACTCCTTCCATCACCAGTCACTGAACGCAAGGACCTGGGATCTCCACCAAGGCTGAGGGAACCAGCTGCCACTTTCCTGTCTGCAGGTTCAACCAGTAGCAAAGCACAGAGAGTGTCCCAGAGAGCAGTAATAACTATGTACTAATATTGTGTATGCCAAGAACTGATACTTAGATGCAGTGAAGCTGAGAATCACATATTGGAATACCTTTGTGGTTCATTCTTGAATGATATCAAGTATTAATAGTGATTTGGTTACATATATTGCTAAATCTAATAACACATTTGTGACTTAGATATCTAGTTCATACTCTTTATGCTGTGAAGAGTGAATTGTGGCTCTCGATTTTGATCTTATTTTTAAGTTAGTGTTTGAAGGATGGTGGATAATCTTTCATTATATTCAGATATAACTGTATAATTTCTTTGGCTTTGCTAGGTTTACATTAATGTTGCTAAGAGTTTATCCCAGAGCTGGAAACTTTGAATTTAATATTTAAAACAGAGGAATTGTGGAAGCGCTCTGAACTAGAATATGATACACAGGTTTCCTGCACAGCTCTGCTAATGCACTGAAGATCTAAATGACCATGTGCTTGGTATTAGTTTGGGGATTCTTGTTTCAAAGCAGTTATAGGGTACTTTCAGTGACATTTTAAAAAACAGAGAGTTATACTGCAAGAGTGACCTGCTTAAAGATAATTGGAGAAATCACCTATTAGGAACATGCAAATATTGTGCTTTCATCTTCCAAACAACAGAGAATTAACTTGCACTTTTGTCTCCCTGTACTGTTATATGTAAAGCCTTTAACAGTTTAATCAGTCATCCGAAAGAAAAACTTAAAAAAAGTTGGAGGCAGATTTCTGAAAGCCCTGTCCCCTTTTCATCAGATAAGTCACTGGTCAATGCACATGATGGGAAGGCAATATAAATCATGTCCCTACAACTTGATTTTTCTGGCAGTCCAAAATAAAAATGAGGTTATTATGCACTAGTTATGCATTTGGGGGATCCCTAGGAGCTTTCTTTCTCCAGTGGATATGTATTAGTGTGACGGGTTTATTTACCTTCCTCATAGCAGTTTATGCGTCCCTGCAATTTTACTCCAAATGTGATATGACCCCAAGGCAAGCCTTTGCCCAACTCCTTAAAATACCTCTCAGAGCTAACTTTTAGCTTTGTCACTTCTTAATTACAATAGCATCCCTGATTAATTCTGTGCCACAACCAGTGAGCTCTGAAATAATTTACTGAAGTGAGTAGGGGAAATTTAGGAGCTACCAACAGTAAGTTTAGGTTGTTTCAGAAAACCTTAAAAAACATTACTGATTATATGAATGCTCTGGCAAAACCTTTCAGTTAAAATGTGAATTCATTATATTTTGGGAAAGACTTATGTTTAACTTGGGGTTTTTTTAGTAATGGGTGCCAAATTTGGCATCATCTGTCCTCAAGCCACAGCTGCTTGTTTCTGTCCTCTACTTATTGCCCTCTCTTTTAGCCAATTCAACTACTTGTGTGGCATGTGATAAACTGTGTTCAGGAATGGAATTTAAAATTATGTTCATTCCCTTTTTTCCTGCTTCTGTTCAAAGTATCAGTTTGATAATCTGTATTTCTTCTGTCTCCACAAAAGCTATTGAAGAAGGCACTAAGGCTTTGGAGATAGGCAAGTTGGATAGGAAAGAGGGAGAAAGAATGGGATCTGCATAATCTGTCTTAGTTACCAAAACAAATGTGTGATTTTTTTACCCTTGACAAACAGATCATGGCTGATCATCTATCTAGCTGAACTCTGCTAAACCATTATGCATTTTCAGACTTTTTAGTTTTTTTACCAATAAAGTGTTGTTAGCCCCTCTCCCTTCCTTCCTGATCTCATGGACCTCTTAAACAGATTATGTCTAAATTATTTTCTTGAAGGTTTTTCAGGGAGGTCATTGTTAAAGATTTATAAGTAGTGAATGAGGCTCTCCACTGTCTTATCAAGGATATTTTTCTCAAGTAAATTGACACGTTCACTTCTGAAGGGCATTCAGTTAGACAATTGCATACAAACATCCTCTGTCTCCCTACCTTTTAGCCTAAGCAAGACACTAATTCATTCTCATCTCTTATAAACCACCTTCAAACAGACAAGAAAATAAATGTATTCAGAGCGAAACTGAAAATACTACAGAATGTCCTCAGATTCCTCAGAAGTGTTACATGACATTAGATTTTAGGGCTATTTTCAAGTTTACAGAAAGTTCACAGCACAAGTATTCTTGCCCAGGAACAAAAAGACAAAGTGACAAAAAGAGGAAGCCTAGTTCTAGAGAAAGCTGAACTGGAAATTCACTTCATGGTATACATGGAATACATTTTTATTCAGAAAAATCAGAGAAATTGGAATGTGATTCTTAAAAAAAATACCAAGGAGATAAATGCTTTTCCCATTCCCTCATTTGTATGAGAGAGAAAGAATGATAAACAGCAGTAGATAACTGGAGGTGGAGAAGGGTAGCAGAAGACTTCCACCCTTTAAACAAAAATTAATTGATCATCAGCTGTACTATATAAGTTCTTTCAGGTAGTTGCCAATTACTTAACAACATTTCCATATTAATGAATAACTGTGTAATAAAGCCTTGTCATATTTCCTTTTTTCTTCCCTCATCTACAAAACATCTCTCTTTTCCTATGAAAAAAACCTGGCTTAAGTAATAGCATATGCAGTTAATAATGCGCTTTTTTTTTCTTTTTTTTGGTGCTCTACAGGGTTTCCTGTACAGATGAATGACTCGGATCACTCACTACTTCAACATTCTTTTCAAGGATGCATGCAGTTTATTCACGTGGATGATCAGCTGGTGGATTTGCATGCAGTGGAGCAAGGCCAGCTGGGAAGCTTTGCTAATGTCACCATTGACATGTGTGCCATTATTGACAGGTAAGTTGCAGAGAGATCACCCATAGTATGATACACTGATATGTCCTGCATATTCTGAAAAGATACAGTGATACAGAAAAGATGGTCCTGACACTGTCAGTGGTCATGTCAAGGTGGTCCTACCTTTTTAGCAGCGGGAACCATGATTAGGTGACGGAGAAGATGGCTTTAAATTGTAGGCTGAGTTAGGGTGCAGTGGAAGACATGTCTCAAATCTCCCCACTCACAGGCAGAGGAGGAGGTGAAAAGTTATTTTAAGTCAGATTCAGCCTACAGATCAATAATAGGGCTGCCTTGAATAGAGGAAACTCTTCACACATTTTGTCTCTTTCTTAGAGTGTTATGGAGATCTTTTTGCAATTAGAAATTGTGCTTCCTGGTTTCAGTGCCTTCTGGATTCACTGAATTACTCAGAGAACTAAAGCAGGTCCACATGTTTTCATAGCTGTGCATGTAATAAATGCTCAAACTTTATTAAAACATTGCTTACTGAGTTGGTTTGTTGTTTGGTTGGGGTTTTCTTTTCACACTAAGAAGCCTAATGCAGAATTAGGGCAGCCTTTTGCTCTGAGCCCTACCTTTTCATCCACTTATGTGTATTTATTTATGTTGCTTCTGATTAATAGTTTTTTTGTTGGCAAAAAAGGAAAATACTAGGAAAGACAGGGAAAGTAGCCCAGCTCCTGAATGCAAGCACCTTGGCTTCTCATGAAAATTGCCTGTATATTAAACCCATTCAGCTGAAAAGCTTAAAATAGCTTTTTTTAAATACAGCTATGAAGGAAGCAAAGGGTACAAGATCACAGAACCCTGGAATAATTCAGGTAAAAGGCAACTACTGGAGTTCATGTTGTCCAAGCCCCATTCAATGCAGGGCCAACTTCAAAGCTAAATCAAGTTACTCAGGGCCATGTCCTGAATTGACTTCTGAATATCTCCAAGGATGAAGATCCCACAGGCTCAGTGACTTTGGATATCATCAGCAAATATCTGCTTGGTAAAGAAATGCATGTGCTTTTCATTTCCTACTGTACATTAGGAGACTCTCAATGAGATAGATGCTATTGTGAAAAAATGAAGTATGACATATTGCTTTCGTCTTGCAAAATGCCTTCCCTTCCTGAAATCCATTTGCACTAAACAAGCTGTGGGGGGTTGACCATGGCCAGCAGCCAAACACCTACCCTACATACTGCTCTCTTCCCTCTCCTGGGAGATGGGGAGAAAACCAGAAGGAAGGTGAAAAGACTTGTGGATTAAGATGGCAGTTTAATAAGAAAAGCAAAAGCTGCACATGTAAACAAACAAACAACAACCCTCACCCAAAACAAAACAAAAACAAAAACCACAAACAAAACAACAACAAAACAACAACAAAAAAAGGAATTAACTCACTACTTTGCATCAGCAGGCAAACATCCAGCTGCTCCCTAGGAAGCAGGCCCTCGGCATGTGTAATGGTTGTTTGGGAAGAGAAACTCCATAAACCTAAACATCTCCCCTTCTTCCTCAATTCTCTGAGTTTTTATTGCTGGGCATGATGTTGTACAGTATGGGATTCCTGTTTGGGTCAGCTACCCTGGCTATGTTGCCACTTACCCACCCCATCCTCCTGGCCTTTATGGGGAAGAGTGTGGAGAGAAAGCCTTGATGCTGTGCAAGCCCTGTCCAGCAGCAGACAAAACAATGGTTTGTTACCAATATGATTTTAGCCACAGCTGGGAAACACAGCACCCATGGGCTGCTGTAAAGAAGATTAACTTAGTAACTTCATCCCAGACAGACCCAGTATACCACTTGAGTAATGTCAGTGTTAAGGAGCATGCTTTGTGGTGTACCAGTGAGTCGTTCTGGCATGTCAGGCTACCTTATGTTGCTGCTCCTGATGGCCCTGTTGAAGGCTGAAGTCATAGTGAAAAGAGAAAGTGACAAGCTGCTGTCATAGGGATGAAGTTTGTTCTGTCTCTTCTCACACATCTGAAATTAAAACAAACTTCTTTGGTTAGTACTGGCAGTTTGAATTGCTTGGTTTTATTTTGAATATTTATTTTTTGGAAATGTAAACTAACTTGGAAGAAAGAATGTGAAGATACAGCTTATTAAGTCTTTGCTTTTCCTCCAGTGGATAAATCCAAGCTTATATGACAGTTTGTATTGATCCCAACGAATGAATCCACTTACATGAGTTTCTATTAGAAATAATTCCATTATTATAGGAAAGTTAATCAGATTTAAGCTTTAACAATGTGTTACTATGTAATTACAAGTAACTTACAGAGTAAATTAATTAGAATCAAAGCTTTACAATACATTTATGAAAAATAAGACTTAAGACTTAAACTTCATATAGAAGTTACTATTTAGAAGCTATTTCTTTCTATAACACATCATATACATTTTATTTCATATATTATAGTTTCATATATTATAATGCTATATGCCACATAAAAATGTTATATATAAATAATAAATATATAAAAAGGTCTCATATAGTGGCCTTTCATTATGTGAAAATATTGTTATGCTTTATATATACAGTGTATTATATATTACATTTATTACATATATAAAATTTGTATTCATAATATATTTCAGCATAAATAACAGTGTTTTAGATATGGTTATGTATGTATGTTTTCTTTACATAAACATGTATTCCACTTTATTTCTCTCTTCTTCTACCTTGGGCACTGATATCATCCTCATATAAATTAAAACTATATGTCTTACATTTATGCTTTTTAAGCACAGAAAGATTGTGTTGCAAGCACAGTAACAATTGTGTAATCATAGGAAATTAGAATAGGATTCAAAGAATTTTGTTAGGTTTGGCTTTGTTTTTTTCAATGATTGAGATGTAATCAAGTTTGTTGTTTTCCCATGATCAAGTTTATTTCTCTGTAGTTTGCATTTCAAAACTGCATTTCTGAGAAATAACAATGCCAAGCTTTAGATCTGACTGGATTTTCATTGCTATCTTATTAACGTGTGCAAATAAGAGTTTACAAGCACTTCTATTACAATATGCCACTATGTATAACATTTTTTATGTGGCTTTCTTTTGAAGAATCTGAGTACCATGTGTGCTATATATCATCTCAATTTCACTTCCTTTGAAATGGGATGATACTCATGGCGTGTTATAGTGGAATCTTCCTGCTTTTTTTAAACAAGTTTGGATATGAATCATAAAGGCTTCAGTCATCATCAACATGGAAATCGCTTTCATAACCACACTTCAGTGAAGACCCCCACTGGGCAAAAAGATAAGCTGTCACATTGAGTTATTCTTACTGTAGACTTCCACCATTTGATTCGGGGGACAAAAGGTGAAGTTGTAAATGATGGCATTTTTCATCATTAACCAGAGTGCTTAGTAAGGAGGGGAGAGTTTTTTCTATAAGAGTGTAAGAAAAGGTACTGAGGGTTTGTTGAGTTCTCCAGTTGTACCTGCCTGGAGGTAACTGCTTCCAAAGTCCCAGGTTCTGCCAAGCTAAACACTGGCCCCTGTATGGAAAAGGTTTCTTCATTTTATTTCCAGTAGCTTTTTCAGATGTTTGAAGAATGATCATGTGTATTATATATTACAATAATACAATATTATATATTAAAATAACACAGTATTATATTACACTTGTACTTCGGATATAAAAGTTATGAACCCATGTCGCGGGTTGGAGTGGAAGGCTTAGACAAAATTTATTGAAGAAACCCTTCTGTTGAATCATGAGGTGCAGAAAGGATTCTGTTGCTTTCTAAACTCCTTCTCAGAGAGGAGCCTATGTGCAGCTGGATCCTATCTTAGCCTCAGATTATGTCAATGGTTTAAATTCAAGGAATTACAGAGATGTGATCGAACCCCTTTTGTCCCGCAGGTTTTAATGTTTGGCAAAATGAGAATATTTATATAAAATGAATCATTTATTTTTACAAATTATCAGACAAAAGATCTTAGAATTATTTACTACACAATATAAAAGCTAAAAATACTAGTAGTACAGTATAAGATAGTATAGTGCACTATATTGAAGCAATTATATTAAAGCTAGCAAGAGGAAATAGTTATTAAACAGAGGTTTGCATTATCTGATTGGATTTTAGGTCTTACCAGGGTAGGCCCTCCTGCCACAACCAATGATTTTTTATTTTCAGTCTTCCCCTCCTCACATGAGCTATTGCTCATTGCTATTGCAAAGACTACAAGCTCAGATCTTATTACAAGGGAACATCAAGGGTAAGGGACATTCTCTTTTTACCAGTGGCCAAATAGTATATAGACATATAATTTCATGCAGTTATATATGTAGTAACTGCAGGCAGTAAAAATGCTACTGAGACAAAAATAATCAGCCCTGTTTCTGTCTCTTAATTACCTCTAAGTATTAGCAATGGAAGTTGCATTGTTGTCTCGGTGATCAACATGCTGTACTGCTTTTGACAGCACCTCCTTTACTTAACATTAACAATCTAACCTGTTATTACAGTCCAGATGGTACCGTTGTTCTTTAGGATTTTAGTACAGGACATTGAACAGGAATTATTAGTCACAAGTAATTCATCCCAACAGTCTTTGAGGCTTCGAAAGCTTGCTTTACTTTGTTGCAGCTAGAATTATGGAATTTAATCACAAAATCATAATTAGGAGATACTCAAACAATTTCAAAATATAGTGTCAAAATCTGTCATTGAAGACTTTGCAGGATGTAAGCCAATTTTAACGAAAATCTCTGTGTACCATAACAGGTGATGTGACAAAAATGATGGGAAAAAAATGAAAAATTTTCATGTTTCTGGTGTTTTGTGAATGTGTAAATTGTATGATTCCCTCTGTAACACAGTGATATGAATTAGATGCCAATTTTTGATAATAATTTCATGTTAAAGAAATAATTTAAGTAATCAGATACATGCAGAAGAAAATTTCTGGGTGATTATTGCTTAGCTGCTGTGGGGAAACCCTGTATGAGAGGGTGCCAGCATTTGGCTTTAATCCCATAAAGCCACATTCTATAAACTGTGTGATTGCCAGTCAAAATTTGAGATAATTCATCTAAATAACAAAACACAGCAAGTTTATTGGTACATAAAAATGGCCATAATGCAACTGGCAGCAAGATAAGATTGGCGTTAGAAATCATCCTTGCAAACAGTATTAAAGATCTTCATTTCTGGTTCTTTACACAGACTTTAGGATTCTGGCCTTCCTCACTGCTCTCCCCCTCCCTCTGCCAGTTCAGTGGTGAGGCAGACAGTGAGCAGTAAGACAGACATCATCCAGTAGTACTTTGCATAAGAAAATGACATAACAGTGTCCTGACTGGAAGTAAAACCTGCTTTGCAGTTGTTTTTTTTCCAAGAAAAATTCACAAAAATGAAGTAAAATAGGACTGGGGAAGAGCTGAAACTACACCATAACTTCAGCCTGCAGGTGTTCCTGGCCCTATGGCTGGCAGCCACTTCCTTCTCCCTCTCCTCTTCCTCTCCCCACTTCTCTCTGGAACCATACAAACTTTTGATGTGGAAATGGAGATAAAAGCTGTCTTTCAACGCAAGAGATTCAAGTGTGTTTACTTCATAATCCATCTCAGTCCAGAAAGGTCACTTTGTAGACGGGGGTTATAGCTCAGATGACAGTGTTTTTAATACTGTGGCACTTCTCCCCTATGTACCAGGGTGTGACAACTGCCATATTATTAACACAGATCAATAGACAGATAGAAGGTTACAAGCTCTACAGAGCTAGCTGCAAAATAGGAATAATTGTCTTTCTCTTCATAGTATATCTTAGTTTTCTGTATTTTTTTTTACTATGAAAAAAATCCTCAATTCTCTCATATTAAACTCTTTTAAACTCTTAAAAAAAAAAAAAAAAGAGACCTCTTTAAAAATCAGGGGAAAGTAGGCATGAGAAACATTAAAAGTTGGATGAACTGGGTTTTTCTATGTGTTAACAAACTTTGTCCCTTGCAAACAGCTGGGGAAAAAAAAAAAGCGACACCAAGAAATGTAGTAGGAATGCATGGACAGAAGGTGAAAATGTGAGGTTCCCCTTGTGGAACAGTATGACTAATGACCCAGACTGTTAAATAACTTAGTAGTGTAATCAGTAATATTTTAAGCAATTTGGGTGGGGGTTTCTTTCTTTCTTTCTTTCTTTTTTTTACATTTTATCTTATATTACACAGGTTACAATAGTTATATAGTTACATTGTTATGAGACTCTTTCAAGTAACTTTGTGGGTTACATATCATCTTGTAACTGGACATTTTTAAATCTCCAAAAATCCTCAGTTGTTCTTTATCTCATATTTAGTCCTACATAAACTCTTCAGGGAGAGGAAAAAAAAATCTTCTTTCATTTTAACTCTAAGAAATATAAATACTTTTTTATAATTATTAAAAATGTAGGCTACTGAAATAATTTTCTAGAGCAAGTGGATTATTTGTTCTTGATAAATACTTGTTCTTGCTAAAACAAAAGGTAAGTCAGTAAACATTTAGGCATATTGAAGGAGGAGCAATATGTAAAGCAGAGTTCTGGATAACTTGACAGATAATAGTGGTGGTCTCTGAACTGCAGGGTTCATTTCCTCCATGGCTTGTGAGAAGAGTACCAGAACTGAGTTTGTCGTTGGGAGCCAAGTGGCAGAGGATGCCCAGCAGCTGTGCCCAGTGTATGGTCACCAAAGGCAGGGACAGCACACTGGGCCTCCTGGACACAGGGACTGCCTTGGGGCCAGTATCCCAGAGGCCTTCCTCTGAAGGATGTTTGGCAGAGGATGGGGCTAATGCAAGTGGAGCTGTGGATGCAGGATCCTTTCACCCCCATGGCACAGTGCCAGCATCCTGCAACACAGCAATCACAGTGCAGGATAAAAGGGAGCATCCTCCCATCTCCCACTGCCAGAGCTGGCCTGGGGCCTGCCCAAACACAAAGGAGAGATAGTCTTGGAGGAGCTGGTAGAAATATGTGGAGGAAGGCTGGAGGAGGAGGATTGGAGGCTGGACAAGGCTGCTGGAGGTTCTCCATTGCAATGCCAGCTCCCAGCAGGGCCCCTGTCAAAGGTCATCTAAGGGACTGAAATCTTTTTTCAGCTGGATATTTATGGCAACACAAAGAGAGTGTCTTGAGAAGCACTGCAGTACTCACTGTCCTCATTCATGCTGAGGAGCCAGCAGTCATAAGAAAAGAGGTACAGAGATGTTGCAAGGGATCCCAGTGCTTTGGAGCACTCACTGGTGGCTTGCGGGTGCAGGGAGGATTCTTGCCCCAAAGGAAGATCGGCTGAGTGCATTTTGTCACTCTTGGAAGCCTGTGAGATGGCTCCAGGTAGGGCAGAATAGAGCTTGGACATTTCCTGAGAGGTGTGACCAGCCTGTGGAATGAGGAGGCAGGTCTTATTCATATGCTCAGGGAATAGCTGATTGCCATTTATAGGGTCAGGAAGGAATTTTCCACCAGGGCAGACTGACACTGGCCCCCACAGTTGTTTTTTTTTTTGCTTTCTATGCAGCATCAAGCATGTGATGATAGCAGTTCCTCTAGGCCCTTTTGTCCAGGTTGCTGCCAGCTGTTCATGCCCTACAAACATGGCCTCTCTTCCCTGCAGCACTTTTTACCTTTCTCTGCAGCACTAAGAACAGCCACTTGGCCTCCTTTGGGCCATTTTGGGCCAAACACAGGCGTGACCCCCACGATATGGTTCTTGTCCTTTGTGACACTGAGCACAGCCCCTTAATCAGGGCTCCTCTGGGCCCCTGCAGCTTGGTTCTTAACCACTGCACTTGCACCTCCAAGACACGACTTGAGCCCTGGCTCTCTCTGACTCTCTCTCTTCCAGCCCCTTCACCATCTTTTTTGTTCTTCTTGGGATGCATTTAAATACCTTAGCAACCTTTTTAAGTGGTGGGGCCAAATTTTCAGAATTGCACTCCCATTCTGTGATCTCTCATAGTACAGGGATGCAGTTTTTGTATCTGTAAGTGAATTATTTCAAGACATGCTACTTCTGCATGCTTTCGTCTTGTGGGGTCCTTTTCAAAGTGAAAAACATGGTCTTAAGATGCATAAGCTACCCATTTGTTTTTTGAAGTGTAAATCAAAACAAGGGGTTTAGCTTCTTCTTAGTTATATGTAGGTGAAATCCTTGCCACTTAAAAACTGTTTATTTCCTAAAAGTCCTCTGAGCAGAGGACCTTCATGGAAAGGGAATCCATCTCTACCCTTGCTCTGCCTGGTGATTCATCTAATCCACATTTGGACATGGGGCACTGCTTGTCTCGTCACACTGGGCTTGCGTCAAAATGCTGAGATTCTCTAACTGAGTAGACAGAGTCCAGTGGCTATCTGCACTCATTGCATTACATTTTGCAAACTAATTACTAAATGTGTGCTAGAAGATTTTTGTTCTCAACCTTTTAATCAACTTTAAAAACTGTGGAAGTTTCTTTGTGTCTAAATAATGTCATCAGCAATTTTAGCAGTACCATCAGAGCTAACTGTTCCTCCTAGATGTCTCTAGGTAGTTATCCATAGAAGAAGACTGAATTATCATGCCTGGAAGAAGTGCCTGATTGTACATTGCCATTCCATGTTCATCATAGGTAATTATATTCCCTGAGATGGCAGAGGAGAGCATCTAGTTGATTCAAAGGCGTTTTTGATTTTGCTGCTTGTCAAGCCCACTTACTTTTTTATTGCTGCCCAAGTCACCCTTAGGTACAGCTGGGCAAACTTTATGTTTTAACCCTTGAAGCTTCAAATCTGATGATATGCTTCAGCCAGCATGACTGTGAACCAGTGGATGCCCAGGCACATGCTGTGATCTCCATAATATGGGTTTTTGTGTTTAGTAGATGAGAGAGAAGGAGTTCCTGTCACAAAGATGCACGACTGCCCACATCTACCATTCTGGTAAGATTAGCAAGGAAAGCATTTGAAGAAAGGTTAATGATAATGGCAAACTTTTAAAATCTTGTTTAAATTATATTACAAGCTCTTTTAGCAAAACCTCTGTTTTTTTGCTGTCTGCTACAACATGATTGATATAGGAACAGCTTAATCGAATGGTGTAATCTACAATTTATGAAAGTCGTGAGCAAAGTCCTTGTGTGGAAATTAATTTCTTGTTTTTTTCTAAAATATATTAATTTACTCAGGGGACTTGATTGAATGTGCAGCTTGTATTGCATTCATATGTAATTATTATTTTATTCTCATTCTCCCGTGGGGAAGATGAGAGCACTGAGCAAACATCCACAAAGCTCTCTCTTGGACGTGAAATTTATGCTCTCACAGGACTAGATGCTAAATATTGACCTGATCCCATACTAACACTGTTGAAACTAACTCCCTGGTTACTTAACTGAGCTCTGAAGTCAAACTGCTTTGATGACTCTCTCAAGTTATTCATCACTTAGTGCTTCTCATCCGTTCATACCTGGAGAAAATAGCATATTATGCAGATTTCTTATTATTATGTGATTAAGATATATCTTCTCCTAAATGAACGGTGCTGCTATTCCTAATTAAACTGTCACTATATGATCATTTTCAAAAATAAACAAAACTATAATGTTGTCCCAACTTTAAAGTTTACAAAAAATTTAACCAATGCAAAAAAGTTTCAGTAGTTCATAGTAATTCATATTACTACTAACCTTTAAATAAAAATAAATTACATCATCCTCTCACTTGCATTTATGTTTATTAAATTCAAATCGTTCAGATATGAATATCAATACTTCTACTATTTTTTCCTATTGAAAGAAAAAGGATAATCACAATCCAAATAAAATAGACTGTTGGTGTCTGTTTTTATTTGATTACATGCTGTAATTAGTAGGCATCCTAATACTTGATAGGTATGACATAAGGCTGTAACAAGTAACTATGACATATGTTTTAAGTATTTTTCAGATACTGGCATTTATTCTGTGTACAGTACAGTTAAGATTATGACCAGTTTTATGACTGCAGCTCTGAATTTGTAATCAGGTATCAAGCTGTGAGTAAATTTAACCTGTTGTATATGCCTCTGAAGGACAGCCAGTCCTGTTGGATTACTAGAATTTCTGCTGGATGTGTTAGAAACAGGTGTAGTTAAAACCACAGAGTAACCATTTCATAATCTGGCAATACCTTTCTGCAGTAATAATTTTGAGCAAATGGATGTCTTACTAAAATGTTGGGTCCACCTCTTGTTCATACCAACAAGCAATAAAGTCTCCAGAATAAGTCATTGGTCTTGCATAAAACAGTACTATAGAAAAGCATTTTTAGCTATTTGTGGATGGAGTTTGAGTTTTAGAAAAATTGCCTTGCTATAGAGTTCTTTCTCTTTTTTTTTCAGGAATCCTTATAATTGTAAAATGAGCATTTTGAACTCTTGCAGAATATTCATACTGATGAGATTCTAAAGAAATAATCTGATAGAAAATAATAATAATAATAAAGAAAAAAGTCTAATAGACTAGAAATGGTCTTGTAGTGGTTATAGGTTGCTCTTGGAAACTTGGAAAAAAACCAGTTGTAACTATACAGTCATTGTAAAACAATAGTATCAGTAATAATGCCCAGATATGTGCTTTAGGCTTCATACTGTCTCTGTATCTCCCCAGCTTTCTTTTCTCAACAAGAAGTTATTATTTCAGAACTTCTGGTGGTAGTGAGTGTTTGCTAGTGATTAGACTCTTTCAAAATGTCACTGAATTCTGTGTAGCTTGAGTAAGTAGACATAAGCATTGAAGAGTGGGTTTAACCACAGGCAAAATACTGAGCAAAGTATTGAGATTAATTTAGGGGGAATTTTATGGCCTAGAAATATCTCAAATGAGAATATACATGTATGTAGTAATGAGGGGAGAACTTAATATGCAATCCTTGCTCCCAGCAGTGCTTATGTATTTTATCCAACAGCAGAATGCATAAAAATTGCACTTAGGTACACAATATGATGTGGTGGATCCACAAGGATTTGACAGCAGACTAAGAGAGTGAAGAGAGGTACAGTTTCTCTGTTGCTTCTTATGAAAACTTTAGGTGGGGAAGCAGCCAGATGGTATTTTTCTGTATCACTTTCACTGTAGGCACATAAGCAGTTTTGAGGCCACATGGTGGTTGACCAGGATGACACATAAACTTTGAGGTTGACCACAGTTTTGAATTCTGCCTCTCTGGTTTTACATGAAACTTGTGTTCCAGATGAATCAACCTTCCTTTCTACAGTATGTTAAATAGAATTAAAGCTAATACAATGAAGTTTATGATGAGGCACTTTAGTGTTTCTGAGTCTGCAGATTTCTGTTATGCATCAAACTAAAGGCAGGTGGCAATTCTTGATGAGAAATTGAGTTATAACCTAACCAGATTTCTTCTGAGAAATTGGAAAGAATAAAACTCCTTGGAGGAATATATGTCAGATGCTACTTGCTTAATCCTTGATATCTTCCTGGAAGGATAGTTTAAATGAACTAACTAATACAAGGTTTCAGTAGACAGGTCTTCATTCATTCCCTGTAAATGTCACCAATAGATTAGATTATATTAGCTGTTTTTAAAAAGGTACAGAAAGGAAATGAATATTGAATAGAGATCTAGATAGGAGAAATATGAATAGAATTGGGTTTCACCAGAAGGAAAATACTTACTCTGTGAAGTAAATGTGCTCTATTTTTCCTAGTATAATACAAAAAAGATTAAAAATATCATAACGAGGAGCCTTATCTGAATGATCCAAAAGAAAGTAAGTAAAATATTATTTTTACAAGACCTGTTAATTTTGAGGAATGCTTAATGGAACAGTGCTTCATTTATAAATGTCAAATAAATATATTTTATATTTACAATTTCTAAGACTTTTTAGCTATGAATAATTAAAAAAGTCATAGCTATAACATTTTTTTTTCTAGAAACAGAACTTTTATATTAATGCTATACGTGAATGTTTGCAACAAAATTTTCACTGGCACTTAGTTCTTGCAATTTCTGTTACATAAAACTCTTGATGAATAAGATTACATTCAGTAGAATTTACTTATAAAACAGTAATAAAAAAAAGGTGAAAACATTCTAACCCAACCTCTTCTACAATTCTATTCTATGATTATTAGGCTATGGATTGTGCTGCAGCATTAGCCCTCTAAAATTTTTAGTTAAGATAACATTCTGAAGAACCAGTAAAATGGCCCCTTATGTTATTACAGTGATGAAAAAATTCAGACATTTAACATATATAAAGCTATAATAAATAATGTTCATAATGAGAGCTATAAACAAGTAACTTATTTATTAGAAGATTCTCAGTAAAGCCAAAACCAGTGTGATTGTTGGGGACCTCTGAAATTCCTCCCATGTGCTTGTCTGTTTAAATGAGTGTTCAGATGTGGTCTTCAATCACATCTGTGGTGGGACCCAGTTTGGTGATCAATATTCAGATGGGCAGAAGAAGCAGCATAACATGCAAGGCTCCTCAGCTCCTCCTTTCCCTCTCAGTTGACTGTGATAGGAGCAACAGGTTCCAATTCTGTCCCAGAGAATGGATACAAAGAGAAATATCTGCTTGGTCAGGCTCTATTAATTACCTCTGTGCTTGTTCTTTGTTGATTGCCTAATTATCCTCTCAGGAAAATGTTAGAAACACTGCAGCAGTATCTTTCAGGCCAGATTCTGCCCACAGCCCATAAATTGGATATTGTTTAATGTAGGTATCCTACACTAACTGCACACCAATTTTATGAAATTTGGCATACCTATTTAAAAAAATGTGTAAACTAACCAAAGCAGAAAGAAAGCCAAAGAAAACTGTGTAGATAGTTTGTTATTAGGTTTAGGGCAAGGAGGAGAGGCAAACTACTGTACTGTCTGCTTTCTGACTCCTAGAAAAACCATAGATAAGATGTCTACGCATTTTACATTGGCACTAATTTCTTTCAGTGGAATACTCATTCAATTTATACATTTTGATTGTTAGAAACAATGTTAAAGGACAAGAAACTCAGTGTTCCAGTGCCAATTAATACAAGATTTTTCCACTAGGGAGGGAGGAGAAAAGAAGGTATTTTAATCCCATAGTATAAGTAAGTGCATAAATGTGTTTGTTTTTGTAATTGTGCCTAGGATTTAAAAGCCTCTACAACTGCCTGTAAGGGTCCTTAGATCAAGAACTTAAACTGAACTGACAAGATATAACAAAAGGACATTTTCTCTGTTATTATACACTTTAGACCTATGGAGATAATTTTTTGTGCCTTGAAAAAAAATCTGATTCTCATTTTTTGAAAAGATAATTGTTGCTTGTACATTTGTTGCATTTATCTATTACCATGCATTTAGCCAACAACATCTCTATTTTTCTGTCATTGTGATACGTTTCATTGTTAAGACAGACTTGTTATGGGACAGCAGTTAATTTGACTTCAACTTTTTATTTTGGCACCAAATTGTTGCTCTATCAATCAGAATTTTTTTAGTCTAGAGGAAAGACTACAGCATCTTTCATTGGTCCTTCTTATAATTTTTCATATCACAACACTGCGATTGTTGTGATTAATCCATATGACACTGTATGGATTTCATATAATTTAGATTATATATATAATGGATTTCAGTGTTAGCTTTTGTAGATTATTGTTCAGAGATTGATTCCAACAAGTTTGTAGAAGGATTTATTTGTTTTTTTTTATATCAGTTCATCCTTATTCTCCTACAGATTTACATAGTCATTTCTAAGGTAACATTGTGAAATGCTATTCAGAAATTTTGACTCAACTGTTACTGATAGATCAACTGCTGCTTACTATACTGTAATTGCAGGGGAAATGCTTTTGGAGTTTTTGAGCAAAACTGGTGCATAATATGAAATATAATAGTTTGATTATCAAAGTTTAAATCATTAAATAGCCCTCCAATGCATTATATGGAAAGTCTTAATCTAAAGGGAAGATTTATTCCATGTTGAAATGTCACGCAAAATTTTGTTTACTTTGTTCATTTCAGACAGTTAATGAACAAGCAAACAAAAGAAATTAGTCCTAAATAAATAAAGATTAACTTATATGTGATATGAGTTAAACAACAATGCTATCTAATTCTCAGTGCTCATTTCACTCAGCCTCACAGCTTTTAAGGGCTTCTAATTTTTCATTTAAATTATTTGCTTCCTGCATAGGGATGTTGCTGATCCATCCTCCTGGATTTCTATTAAATGAGGAATTCCTTTCAGATCAAATTCCTAAAATTTATGGCATTGAAAAATTGTCATTTTAAAGCTGATGTCGCTAGTCAATTTGTACACAAGCACAAGGGCAGTCTTTGATACACCTTATCTCTTAACTTCCTATTCTGCAAAAGAAAGCTATACATTCACTGTCAGTTTTAGTGAAGGTAGCTATTATTTTCTCCTGTCTTTTCACTTTTGTAGTAAAAGAAGCCTACCAAGCTATAGAGAATTCTGGGGGAAAGAAGAAATCCAATTCCTATAATGTTTCTTTTCACTTCAACATGAAAGACTATATGTGCTTTTTTTTCTCTTTTATATCAAAAGGGGTTGATCTGCCTTTTCAAGAACACGATTTCCACAGTTTTTAAAGTACTATACACCTTTGTTCTGTCTGACTGTTCCTCTGCAGTTGCTCAGTAGGCAAGACACTAACTCGGTGCTATTACACAAACAGACCTTCTCGAAATCATTAACTCAATAAATAAAATCACTTCTTTCTCAGATCCAACACTGTAAATTGTATAATTTACTGATGTTTCCTTTTCCTTCACCATCTGTGAATTTCTACATTTTAAAATTATATTTTGTACTAATACTATGATGAAATGTCTCCTGCCCTTTGTATTAAATTTATTCATCTGAAGCATTGCCCAAGGGACCATTAGTTATAATGTCTGTTCTATTCTTAAAATCTGATTCTTTGATTCAGGACCTCCACAAATATTAACAAGTTTTTTGGCATACTCACTTTCCTCTGGCAGCTTTTTATTTTTACTCAAGACCAGTCATAGCATCAAAAGCTAACTACTCAAATGCCTAGTCAAATAACTCTCTTGATATTTTTTCTTTGTATTTTTAGTATTGATAACATTTATTTGGACTTGTCATTCCAATTTTTCATACTTAGTATTACATCGGTCTTCATGTTTCAAGCGTTTAATGTTTCACTGGCCATATAACAATTAGTCAGAGAAGGGCACAAAATAAATGATGACTTTTACTCTTTGATTGTAACTCACTCTTCTTCATCTGCTTACATAGTAGCAACCTTGTGTATCTTATTTATGCATTCTTACTTTGCTATTCTGAAAGCCTTTATTTTATTGTTCTTGCCTCCTAGAAATGCCTTTATATCTGTCTTATTGACTCTATCTTCTTTTCAAATTTTATGGAATATATTCTCCTCCGTTTCTCATGACTTAATGTTTTTCTCTCTGCTGTTGTTTGTTATTTGATTGTGTAACTATTATTTATCTCAGTGGTACATTTCATCATGCAGATTGCATGAAATGTGCTCTGCAAAGTATAGTTGCATTGTATCATCTCATAAAAGTACACAGTAGTTTTCTTTGAACAGTATAATTGTGTTTTGAAAGAAGTAAATTTCCTGATTTAAGTGTATAATGTTATTGTTTGATGTTAGAAATACACATAGAATTTTGTCCTTGAAAAATATGCTTTCTCCTTTTTTAATACTACCAGTCACTTTCATGTATTATTTAAACCTAACAGATGTATACCTGTGGGCTCATTTATTTTATTCTACCAAGGTACAAGCACTAAAGGAAAATGCAGTTGCTAATCACTGTAATGTGAAATAATTTTAAAAAAAGTCTGTGTTTCTGCTGAAATAGCTAATTTATTATCCTAAAATATGAGAGAAAGACAAGAAAGAAAGAAAGAAA
>JAWWLV010000088.1:54580353-54598874 GCA_035041135.1 Platyrinchus mystaceus
AAAGAAAGAAAGAAAGAAAGAAAGAAAGAAAGAAAGAAAGAAAGAAAGAAAGAAAGAAAGAAAAAGATTAGTGAAGGAGTGGAGGAATGTGTAGAACTGTAAAAAGTGAACTGTTTGCAGACTTAAATGGAAGAATTGGAACCAGTAAGCCATGATTTCCAAATCATGTTTTGGTTTGAGGGGCTTGAACAGTGCTTTATCTTGTCTTGGCAGAACAGCTACTTTTATTACAGAGTTTACTGCTTTTGTTGTAGAAAGTGACAGTGGGCTGTAGCTACAGAAATCTCAGGTCAGGAGGAACAGTAAATTGACTTCAAAAATAGGAAACTAGATTTTTAAACTGGACAGACATATAAGCCACATAGCTGTTTAAATGGTTTAAGCATAAGCTAAATCCTTGGGGCAGAAGGTACAGAGTTTTAGATAGCAAAAAAAAAGAAAAAAAGTATTTCTGCATCAGTGAATCTTATATGATCAATAACTATGTTTCTTTAAGTGAGGAAAAAAAGCCCCAAAACAAATACCAAAGCTAAATATTGCTCCTGGACCTCTATTCTTAAGCTTTAACCAGTGAACAGGTTACTTTATATTTTGTGCATGTCTAAAATAGCCTATTCTGTAAGTCCGTGAAGTTTTTTGTTTGGTTTTTTTTGTTGTTGTTGTTGTTGCTGTTGTTTTGTGGGAGGGGGTTGTTTGTTTGTTTTTGGTTTTGTTTTTTGTGGTTTTTTTTGGTGGGAGGAACCTTTATATCAACTCCTCCCTCCCTCAAGAGTAGATGATTGGTGGCAGGGACTACAAATTTTTTTTCACTGTGGTGTTGAATGAGTTTCTAACAGCTAGTTGATTACATGATCAGTGGTCATAGAGTATTCATTATCCATTTTCAGCTCTTGTAGTAATGAGCTCTAAATATTTGTATGTTATGGTAATCATAGACAAATGGTAGGCTTGGCTCAGTAAAGTTTTAGGAGGAAGCACCATTAATCAGAGAGCAGAAACAGTATGAAATGAATTTTTTAAAGGGATGTCATGGTTTTGCCTCCAGAATGACTGGCAGAAATTAAAATAACAGAATGTGATGTGCCAGAACTTTTTCATGATACATATCTGTCATGATTCTTGCCATGATGTTCAGCAAATACTGGATTAAAAAAGGCATGTTAATAGAAATACAGAAACCATTACATCTAGACCATGCATCTGGTTGGGTTTTTTTTTTAAGGTCCCAGATACTCTATCACATTATAAAACAGGAACTCAAATATAAATGTCAACTTAAGCTGGCTTACATTCATTTTCATAGTTTATTTCTACCTTGGTGTTCAAACAACACAAAAAAGAAGGTATTTTGACAGATATTGATTACATAGTTCAGTCGTTACAGAGTTCAGTCATTACACAGAGTCAAACTCTGGATCATTATTTTCCTCACATGTTCTACTTATTCAGGCCTTTTACTCTAATTCCGTTGAACTATAATGGTATAATTGAAAAAGTAGCATAAAACACTTTCTGTGAGAATGTACTGATGATACAATGGAAAAAAATTAGGCTGGAATTCTGTCCTAGAAATATACATAGGTATCTTCATGAGATCTTTGAATAAAACAAGAAAAGTTTCAATAAGGTGAAAAGTAAACTACCTACCATTAGTATTTTCTGGTGCATAGCATTTTGACTTTTAGGACAATTATTCTTTCTTGCAGATTGTGAGAACTATGAATGGCTAATTATCAGAGCAAGCACTTTGCTATCCTGCAGAGCATTAGAATATTCATGCTATAGTCCCTTCTGTCTCTGTTTATAAGGTTTTTCTTCTGGACCTTTGAAATCCTGAGCAGGGTTACTATTATTTGAGGACTTTGTTTTTGCGAAATTTTCCAAGACATATCTCCTTAGAATTATAGGCAAATTAAATTACTCTGTGGGAACCAAACAAAAGATTGTTATAGATTATGGTCAGAACAATCCAGTAAAACCACTTAGCTGAAGCATCTTGCATTAAAGAAGATAAATAATTTTACTACATGAATGCTTCATAAATGATACTTTCTCCTGTTTAGCTTTTCTTTTTTTTTTTTTTTAAAGTCAATCTTCATGTAATTAATTCAAGACATAGGAAATATTTTAAATCTTCAGATAATTGTTTTCTAGAGATTAATTTTCTTGCTAGTTAAAAGTGTGTATCTTATTTCAATCCAGAATTTGTCTAGCTTCAACTTGGAGCTTTTAGTTCTCAGTACCAGATTTCTACTTAAACCAAAATAATAGTCCTCCTCAAAAATTTCTTCATTCTGCATACCAGAAGCTTTTGTGAATAAGCAGGTGTAGTTTACCACACTCATATAATTCTTTCTAATCTTTTGCTATTCATTAATATTTGTTTGGGATTTTTTTTAAAGTAAACCTGTAGCCCAGATGTATGATTTTTGCCATTACTAGTGACAAAAGTCTTGCAAGAGGCTTTGTTTTGACCTGAGAACACAGGGTCTTTTCAGAGCATGTCTGGGTTTGCCTTGGTGTAAGTTGTAGCTTGGATAGTAGTTGCCAGTGGACATGTGACTGGGGCCTGACCTGGGTGGACTTCAGCTTGGTGAGTCCCACAGACTCTGAAGACCCCATGTAACAAACCATAGCCCTTTGGGTGACCTTCTGCTACAGAGGGTTGTTTTGCAACTTGCAACTTTTAGCTTGGGAATAAAGAATAATGACTGTGATTGAAAATGTATAAAAGTAGACACAAGGGGCCCCAATGCTGATGATGGAGCCCTGTCACCATAAACAGCAAACTCCTCCTAGCTAAGACCATACCATAGCTCTCTTTTCCCCCTGTTCTTCTCAAGGAAAACTGAAATGTCAGCATGACAACTTGAATAGACAGGAACATAATTATCAGGAAGAAGGATAGTTACTAGGGAGTTTTGGATTAGAAATTTAACTTTATTATTTATTAATTTTTTTCTCTAATAATTAGACAATTTGAATTATTGCACTCTTAAACATTATCTGGACTGAAAAAGAATTTTACCTCTACTTGTCAGATATGTTCTTTCTTGCTCATGGCAAGATCTTAAGTGCAGCAAACAGAACAAGGAACAGGAATACAAGTAAAGGTCTCTCTAATCCTCTATGATTAAGCACATTGTTTTCTTTTTACAGTCTTCTGTTATACAGAAGGGACTCATATTTCCTTTCTTACATGAAACATCAGTTTTCAAGCCTGGACTTCTTCATTGCTTCATTCATTGCTGGATTCCACATTACTGTCCTTTTAACTAAAGATATTATTCCAAGAATTTGCATTTAAGTGTATTAGAATGAAAAATTGACAATCATCTCAGCTAATTCTTTTGATGCTCTGATATAAAATTTACCTTATCCTAAAAAGTTTGAAAGGTCACTACAATAATTGCTGTTTCACATCACTGTAGCTATTACTCAATAGAATATATTTCATTAGTGTTTTAGCATGAGTGATTCTGTTGCTGTGTAAATAGTGAAGAATAGTGGCGAGTCAATAGTTCACATTTTTCTCTATCATACTTTAGTTTTACCCTTCTGATCTGGTGTCAGATGTTCAATATCATTTCATTTACCTCCGTATATCTTCCTAAGTCTGTTAAGCTTGTTTGTTTGTTTTATAATTGATGTTCTTAATTTCCTGTTAGTGCAGGTAATATGTAACACAGCCTATGCTCTCTCCCAACAATTATGCAAGCATTCTGAGACTTCCCAGCACCATTTTTCTGCATTCCTTGGCAGTGCCCTGTGATGCAAGGTACAGACTCTCCCTTGTGTCTTACCCTAAAAAATCTTGTCAATATTCACTTGATATTTAGATGTGTTCATAATTTTCTTTCCAGTTTAGAAAACAGGTCTTTTTAAGTCTCAATATGTACTTATGTTACCAGTTGGGACTGTAATGTCTTTGCTGTCAGCTCATGAAATGATGCAACAATCACTCGTACTTAGGAAAAATCAACAGTTTCAGCCCAGGGACCTATTTATCTTTCAAACTGCTGTCTTAAATGGGAGTGCCTTAAGCAATGTGTTTCTGCTAGCAAGTTCTTATGTAGAATTCATAGGAGCATTAAGGCTGTTTTACCAGTGGCAGCTTTAGACCTCCAGACCTTACAGGTTGAAATACCCCAAAATGACAGATTTTTTCCTACATGAATATTATAGGTTTTGGAGCTTTGTATGGCACTACTCTCTTCCAAAGCCTCAAGCTGTAGCTAAGCAAGATGCCTGGAGGTATTTTGAAACTGCCTGTGGGTAGATGATGACAATTTTAATATCCACAGAAGTCTGCTGAAACAGAAAGGAAAGAAAATGAACAATGGGATTTGTCCATATGAGTTAAATCACTGGATGATCGTCTGCACTCTACATAACCTCAGAGCAGTGAAAACTATTAAACATGTAGGTTACTACATTTATATTTTTTTAAATATGCTTCCTTACTTATAGTCCTCTAGGGAAAAAAAAAGCAAATCTTATGAAAACAATAGTACTTTCCAATTTACTCTGTATTGATATTGAACTGTGTGCAAGAATTTTGATATTATCAGTAACAAGAAGTATTACATTATTCAGATCTAAGGGAATAGGATGGAAGCCTACAAACAGCCTATTCCAGCAACAGCAAAAACTATATGCAATAAGCAAAGAACAGAGGAATAACTGAGAATTAATAGGTTGTTTTTGTCTCAACTAAAAGGTAAAAACAAGAAAGTTGAGACATGCTCAGTGAAATTCTGTCCTTATTAACTTTACTGAACTCAGTTGTAATTACTAGTTGTAATTTTTTAGTTTATGAGAAGGACTCATCCCTGTCCATCACAGTCCCGGCCTCTCCTCTCCTCACAGACACTGCAGAGCCAGTAGACTACCCTGCTGGCATCTGGGCACCTGCATTGAGTACAAAATCAGGGCTGGCTCCTGTTCTGACATCCTGTGGAATACCCTGGCATAATGCCTTTCTAGTCAGCAGTATAATCCAAGTATAAATGAGAAGAAAATCTTTCTCATCTGACTAGAAGGATCTGAGACTCTGAGCCATGGGTTTGAACCTGTAGTTTTTGAAGATCCTGTTGCTGGGGACTTGCACTGATTTGACAGCAGACTGTGCAGGGAGGAGGTAGACAAGAAGGAAGGCTGTCATTTCTGAAAGATGAGTCAGTACGCATTTTTGAAGTAGACTTCAATTTCTGCTATATTTTCAACACTTTTTTTCCATCTAATTTCTGCTTACTTTAAATCTGGAAAAAAAAAAAATCTATTGATACCCATACCTGAAGATCCTGTTGGCAGAACTAAGTTACTGAATCATAATACTAAAAAAAATCCTTAAAAGCTTTCCTCAAAGAAAGACACTAGTAAAGCTGACATAAGCTCCAGGAAAAGCAAGAATTAAAGCTCACATATCAAATGAGGGTTAGCCATTCCTGATAGAAATAAAAGCTGCACTACCTTGCCTGAAGTTCAAAACAAGGTTGAATAATGATAATTACTTTCTGGTAGCACTTAACAGTCTGCAAATGTCAAGAGGAAAATTCCAAAACTAATCTTGACTTCATCTGACAGAACAGTGCATGGCTTCTGTAGAGAATTTACAGAAGTATGTGTGGTGATAACTGCATTATTTTGTGCATTACCCTTTGTAGTGCATTACTTGAGTGGTTTATCATCCTTGCCCATCAGCTGCAGTTGCTATCAGTTTTACTTGTATTCATGGAAAAAGCTTGATGAGGGGGTAGATGTTTTTTTTCTTTTCCTGTTTTGTTTTGTTTTAATCACTTGTTTACAGAGCAATTCTTCTTGTTCCTATCTGACACAGTAAAGAAAATACAGCCAAAGGCAAGGGCACCAACCAGCTTTTTGAAGGTCTCAGGTAAACTATTATTTATATGACTTCAGAGAGTTTGCTTCATATTTTAAAGGGCAGAATAACTAAGCTGAAAAACATGCTTAGGAAAATAGATCATCCATTAACCTTATCTGCTTTCCTGACATAGGGATGAAAAGTCTTACTGAAATCCAAAGGAGAGCTGTATGTGAGCAGAGCTCTGCGATACCAAGTAGTGTTTCTCTGCCTGTATTGTTTCCCTTTGGATGTGTTTCCTCATCAGAAGAAAGACTCATAGAAGATTAAGATATCTCAAATTATGTTATTTAAAGTAGCCTTCAAGTGTCAAGGTAGCATCTTCAAAAATTCTTGCAACTTTGCCTTAAGTTTTTATGTGTCCACGTTGAGCTTTCTTTCTAATGAAATAGAATCAATAGTACCATAAAAATGTTGGTTGTTAGAAGCAGTCAGATGTCAAGGCAAGGATGACACTACAACATGCCTTTCATGTGACACTGCCCCCTGCAGAAGGCAGGATTATGCACCAAGAGGATCTTTGGTCTAACCCAATGTGGAAAAACAATGTTGTAAATTATATTCACAAATTTCTTAATTAAGATCAGTAGGCAGGTAGGCAGGTAAGTAAATAATTTGGAAACAGCAGCAAAGTAAGTGGAACTTTCTAGCCAGAATTCATCATCATCTACCACTGTTCACCAAAGGATGTTCAGGTTGGACACTGTGAGGAATTTCTTCTTAGAAGGGGTGATTAAACATTAGAATGGACTGCCCTGGGAAGTGGTGGAGTCACTATTCCTAGAGGTGCTTAAGAAAAGACTGGACATGGCACTTTGCCATGGTCTACTTGATGAGGTGGTGATCAGTCAAGGGTTAAACTCAATGATCTCAGAGGCCTTTTCCAACCTAATTGAAACTATGATGCTGTAATTCTGTCTTTCCTGAAGGTAGTTGTTAAAAGTAGCCTTTTGTAGAAAAATTTATCATTAACAAAACACTATTTTCTCTAATTTTTGCTCAAAATGGAAATACAGACAGAGTTTTTTGAGACATCTTTCCACATCCTTTCTGCAGTTGCTGCCACCAATCCCATTTAGAAGCCAGATTCTAAGAAGTTAGATAGTTTGTGCACTGGGGGATTACAAATGAATTCAGCATTTGCTAAAAGCAACCTGCAAAAGAGTGGTTAACAACATTCTGAAGCCATTTGTTAGTCAAATCAAGCAGAAATAGTACCTCAGTCAGTGATGTAGCTAGCTAATCTAATTCAATGTCCCTTAGCCCAACATCTGTCTTCATAATGATCTTGGTGCTTTTAGGCAATAACTGCATCATAGTTTTATGTTTAAATTAATGCTGATAACCTTTGGATGACATTTGTAATATTGATAATAAAATATCCAGATTTTATCAGCTTTGTATTTACTGACATTAAGGTATGTAATCTTCTATCTATTCCCCTTCTATTATTAAAAAATTACATGTGTCAAATCTGTACTGTACAATCTGTCCTGTTGTATCCAGTCTAATTTGTGTTCACATATGAGAAACATATGATATATATAGTTTATTTCACTCAAATTATTGAAGTGCTAAAATCCACCTGATCTTGTGAAATTCACCACTTCCCATATTTTATTTCTGTGATCTGCCCTCAGGTGAGTACATATTGTCCATATAAAAGGCCTTTGATCATATTTAAAAACTTTAAAATGTTAAAACTTTTAAATGCACAAGTTATTTTTATCCCTGCTAATCCTAAGCACAGTTGGTTCTTAATAACATGTAATGATTTTCAGTGAGTAAAATTTCTGAGACAGCTTTAGATGAGGGGAAAAATATTAATTTATTACGAAAATTGACATATTTTATCATTTGGTAGGCACGCTGTTTATAATAATATAGTTTATTTTCCTTTCTCAAGTCATTGACTATAATATTTTTTTTCCCAAAAAGTTGCCTGCAATTCCCTCTCCACATTTCCATTCTAATCTTTTTCCAGTCTGGTCTTACTCTGTGCAAAGAGAGATGTGTTTTCACACCAAATATGATAATTCCTTTTGGGTAAAAACATTTTTGCCCAGCTAGTTTCCATGGACTTCTACAACAGTTTCTGCAGAACAATATAGTTTAGAAGGTAATTCGGAGACTCCTGCTAGAAATTCCCCTATCTCTTCACTGAAGACAGAGGGATTGCAGATTGTTTAAGAGGCAGCAAATGCTACAGGCTGAAGAATGTTGTGTATTGTATTGACACTGTTTTCTTCAAGGCCTTTAGTTTCTTCTCTATCAAATATGAAGAGTTAGAACTTAATTCTCAACCTCTTTGACACTGTAGCTATCTTCAACATAATAAACTCTGTTGTTTGGGGGTTTTTCCCTTCAACTTTGTAGTTCCTGTAACTAAGCTGTCTCCTCCAGCACTGTAGCAGCACCTTTAGGGAGTTATGTGAGGTTCCTGCTCATTCTTGTTTCACGTTTTTGTGGTGAGAAGAATGTACAGGGTCTTGTTAGGTGTTCTCTTTTCACAAGAAAAGTCAAATCATGTGAAGAGCAGTGAAGCTAAGGTACAAATAATACACAGTTTACTCTGTTTCCAAAGGAAAACCCTCAGTATACTTTTTAAAAAGTGTGCCAAGCACCACATGAATTATTGTGGCATGGAGCATATAAAGAATAAAGCAATTTTCACGTGTTAAAACTCAGATGGCAGTTCTCTTAAGAACAGAAGAATCTGAAAGCATCTTGGAAGCTAAAAGTAAATTTACTGCACTATAAAAATTCAAGGAAATTTCTAATAAATGTAAGTATTAATTGAACCATACACCTCTCAAACTCTCCTTCTATGGTTTTCTTTGAAGAGGGCAGTTGCTAACAGTAACATGGTTATTAATGAAATCTCAGTGTAAGAATGCTTTTCTATGTTTTGGACCTGTAAGCCAACATGAATATAATTGCACATTAAAAAGATTTGCTGAGTCAACCATCATTTCAGTAACAGATCTACCTTCGCTAGTTTAGGATGTAATCAAAACAAAATATATCCCTCAGACAGGGATAAAAAATAACCAGCAACCTGTGTTTGCTGTTCCTGAATTGAACTAACAATTAATTAAGTGTTTGATCAATGAAAAATGTCATATATTGTGACCTGAATTTTCTTACACTGAGTTCTGGCAATTTCCTGAAAGGAATGTGTTTCAGAGGCTATCCTCACCAACAGCCCTACTGAAACCAACATTATGCTGACAGCGGAACAGAAATGTGTGCCCTGAATGCAAGATTAAGTCTAATTCTTAGGTAAGTGGAGTTCAACACTTAAAAAATAATTGGTTTTTTTCTATGTTTGAAATGCATCAGGAAGTTTACATACCACTCCATGCATTGGTGGAGCAAGCAAACCCCCATACAAAGAACTATCAGTGTCCTGAGTGCAGCCCTTCACCTCTCGCTGCCCTTAGTGCTTTGGGTGCCTGGACTCAGGGCCAGCTTCTGGTGCAGATGCCTGTCTGTATCTGAGGGCTGTGTGGAAAGACCGTTGTAAGGAAGAGCTATGAGAAGCAATGGCTTCTCCACCTCTTTACCTTTAGGCTTCTCCTCTCATCTTTGAGCTATGCTGCAGCTTGGCCAGGGCCTGGCCATGTGCCTCAGCAATTCAAGCCCTGACCCCGACCAACCGATTTCATCTCCTTACTTGACCTGCTACCTGCCTTATTGCCAGGTCAGCTGATAGCCCAGAGCAGCATACTGCCATGGCTCACTTTGCCCTGTCTACCTTGCTTTCACTCTAACCTCCCAGCAACTCTTCCCTTACAGAGCAGCCCACTCTTGCTGCTCCTTGACAATAACTTTCTAAAAAGGCCACCATCAAAATCAAGTGAGAACTGCATCAAGCCTCAAGTTTCATGGCCAACAATGGCATCTACCAGATGCTAAGGGAAAACATTCAAAACACAGGATAAGTGCAGGATAGTATTTTCCTGGGTTACTTTCCAGCCATCAATAATTTAAGAAATTCTTGATCAAGAGGCTGGCACTCATGTTTATCTGGCTTATAGTTTTTCCACTCTGTTTTGAACACTCTTCCACTGTTTACTCCCCTGTGTATCCTTGAAACCCAAAGGTAATGATCTCTGCAGCAGAAGAGTATGAGGAAAGATTTCTTTTTGTTTTGACCGTGCTACCTGGTAATGGCAGTGAATTTGTTTTAGATCCTGCACTGTGAGAACAATGTCTATTCATTCCTGGTGCCAGTTTACCATGCCTTTTTAAAGGCTTGCATTGTTCTGCATATTAACTGTCCTCTTCCAGGACTATTTTAGCCTCTTAGTCTTTGAAATGAGTAGGAAGAAATGCATGCTGTATGCAAATGTGAGGTAAAATGCATATCTATAATGGCAAAATGTTGCTTTCAAAAATCATTGATTCTTACCTTATTCTATAGTAATTCTATATTCTATTCTATTCTTATTCTATATAGTAATTCTTAGCATTCTGCTTGCCTTTTTTGTCTGCTTTTACCTACAGGAAATTTTCCAAGACAACTTTCCAGCAAAGGAATAGCTGGCTTTTTTCCCTTTATTGTATAGGGGTTTTTTTCAGAAGCCCTTAAGTACTTGAATAATTTCTTCCACTTAAAAAACTACTTCTTCTATTTTGAGAAAATTCTACAGATAATTTTTCAGGACAGCCACTTTATAGCATGTTAAAATTAGTTCTGTTGCAGAGAAATAGCAAATTGTTTTGCAGGGATTCATATTAAAGGAGAAGTGGGCCATTCAGCCATAAATCAGAGAAATTAATTATAGCTAGGACTCGTGTCATTTGCAACTTCAGGAGTACAGTGGTTCAGACATTGTGCTGAGAGTGTGATAAGGAGCTTTACTATGCTCCCAATAGAATCCCACTGTTTCTTCTTATATTCTTCCATTGTTTTTTCATATTAAGTCCATTTTTGTTTGTTTCTAAGTCAGTTTGATCGGCTAGTTTCTGTATGTCTCCTGAATTTTGGCAAAGTCGTGGACTGTATTTATAGGGGAAAGTATAAAGGTAATTGTATTACACTCTCCCTTGTTCATTTGCTCATTAAACAGAAGGGTGACAGGAGACATCACTGAGAAAACCTTTCAGGCAGAAGAATGGTCCTGTCATCTGAAATGGAAGACATTTGTTTACATAACTATTGGCCTCAAAATTTTCCTGCTGATTTTCAACTAAGGAGGCCAAGGTCCAGCTGATATATGGTAGGAAACAACTTTCCAGCAGAACTCTTAAGATTTAAATGAAAGAGAATGAAATTTAACTAGAGATGAAGCCATCTGTTGACCTGGTATTGGTTCCCATAATACCCTCCAAGTCCATTGGGATCCAGTGAGTATTCTTCCATCAAAGGAAAAGACAAACCCTTCATGATGAAAGAAATGAAACATTCACAAGAGCTACACTATATCTTCCTCTGGCTTACTAGCTTCATAAAATTAGAGCTGGGTGGATGATTGATTGTGTATGTATGTATATACTGATAGCTTGCCTGCCCAGCTTTACCCTACAGAAAATCAGTTGCAGGTAGGTGGTTTTTCACCACACCTGAGTTTATTTGAGGATCAGTTGTTTATCTTCTCTTCCTCCAGCACTGCAGATGGTACCAAGGCTTGTCAGTTCCAGTTTCCTGTTGCTTCCTCAGTCTGTCTGAACTAATCAGCGTCCAAGACAGAAATTATTTGAGTTACTCCTTTGTTCAGGGTCTTGTATATGACACAGTTTTGAGATGTCACTGAAAGACCCCACCATATTATGATTTCTTTTATAGTGAAAAAACCCCCCAAAATATTTAAGGTGGTAGTTTAATTTTTCCCACTTGGCTTGATCTCACTTGCTTAAGGTAACTATAGGCACAGTGCCTATTTGGCTTCTTACTGCTTTTGAAAGGCTAGAAATTAATGCAAAGATAGAAATGGACTGTAGTTATATATAATGGGGATTTAATGCAGAAACCTCTAATAAATATGTGCCTTTTTCAAGTTCTATAGCTAATTCTCAAACCTTCCATTGCAGTGTCTTATCCTATATCTAGGAAATGTTCTTAATTAAACAAAGTGATGTGGTTTTAGGATATTCATTTATCTCTGTTCACTATATTCTATGTGGCGTGCTCTAATGTAAGCCTCAATTATCCCTCAAAGCAGATGTTAGTCAGGTGAGGTCTTTCTTTCTTCACTGAAGGATGGAAAGAAGAGACCTGATTTTTTGTGTGTGAAGCTATTCTTATTGCTATGCACAAAAAAATTGATTTATATATTGCTTTGACAAAGCTAACCACATTTGTAGTGTACCAAGATGTAAATTTTTCTGGGTTAAAAAAGGAGGGGGAGGATAAAGGAGCATGTGCAAGCAGCATAGGGTTTAATGCACCAAAGCCATTATCAGAGGGTCTTCAAATGAAAAAAAAAAGGAGCTTATTCTGTATCTACTAATTTGTCAAAGGACAATTATTTAACCTTTTAGGCTTATGCAACAAGTTTGCCCCTTTTAAATGCATATGTTTTTATTTAAGACTCTATTGTTGCAATAAAAATCAGTTTGTGTGTGAAAGTTATATACTAGGAAGTGAAAGGAAGAGAAAGCTCATCCTTTCAGAGGTAGCCTAGAAGTGTTTGCACAGTCAGCATCTGGAAGACATCGGGTACCTGTATCTGGGTAAATCTCTTAAAGCAGATTTCACCTGTGATCACAGTCTGTAAGATGATCTGGATTCTTGGTGTCATGGTTGTTTGTCATTCCTCTGTTCCTCCAGGCCCCTCCTTTGCCCTCCAGTGTGCCATGACTGTCAGCTTGCTACAGCATGCTGCCATGGTAAAATGAATGTTAGCTGACCATCTCAAAGGGCTCTATTGTAGCAGAATATATGGCTCAGCAAGGAAAGTGTAAAGGAAATATCCTCACTGGTTTGTTGGTTATATATTTTGACAGAGAAGGCCCTGTTTAGAGTGCAGCATTGTCACACCTTAGACAACACTGGGAAACGGAGCCATTTTAAAAGCTTAGTTTGAACACTTGCACCCAGGACATCAACTTGGAGAGCCTCCCAGGACCATGCAGCAGCACCAGAATGGCCAATGGGCATGCTATGGCTAATAACCTTGTTCATAGTTGTAGATGGAAATAAAACCCATGCCTATAAATTGCATTACAGTCCTAAATTTAATTAGAACAAGTATATTATGGAATTGATTTGAGATGCTTTGACACCCTCTACACTTCAAGATTTTGTTGCAAGTGTTGTGCTGTAGGAAGTTTCCAGAAGATGGTGGAAATTAAAATGTATTAGGATATAAGAGTAACAAATTATGACAGCCTAAGAAGAGGTCAGAATGAGTCTCTGACATTTTCAAGCATATGTTCACATATTTTGAATGTTTCTTGTGAGTAATAAAACTGAGATACTTATCCCTGCTGGCTGCTAATGATCTTGCAGTATTTTTCATGAGGATAACATAATTAAGTTATGTGTCCTAACTTCAGCAACTCTTACCAGTCATTGTTATTTGCCCATGTGCTTTTCAGTTGTCTGAAGCATTTCTTGTGCTTTAAATTTCTTTAGTTTTCTTTTCAGGTAAAATTAACTCTTCATCCTGGGCTTTACTATCCAGTCAATACTTGACAGCACCTACTACATTGTTTTCATTCAATTAAACCTATTGAAAGCCTTGGTGCAAACTATGTGACCTCATGTTTCACAGCTGGGTAATCCCAGGATTCTCAAATACTAGCCTTTTATGACTGTACCATACATTACTTCTAATCTAGCAGGAATCTCACGAGACCCATACATTGCAAAAAGTTCACAAATTTAGTCAGCGTGGAAAACCCTCAACTGAGTGCCTCCTAGGATTTAAAAGAAAAGAAATAACCTCTTTTCCAATCTATGAGGACAATAACTACAGGTCTTAGTAAGTTTTAAAAGTCATATAAAGATTCTACATGTACCTAAACAGCAAGAGGAAGACTAAGGACAATGTAGGCCCACTGCTGAACTGGGACAGGAAAATGGGGGACAAGTCATATGAAAAGGCTGACATATTGAACACCTTCTTTGCCTCAGTCTTTGCCAATAAAACTGGCCCTCAGGAATCTGAGGCCCCTCAGACCACAGGTGAAGTTTGAAACAAGGAATATGTACCCTCCATGGAGAAGGACCAGGTCAGGGAGCACTTCTAAGAAACTGGACATATATAAGTCCATGGGGCCTGGTAGGTTGTACTGGCAAGTGCTGAGGAAATGGACTGATACCATTGCAAGGCCACTCTCATCCCCTTTTGAAAAGTTATGGCAACTTTGAGAAGTTCCAGAAGACTAGAAAAGACAAATGCCCCTCCTATCTTCAAGAAAAACAAGAGAGAAGATCTGGGGATCTACAGGATGGTGAACCTCAACTCAGTCCCTGGGAAAGTGATGGAGAATATCTTTTTGGGAACCATTTCTAAAGATATGACAAACACAAAGGTCATTGGAAGTAGTCAGCATAGATGTTTGAAGAGAAAGTCATGCATAATCAACCTAATAGCCCTCAACAATAAGGTGACTGGCTTGGTGGATAAGGGTAGGCAGTGGATGTTGTTTACCTTGTCTTTAGTAAAGCTTTTAATACTGTCTCCCATATCATCCTCATAGAGCAGCTGAAAAAGTACGTTAGATAAGTGGATAGGGAGTTTGTTAGAAGATTAGTTTAAGGGCTGGGCCCAGATAGTTGTGATCAGTGGCACGAAGTCTAGTTGAAGGCAAGTGACTAATGTGACCTGATTGATGCCCCAGGTATTAATACTGAGGCCAATACTGTATAATATTTTCCTTAATGGTCTGAATTCTGGGACAAAGTGCACCTTCAGCAAGTTTGCAAATGATACATTACTGGGAGGAGTGGCTGACATACCAGAGTGTAGTGCTATCGTCCAGATGAACATCAGAAGGCTGTAGAAAGGGGCCAACAGGATCATCATGAAGTTCAACAGAGATGAATGAACAGTTCTGAACCTGGGCTGAATTAACCCCATGCACCAGCACAAGCTGGAGGCTGACCAGCTGGAAAGCACCTAGGCAGAAAAGACCCTGGAGGTCCTGGTACATACCAAGCTGACCATGAATCAGCAATGTACACTTATGGCAAAGTAAGCCAGCAGTATCCTGGGCTGCATTAGGAGGAACATTGACAGCAGGCCAAGAGAGATGATTCTGTCCCTCTACTCAACTTTGGTGGGGACACACCTGGAGTACTGGCTCCATACTGGGCTCCCCAGTACAAGAGAGAGAGATGGACATATTGGAGAGAGTCCAGCAAATCACATTAGTATGTGATTAAAGGACTGGAGCATCTCTCCTATGAGGACAGAGGGAGCTGAGACTGTTCTACCTGGACAAAAGAAGGCTTGCAGTAGGTGAGATAAGAATGTTGTTTTAGAGCAAAATTCTCTTTGTCTTTTTCTAGATGACACATTGACTAGTATTTTTTCTCCTTCTCTTGCATGATAAACTTACTTTTCCTACATTGTAGTTTTTTATATTTAAGCCTGATAATGCCTAATATTTTTTGCTGATTTTCTAACTCTTTGTTCAGAATTCTAGCAGGCAGTTTTGTCAATGGAGGTTCTGGCTTGGACTGTAGTTTGTAGCCCACTGGGAACCATATTCTGTCTGTGAGAACTGTCATTATCTTGTAAACCACACTCATTTTTTCACAGAAATTGGTAGCATTTTTTCCTGTTCCAATACAATTCAGGGACAGCTTATTTGTAATATCACCACTATTTATAATACATATTGCTTAGAAACAATTTATCCTTGTAGCTGAGCAAATTGCAATATAATTTTACTGCTCTTGCATAGACCTTTCTCTTGTTTATAACAGTGATTTCTGACTTACAATCTCTCTAATATAAATAATGCATTAGTTCCTAATTTTAATGTGACCTATCTTTGCCAGACTGGTGACTCATTATAAAGATCTTTTTGAGTAGCTTCAAATCTTCAAGCAGATTTTGGTAGCTGATTTATCTCTAGTGATCTGTAACATGTGAAGATTTAGCTTTTATGTATTTGACAGTGCTGTGAGGACCAAAACTGCTAAGAGTCTCTTAGTCTTATTCTCTTGTGAGCCACTTCCTTTCACACTAACATGGGCTCTGCTAGATTATCATACTCTAAAATCAGAAGCTTTGCACTGTAGTTACAAGATAGGTTTTCTTTGGTGGAAAAGCTGATTGACACAGCTCATTTCCATTTCTTCAGTTCTAGTGGTGATGATTCTTATGGGTTGTAAAGTATCAAGCTTTAAACCCAATTGTTGAAATAAACTGCATTTTGAAATAACCATCTGAACAGGTAGAATGAAAGCCATTGCATGGGTAAAGGGAAAGAGTTACACATTTCTTAAAATGTGTTCATTACCAAACAACACCAAAGGCCATCCTAGTTCTCAGCTTTGACTTAATAGGTATTTTGCACAGATACAGAGCACTGCACAAAGGGACAAACAATAAGAAGTTACATCGATTGGATCCTGTTGATACCACTTTAGAACTCTAAATAAGACTATGAATCTGTGTACCCAGCAACACTTTCTGGTTTAGAGGAAAAAAAAAATCCCTCCATCTTTTCCCCAAACAGCCAATGTAAAAGAAAAGAGGAAGAAGAACTGTGGAAGACAAGATAAATTTAGTGTAAACACTGTCTTTTGGGAGATATCTGGACCCTTATTTTTTTTGCACAATATAAACCCAATAACTGCAGAGCATAGACTTATGGGCTTTTAAATTAGCTGCATATTGGCCCCACAAGTTCTCATGAAGAACCAAAAGGCATTCTGTTTGTTAAACATTGCATTTAGTCTTCCCACACATTCATGCTTCAAGTTTTAGCTCTACATCTATATATGGAATGGTAAGACAAAGAATGATGTTTCCACATCATGGCATTATTTCTAATTACATCTACTTTTTATTTATCAGGTATACATGCAGGTCTTGAACTTGGTATTTGTGCATTAACTATATACAGCTGGAATTTCGTGAAAGCCTAAATAATACAAAATTTCTTCTCACTGTGTAGTTAAACATATTTTTCAGCATTTATCTGGTAAAATATCTCTTTGAATGTATCAAGTAGCACAATCATAATGTAACTCATTGAACTTTTAAAAATTATCAATAAAACATTAAGTATTATGCTTTATACATCATCAAGAGCAGCAGAATTATGCTTTCCAAGTTTTCTAGGCTTGGTGACAATTTCAGCTTGACCCTGTTGCTACTAAACACCACTACAAAATTCTCATTTGCTTTAAAGGAAACAGTACCAGACTGGGTTTTGTTTTGTTGTTCTATACTCTATCACTTTAACTTCAAAATGTGCTTTGGTTTGTGTAATAAGAATCAACACCACGTTGTTGTGCACTAGCTGTAAGTTGCCAGGTGAGTCCTTTGTGCTCATTCCTTTGGAAATGAGCACTGCACCTGGAGTTCTGCACAGGTCTGGCAGACCTGTAGCTTTACTGTTATGGAAGGAAGTCACACTTAGTCATTCACTGTAGAATGCTATATAAATAAGAGATAACAATTTTTCACTTATCATATAACTTGAAGAAGCACATTGCGTATTTAAAGTATTAAGAGGGAAACACTGTTCACAAATAAATAGCTAAGACTTTTAAGAGTCTTTCCAATTTTAGGGAAAAAGCCAAAGATGAGCAAACTCTTTTACATTATTAGAATAAGTTAATAGGGAGTACCACTAAAAGTATTTTGAAAATGTGATTCACATATTAAATTTGGCAAGTTTGATGTGGTACCTGATAGACTAGAACAGAAAGTCACAAAGGCTACCACTTATACACTTTTTTTACTTTTCATTGCTCTTTACTTTTTCTCTTTTCAAGTATTAGAGGAATAGTAATCTCTAGTTTAAATTTTAGTTTATTGTATTTCTGCACTGAATCTTTATACTTCTCATCCACTGTTGCTGGGCTTAGTTAAACTGATGAATTCTTAACTGGTTTTAACTTCAATTGGTCAAGCACCAAAATCAGGGTTTATGAGTCTAAGAATTAAGTGCAGATTGTTTAGCAGATCTTGATTCATCTCATGCCATTTTTAATATAATTTATTTCAGAATTTTATACAGTAAAATGTAAAGAATGGTTGTACCATGTCACTGTATGCAATTACATAGTATAGCCTTGATTCCAGTGCTCCATATCTGCACAGTGGAGAGCAAATAAAAATATCTTCTCATGAAACACTGAAATATACAATTGTTACAGTGATCAAGGAAGAGAATAAGAAGTATTTTTTCCAAAGTTGGAATATTTCCTTTTGCTATTGACTGGTTTTTGAATTATCTCTTTAGAAAGGAAAGTTTTCCTTATTTGTCTTTTCAACAGAGGTGGATGCAGGTCCTTGTTTATCAAAACCAGGAACCACAGAAGCCTATTAGGGAACCTGTCTCAGAAACCGTGTTTTAGCAAAGCTTTATAGAGTGATTGTGGGGACCCCCGGTGGCCTAGCAGTTAAGATGCTGGTCTCTCAGCACCAAGGCCACAGGTTCTAATCCCAGTCCCCCAGGTAGATGGAGCTCGTCAGCCCCTAAGGCCATCCATCTAAGAGAA
>JAWWLV010000088.1:54598974-54617384 GCA_035041135.1 Platyrinchus mystaceus
CGCAGGCTGTGTCTCACCTAAAAAATCCATTGCGCAGGCTTGAAAGGTAAAAACACCTTTCCCAGATCTTCGCTCGCAAAGACTGGCCATTTACCCTTTATAGAGTGATTGTGAATTCCACAAGAGGCTTTCAAAGCTTTATTGACTTATTTCTGTTGGACAAATTCATATAAATTACAAAACTCTAGTTTAATTTCATCAGATCAGGTTTGTAAATGCAGATTCATAGGTTTTGCTTTGTTTCTTGATCCAGAAACACTTTCTCTAGCTACAGCAGAGCAAAGTTATTACACAGGCTGCATGCTAAGCATTATTACTGTAAGACTGAATCCATCTGTGCACTTGTTTCTTCACTGCAAGGGCATGAGTAAATGATGCATAACTGAGGGTACCCTGTACATACAAACATTCAATGACATTGATAAAATTTTGGGTTCCATAAAGGTCTTTATGATATTATTCATGATTCTTTTGTCTGACCAGTAATATTCCTAGCAGCAAGAGGTAGAAAGAGGACGAGTATCTAAGGGTAAAGCAGACTTAAAGTAACATAACAAGTTGGTTGATTATAGCTGATATTGTAGGTAAAGTAAGTGGGGAAGAAAGAGTAATGTATGCACAGCTGTGGTGCTTGACAACAGGTTATTGCAGCTGGGACTTTAAGTTACAGATTACCATACTTATTATTTTGTAAGTACGGGTCAGCAGAGGCATGATTGAACATCTGGGATACACCTCCTCTGCATTAATCACTCCTGTATTACCTGCTATATGCGGATCATTCAGGAAAGAGGGAAGAGCTTCAAAGCTCTTGGTGTCAACAGTATTCAGTAAGAAAAGACTTGACCAGAGGAAGATATTGCTTCAGCATTTCTTTCCAATCTCTTGTATGTCAGGGAGATGAAGCAGGAGGAATTGCCAACATGTTTTTAACATACTAAAGTTAAGGGTTAAGCACTAAATAGATAAAGCAAAGTTTTAGGAGAAAAAAAATAGTGTTTGTAAGTAAAGCCATGAATAAAATATGTAGCCTATATGGTTAAGGATAATAAGATAAAACAGTGAGTTATCCATTCTCTGTACTGTGTGTTTTACAGAGAACAACAGACTAGAGAAGACTTCTCTATTGAAAGGCAAATAACCAGTTACCATCTCAACGATTTATTTAGCCTTTCATTGCTGCAAGGTCCATACTGTGATTATGATAAGCTTATGTACTTATCATTAATTTTAAAATATTATCTTAGTAATGTATACCATTAGCCAGTTTAATCGTACATTTCATTGTTCTTAATCTTTATTTTTATTCTGTCTAAATGTAAATAGTGACGTTTTGTGTTTTATTTTTTTTTGAGCAGTCACATGCCTTGTAAAAAAACTCTAAAGAATTTAAGACAGAATTCTTTGTAATATCTGTGCATTTAGTGATTAATACTTTGTAACTGGGTATGTTTTATCTTGCTAGTATTGAATATAAAGCAGAAACTTGTTCCAGTAAGTCAGTGGAATAAATGGGAAAAAAAAATAAAGTTTTTGTTTTCATGGCTAATTCTGTAATACTTGATTATCAAAACTGTTGGCTAAAATGGAAGTTATCTGCAAGACCCACGCTATGTATGTCATATAGCTGTCACTTTGAAATAGTTAAACAATGAAAAGACATATCTTTTTTGCAGCAGTGATGATGGTTCTGTCTTCTTTTGTATATATAACGCCACATCTCTTTGGATGTAAGGTAAATAGAAGGCCTTAGCAGATATCCATAAAACAGTCAAAATACCTTGAGTTTAAAAAGACTGTCTTTTTACAGTGATAAAGAGGTCTTTTTCAGTGCCAAAATGTAAGGGCAAGTATCCTGACATGATGAGTTGATTATATTGTTTCATGATTCCCACAACAGTAATTTCATTGGCACTTGAGGTTTTAGTAGTTCATCTCTTTCCTGTCCTTTGAGTCTGTGTTTTTTCCTTATTGCCTTGCTTTGAGTAGCTCTCCAATTTCTCTTTTCTAGCAGTTTGGTTCCCCCAACAGTGTTCACACTTGTGATTAAACATTTTATTTTCTCATTTTTTTTCTCTCTCACACTTTTTTCTTCTACACACAGTATCTCTCTGTACCTGCTTTTCAGTTTTCATATTAAATTCCTTTCTTAGCATTGGTGCAGCCAATGGTGCACAAGCAGTTTGGCTTGCTCCCATATCGAATCTATTGAATCTAAGGCTACTTTCTTATTCCCAGTTCAGCTGTCAGTGCAGCTATCAAAGTTGTACAGATTCCTTTAACAGTTCTCTTGCATACTGCCCCAGTCAACTGCTCCAACCCATTTCTCCCTCAGGAAAATATTTGGAAATAGACTTTCAATTTGAAACAGAGTGTAAGAGGATGTTATTACTTGGCTTGGTACAGTCTTGTCCATATAGTATATTTTAAATTACATTCTGAAGTGAAAAATTATTTTAAACTATAAAAGACACTCTTCATTTTGAACATGTCAAATGACATGTTTCAAGAACTTCAACATGTTTTCCAACATTTGTTCAAGTTGAGGTATTAATCAAATCTGGCCCCTTCCTCTGAAGTGTCTGTTTCAAGAAGTGTCAAAAATTTAATAACAAACTGTCTGGAAAGCAAAATATTTTGTAGGGATTTTTGGGTTTTATTCCTTTTCTGTTTAAAATAAAACCTCTCGAACGATCTACCAACCTGTCCTTACTCTCCTGGAATACTAAGTGCATGACCTATTTCAGAATCAATGCTGGCAGTATGCTACTGTTTATTTCCGTTCTGGCTTTTGCTTTGTGTGCTGGATTTCTGGAGTAAATTTTTGTAACTGAAATATAAACCCTTGAGAAATCAAAGCTTATAATAAACTGAAATACTGAGAGACCTTGAACTATGGTTCCCAAATTGCAGTGCTTGAAAAGCAGAAAAATAAAATCAGGAGCCTCTAAACTACCCTGAATTTTAGTCTATCATTTTTTCTATGGGGCAATCACAAGCCTATTTAGGTAGAATAATAGATTCCCATCAATGAGCTATTTATAATTAAAATTAAGCATACCAGGATTGTGTCATTACATTTTTTACAGTCAAGTACATGTTATTAAAACAGTTCTATCCTCATAGTTACATTTTCTTAAAAACAGTTTTGCTCTAAATATGAATTGATTTCTTGAAAGGACTGCCAAATTTCAGAAGCTTGAAATCCTTGAAAAAGCATGGTGTATGTTTATGCACATTGAATGTAGGTGTGTGAACATAAATGCACCTATGTGCGTGCACTCACACCTATTTATTACTTCAATAGTTAGTCTCCTGGCATCAAAACAGTTCATTGAACAAGTTCAAGTTAATAAATTAATTGTTTATTACTTACAGTACATATTTGTTTTCAGCAAATTGAAAACTAATTGAATAATACATTGTCAGTAGAGTTTTGTATTCATGTGTTTATCACAGTTCTGTGACCACACTGCAGCAAAGCTGCAAATTCATTGGCCCATCCTTGCTTTTGATGGCTTTAGAGTACAACACTCACTATAATGCAATTTATAAAAATGTTTTAGGGCTTCTATAAAGGATTAAAATATTGATGTGCACTAAGAATACAGATAAAGAACAGGGGATTAAGTCAGTTTAACCTATATGATTCATGTTTTATACATGATATTTTAGCTGAGCATATTGTTGTTTGTGGGAAATGGCAGAATTGTCATAGTAAAGGAGAAAAGCAGATTGTGTGGATTTTAACATATGTTCCATGGTAATCTGGAGGAGAAAAGTGTAGTATAAAAAGATAACTCATTTCTGTGTTACTATTTATTGTTGTTGTTCCTGATGACTGCAATGATAAGAAGGAGGAAATTCCGTTGTGATAATGTCCTACACAAATATAAATTTAAATCCTTTTTTCTGACCCAGAAACCTTGCAAACTAAAAAGAAGAGAAATGAGAATAGAGAAAGGGGAAAGGGTTATAAGTTAATATGCACATTATATTGCCTCGAATGAATGATGAACACGTAATTAAGCTTTGTGACTGTATGGGTCAACTCAGGGAGTGTTCCATGTGAAGTAAATAATTTGTAAATGCTGTCTACATCTGATTCATTCATGATTGATCCAAGTCAAATTTAAATTAATGACTTAGAGAACCTAGTCTATATGTCCTTGACAATATTGAGTAAACTAGGAGTTGACAAGGATGTACTGAAATAAAAGCATGCTGACCTCAGTTGTTCTTCTATAGTACAGTGGGATACCTAAAAGTCTTGGTAGGTTTATTTTTGCTCTATCAAGAAATGAGGAAAATCTGAGTTTCTCTCAGAGGCAGGAGAAATTAATGTCCTTGACTTATGTGTTCTGCTAGGAATTTAGTAATGAAACTGGCATTAATAAACATCTCAGAAACATTAACTTTCATTTCACATTTGCTTTATTGTATAGTCTGTGTGTTTTGCTTTACTGCCAAGACTATGTTTTCAAGGGGAAAACCTTCTAGGCAGAAAGTTTTTTCTATAGCTTATAGAACAGATTCTTCTGATCATATGGTTAACCATTTTTAATCTAAACATTAATGCAAGATCCACAGTTTCTGTGAAGACATTAGGACTTTACCTTCCAATCCCTATTTGTAAGATAATTGGTCTTCTAGGGAAACTTTCAGTTGTGTCTATCACAGTGAAGGTGGCCAGATTCCTAACAGTAATGATAGTAAAGAGTAAAATAAAAAAAAAAAAATTATGCTAAAACCCAGAAGTGTTTTAGGTGAATCAAAAATCATGCATACCAAGCAAGGAAAAGGACCACTTGCTGTTGTGATTTTTTTTTTAGGACTACCACCATTTTGTAATATTTTTGAACACAGTCATTTAGGCATTCTGCACTTTACAAGATCAGCATCATTTTACTAACACTAAATCATGTTTTACCTCAAGTTTCCTTTAAACCACCATGCCATAAAAACAGTTGGGACATTGACTTTCAGTATGTTCAACTCAAAACCTACCAGTTATGAAATAGAACTCCATCTCATCATGTCATAGCCAGATTAGATGCTGAGATAAGATGCTGAGCCAAGACTGTCCTTATATCAATAGGATTTGATGGCATCTTATAGCTCCACTAGCATCAAGGTGATTTATGTGCTCTATGTTTGCCAAGCAAAACATATTTAATGGGCTGTGCTTTTTGCATATGATGCATCAAGACTTTGTCACCCATTTGAAGATTAACATGAGATAGTTATTGTCCCTGATTAAGACACAGGAGATCAAAACAAGTAATGCAAAATATAAGATCTGCTATGATGTGCACCAAGGAGTGAAGAAGTGTCACAGCCCTTGGCTGTGACATGTCCAGTTTTGATGCAGCAAGAGCCTTTAATACAAAGTCATCCATCAGGGTTTTTTTAATCATCTTTATGACTAAGTAATTCTTTATGTGAAGAAACATAAAGATTTCTATCAGTTTCTTTATTCCCCAAAATATAAATTTAGGGATAAACTCATTTGAAACACATCTGTATAAAATCTGTATTTGCCTGTGATTCAATGCATAATCACTAGTGGGGGGAATATTGTAGTTACTGTTCTGTATTATATCGGTTGTTCACTGATCCATGTGATGTGATAATTATGATCTTCTAAAGAACAAGAGCAACTTTCTCCAAATGTCTAACATGGATTATAAAGTTGACATCATAAAATATCAGGAGCTGATTAAAATTGTAAAAAGAAGAAATAATAAACAGTTAACAGGACACCAAAGAATCTATTTTATGGTTTGTTCTCAAACCCAGCCAGTGTCTTATACTTTGCCTATCTGAAGTAACAAAAGAGAGGTAATTAGATGAGTACAAAATTTATCCAGTCAGATTTTGAACAGGGCAATGCTTAGAAAATTTTAAAGAGTTCTTCAGAACTCCAGTGACTAAAAACCATGAGATTCTTCCAGAGAAGAAGCACTGAGAAGTGCTTAACACGTATTCTCATATCCCCAAGAGGTCTGAACTGTGCCACATTGGCAGAGTTAGGTTAGTGACTACCTGCCACTTCTTCTATGTGTTTGTTCAAATAATAAACACAAAGATATGTCTGAAAAAAAAAAAAAGTATTTATGCAGGGTAGCTCTCAGTCTGCTCTAGAAAGTCTTTACATGGTTAATAACTAGGCAAAGGTCTTCACAAGGATCGTGGAAATGTTAAAAAAAAAAACATTGCAGATAGATAATATTTAGTAGTTGGTCTTTCATAACATTTATTCTTCCTTTTGTTTCAATTCATTTAACAGGCTTAAGATAGATGCAAATATTTTTATTTACACCAGCTGAAGACCTGGTCCTGCATTTTCTGACTAAAGCATTGTGTAACAGAAATTATCTTTTTTATCTAGCCTGATTAGTTCATTTATGAATTTGTGGATTTATCATCTAACTCTGTAACATTATCATGGCATACTCCAGTTTGAAGCTTTTGGACTGGATGTAGCCCATGGGCCATTTTCACCCATTTTATCTTATTTTTCCCCCTCCTTGACCTTCTCCACCCCAGAGAAGGTAAACAACAGCAGAACAAGTGCTGCCCAATACACCATTTCCTCCTGCCTCAACTCCACAGAGTTGGCCTCCTGTTAGCATGAAGCAATTACTAGGAACTGACAGAAGGGATGTCAGGGCTGTGAAATTCCCTTGTTGTTAGCTCTTGCAGTAGATTCGCCCTCGCCTGCTTTGCTTCAGCAGAAATGGCAACAGTTTGAGTTGGACAAAAGTAGTTGTTCAACCATCAGACTGTAGATCCTAGGTTGTGCATAACAGGTACAGGAAATTGTCTACAGCAAATGCAGCAAAATGGGTTATCTGGTTCCTGGAACGGCTAAAGTGGAACCAGCATGATTTAATTCTAAGAAACTAATTTGTGAAGTGCTCTGAAAATTAAAAGCAGTAGAAAAGAATGGAAAAATTAGTCTCTACATTGTTGTATACAAAATAAAACCTGCATAAATCCAAGAGGATCACTTAATCCAAATGAGTTAACTGTGGTATTTTTCTTTATGCATTAGTCTTTCATTAATCATTCTAATGCAAACAGCTTAGTATAGCACCTTGCTGGTCTGAAGATAACAGCAAGAAAAATGTTTGGCAGCCTCTCCTGGGAATATGCCATAAAGGAACTTTGCTTAACCAAATGTCACTGCATATTTTAGTATTGATCTGCTGTTTACAAATCACAGTCTTTAAAAGTTCTAAGCATTTTGTTTTGATCTGATGACAGAACAAGTCTGATAAAGTCCACCAAAGAAACATGTCCTTGTATCACAGTTAAGTGATAAAGGCTAGGTCCTCCTTGGTTCAGAATTATGTAGTCCTGCCATTGTTGATTGTGCATCTGTGCACAATTAAGTTAGAAGTCAGCAGCAAATGAAACTAGTTTAGGAATTACTGTGAATCTAAATTAATTTTACAGTCCCTTCCATCTGCCCTTTGTGTTGCCTTGCATATCAGATCCAGATCCTGTTACTGAAAATCTCAAAGTCACTTGAAACACTCATTAAATTGGAAGAAATAAGACAGAATCTTAAAGGTAAATCAGCTGGTTTTACTTGCATTTAAGATATGCTGAAAATCAGGGGCTCTCTGTGGAATGGTTAACTTTCATCTAATGTTGGTACAGTAGGACCCTACAAGTACTTAAATACTTTGTCCTTAAGTGGATTATCTTTTTGTTCAGTATTACTTTTACAGAATGCATTTTATTGCATTAAAGAGCAGCATCACTACAAACAGATGCATATGTTTAAAATATTTTTGTAATGTTGTTACTAGCCTACAGAATGTCTTTTAAATAAGCATACATATATTCAGTGATTCAGATTAACAGCTGAAAGCATTTATTGCTCTCACAAATTATTTTCCTTGTATGTTATTTTAGAGGCCTAATATTTAATGGTCTTCTTGAGCAGTTAGGTAATCCTGCACAGTAAAAAAAAGTCTAAATTTTTATAATGTTTTAACATTATGTTAAACACAATGTTAAACATAAAGTTTAAACATTATAATTTGCATGGGTGTGAATGAAGGATGATGGCGACAGAACAGCATACTCAACAAGGACAGCAGTATGGATTTTGAAGGATCTTTGCAAATATTATCATAAAACATGGATTTTAAGGATATGTTTGGAGGTGACAAAAAGTCAATTAGAGGAAAAATACTGTAAACCCATGCAAAATAAACTGATAGTGGTCAGTTCTGAGGCAGAGAAATGGACAAAAAAAAAGCAGAACAGAAGCAATTTGGGAGAGAAATGAGAGGTGAGGTGTGAGTAGGAGCAAGATTAGGTAGGGATTTGATGATGAGAAGGAAAAGATTGAATTTTGTGTTAAGCATAATTCAGCCTGGGTTATTTTCCTTTTCAAAAAGCCTTTAACATTTTGTTCTGCTCTAAAGAAATTCTCATCCTGTAATTATCACTGTAGCATTTGAGTTCTTTTCAGTACAGTTGAAGGCAATACATGTCAGATATCTCATGTGTTGAGTGTAATTCATTCCTTCCTTCTCACCTTTCAAGTGGAGGACTAATTGCACAGGTGAATGTTTTGTTTTGGGGGTTTCTTTGGTATGATTGTTTCAAATTTATGCATAAGGAGAGTTGGTTCAGGTTTTTCTCTACACACAAGCTTTTTCACTTATGCTAGAGGTAGGAAGAGGGAAAGGGAAGCAGGAAAGGAGAAGGCAGGGAAATTAAGGAAAGGTCTGTGCTTTACATTGCTAAGTAGTGAGATGTTTGATGGTTCTTCCATACTGAGGGACTTTATTTAACAGTCTGTGTGTGGCCATCTGTACATTTGACCTCTTGTTCAAAATAACTTTTTATCTTCCTGATCAAACCTAAGAATTGGATAATTGCTATACACTTTAGGCACAATATGTCTGGGGAAACTAGTTAATATATTAAATATCCATGCCCTGAGGGAAATAGTCCTCTAAAAAGACTGAGGTAGTGACCAAAACCTGTTGATTTACAGAGGTTAAATAGCACAGTCACAACACTAAGAAAACATACATTTTGTCACGGAACGAGAAATAAGAGATTGAAACAAATACTTTTTGATTTTTACGGAACATGAAAATATCTGGATTAGAAAGGCATCTGGAGTAGACCTCAGAGGCTATTCTCCTACCTTCAGGAAGAAACAAACATACTTAAGGCATTCCTGATGTATCTTTGAGCTATTCTGAAAATACTTTTTAACCAGTAATGAACCTCATTGCATCTTTGCCCTTTCCCTGTAGAAATTTCTAACAGCCAGTAACCTTCCTGTTTCAACAACTTTTTGTGCAATTGAAAATCAGCCATTACTCATTTCTGCTGAATAAGTTGTGAGGATTTCTTCATGGGTCTTTCATATCACTCTCCTGCTTACAGTGACCTTATGAGATCCCTTTTCTCTTTTTTTCTCTTCTTTTTCTTTCATCTTCTTTTTCTTTCTTCCTTTTCTCCTCTTTTTCTTTTCCCTTTCTTGCTGGCAATAGTCTGTCAGGTTCACTTAGGATGACTGTACCACAGGTGGAACAAACAAACACAAAGCCACAACAAACAAACAAACAACAAACCCCCCTAAGCAAATAAAAAAAAGCTCATGGCTTTCTATTATTATGTGACAGAATTAATGTAATGTGATTTAACAAATGGAAAGAGAGAGATCCAGAACACCAGGCACCTACTAATGTGGCTTTAGTAGTCTTATCATTCTTTTGAAGAGTATAAGGAAATAATTATCTTTCTTGAAGTAAATGCAAGCTAGAGTAGAATGCAGCAGATGTTTATCAACAGTCAATAGTTCAGGATTAACCTGATCTCCTTCTCTGATAAAACACTGAATTTTTCCTCTCAGACAGAAGTGCAATAGATCTAGTTTGTCAGATGTCAATAAAACATTTTATATAGTGTACTGATGGAAGTTATTAGCTAAACCAGAAAAGACAGGGTTGAAGAGAAGAATTGCAAAGTGAGTTGTGAACGGTCAAGTGGAGTTGCCTCTCAATTTATACTGATGGGCTAATGACTGGCTGAGAGATGTGAGTTGCTCAGATATCAGTGCCAGAGATGATCCTATCTAATGCTTCAACCTTGGTTAAAAATTAGGAATATCTTGCTGAAATGTGCTAATGATACAGATTCAGCCTAGAAAAATAAGCAGAAATATTTGGATGACACAGGGGAAGTTACAGTAGAGATTGGGACAGGATTTACATATAAGGATGGAGGTCATTGGTTGGAAGTGATGAAAAGAAGATGGGTGGAAATGTACTGAAGGTGTTTAATGCATTGAGCATTCTCAGGATGACTTTGAGCCACTATTCTTTATCAGTCAGCAAAAAGCTATATATTAAGCAAAATAATTTCAGTAGAGAAATACAAAAGTGTTGATCAACTCTGAAATTACAAAACATTGATAAGATCTGCTCTAGCATACTAAGGAGAATGCAAGTGCGAGCAAGAGCAGGGCTGTGAGAAAGGGCTATAGAAAATCTCTTTTCCAACAGGAGACTTGTTCTCACAAAAACACAGACTAAGAAAAGTTCCGACTGCTCTCTGCAAAGTATTCACATATAAATCCCAAAGGAAAACAAAAATTTTTTGAGACACAAGTCAATCTTACCAAAAAAATACTAAACAAAACAGCATCTGTAAACTCTCTATGCATAAATTTGGGGTGGAAATTAAAAGAAAGTATATCACACTTGAAAGGATGAAGTTCTAGACTTGCCTTTCAGAAGGAGCCATAGAAAAAGAAAGTTCTCAAAATGAAATCAGCAATATTTTGTAAGAAGAGGTTCTTAAAATGTAGGTGTACACAATGGGAAGACACAAACTCAGTGATGAGGAACTTACTTCCAGTTCTGTTTTGTGATGATTTCTAACTTCAAAGCCTGCTTGTTTTGGTGTATTTTATTTTGTATTGCTTTTTATATAGTTTAGCCTCATTCATAAAGGAGACTAAAGAGTTTAATTGTCTAGAAACATAGTCTTTTAATACAAAAAACCTGCAAATTGTTGATTCTGAGTGTATGCATTTTGAGTCTATACTAAATGATAAACATAAGGTAGATAAACTATATGATTGCATCTGCTTAAATATACAAATTTCTCTAGCAAGATGTGTATGGATATTTTTATATTACTCTCATTCTATGGAAAGAAGTGTTTGAAAAATAATGGAGTTTATAGTGATAAACCATACTCCTCATGATACACCTACTGAATTCAAAGAGGGTGTTTTTGTAATATCTACATTCTGGATACTTAGCATTTCCTGTAAACTCTATTATAGCATGTAAGTTCTGTCCAAAAAGTGGAAAGATGAGCATCAGATTATGTTTCAGAAGTTTTCTAATGGATTTAATAGAAAATAAATCTTATAATTCTGTCTGACAAAATAAACTGACAGAATAGTGAGGGGAGAGGGAGAACTTTGGGAAATGATCCTATAATTTGATTTAAGCTTCAGTATGCACTAATATTAAAATATTGTTTACTCCCTTTTTCTAACTACATCGTTTTTAGAACAGGAAAAATCAGATGAGTAAAAAAGAAATTTTGCAGATGCAAACTACACTGGTCCAACCATCACACTGGAAACATAAAATTAACATCAAGGAGTTTGCTGAATATATATGGGTTTATGACTTAATATGCTTCATTAAATGATACAGATAAATATCTGTTTTTCATTTTTCTGAAGATAAAGTCATTTACCTCAGTTACACAGTCAATAATGCAATATCTTTACTAGCTATGCTGCAATAAAAATAAGCTATACTGCACTAAAATATGAAACTAGTTGTTAGCATTACATATGAGACTTCATATAAATAGCTGGTGAAATTCATATAGGAAAATGTTTGGTTTGATCATTGAAAAATTACATTTCGAGTAAGGTATGTTCAATGTAAATGAAGTAGCAAATACATAAAAGCAAGTTATTCTGAAAGGTTGGGAACAATACAAAACCATACTCAGATTTAAGTTATTTATATCCTTGAAGAGAAGTTACTTTTATGAGATTATTTTTGAAATGTCATTCCTCTTTGCTTTCCATATTCTTTTACCCACCAGCTATGGATTAATGTAAATTGTTAATTGTTTGGATGTTTAGAAATGTGCTATTATATGCCCTTGTTTTCCTCCTGTAGTGTTGAGAACATAACTGAATAGCAGTAATCAGCTCTATCTATTCATTTAGCCTGCCACACTTACAAAACTAAATGAATTCATTTAAACCATGTTGAAAACATAATTTATTGAACTGTGATAATTGCCTCAGGTAGTTTCACTGTATTTTACTGTGAAAAAAAAAAATTTAATTGTTTTGGGTTTTGTTTTAGAAGAACATTTCTTTAAGAGCTATTTTTAACCAAACCAGTATTTTCTGATCTTTGGAAAAGAATGGGTAGCCTTGAATAATAAAGGCTGATATAGGATATAAGACAGCTATACTGTATATATTCTGAGGTACTTGTACTGGCGTGCATAAAACAAAAAATAGTTTCTAAACGTGAGTACACAATGTTCAAATCTCTAATGCATATTGTGACATAAGATATTCCTGGTTATGTATGTTTTATGTGTATATATATATATATAAAAAATATATATAATAATATCTTACAGCTCTTAATTGGAACTTGAGGAAATAGGAGACCATAAGTTTGTAGGGGGATGATACAGACACTTCCAGTTTCAATAAATGTCTACAGATGAAAGCAAAGCTTTCCTTGGGTGGTGTTTATGAAAGTATTGTTAACTATCTTAGGAATACAATGAACTTCAGATTTATCTTAGAGATAAGGATACTTAATTTTTAATGCATTTCTGAAAGTATTTTGTTTTTCTAATAGTGGGTCTCCTAGTTTTGATTTTTTAATGTTATAATAAAAAAATATAGATTTGGCCAAATGAAAATGAAAGAAAAGCTCTTTTAGTTCTTGATCAAAAATGCAGAGCCTGTACTGAGTCTGATTGCAATAAAGTTAATAAGAAAAAAAATTCTTTGAAATGGTATTTCAAAGCCCTTTCAAAGAAAAGAAATTTAATATTTTCCGAGGTTAAAGTACATGATAATTCCCATTTTGACTACATTTGATAAAAAAGAACCTAGCCAAACAAACTCAAATCTTTGAAATCTCATTGAGATAATATTTCAATCAATAAATATGTGTTCTGCTATAACTTTGACTTTCTTGCTGTTCCACTTTTGCTTTTGCATTCCTTCAACTCTCCAGTAAGAGTGTAGCTGGAGAAGAAAAGCAGGTGTGTAGGAGAAAGCTGAAGAATACTTGCCACAAATCCCTGAGAAGGAAACACTTGCACAGCTTTTACAGTGAAGCCTATTGTTTGATTTAATAATGCAACATTACTAATTTCCTTCCATCTGGATCTCAGCCCCCACGGTGTAGAGGCGCACCAGTTCCTAGTTCCTTATCCATGTTCGGAGCCATTTCTGATGTCTTAAGGATGGGGAAGGGGGGACTCCATGCAGCAGGATGTTCCGTCCCGGCCAGGCCACCGGAATTCAGTCCCGGCCACATGGAGGGGAGAGTTGCTCCCCCTCCCCCCACTCACGTGGTCCCATGGCCGCCCCAGAGACAGAGACGGCACACGGGACGTGCAGAGGAGGACAGAGAGAGAGAGATTTATTGTTGGGGTGTTACATTTATAGGGTATGGGGAGATCACAAAATCACCAATCACAGAACTTAGGGGCTTACAGTAAAAACCAATCAGGTAAGGGTCAGTAGCCAATAGGAAAGGGTTAACAAGAGCCAATCCAGGAGACACAGGTATCTTCCTGGGACATTCCTGCATAGAAGATAACACCTTTCGAAGGGGGTTTTGGGAAGAAGAAAGCAGTAACTCACAGAAAATGCAAAAGGCCATTTTTGACCACATGTTTCACTTTAACATTAGCATCCTGACTCCTACACTTCCATCCTAGCCAGCGGGCAACCTCCCTCCCCTTTATCCCATTGCTGACAATAGAAAGACAAATAGCAACTCAGTGACATTTTGTTTTTAACTTTCAGTCAGCTGTGGGACTGGACTCCTCGAGGCGTGACACCACCTGCACAGCAGGAGGAGGTGTGACTTGTGATGTTCTTTTTGTTTTGACAGCTCAGTACCAGTCATATGTAACTTAGAACCCTGATTTATGATGAGTGATTCTATTACACCTTTACTGTGCTTTCTTACTGTTTGTAAAAAGGATGCAGGAAAGCCTTGATGAATCATCTTATATGCCAGTTGTGTGTTCAGATATGAATTCTGTTAATCTGCCTAAAATAACAAGTGTTAATTACCAGACAAGGACATGATACTCTGCTTGTGCAGCTCAAAATTTAGCTTTATGTAAATATTGATGCTCATTTAGATTTTTCCTTCTGTCTTTGCATCTCCTCCTGACAGGTGTGTGCCCAATCACTGCGAACACGGTGGAAAATGCACCCAGACTTGGGACAGCTTCAAGTGCACTTGTGATGGAACTGGATACAGTGGTGCCACTTGTCATAACTGTAAGCCATCCTGCAGTTTCAAAATGTCAATGGAGGAGGGAAGGCACTTACGTGTTTTGGTTGAAATAAAAAGCCAAAGTCGTCTTTTCTGGTTGTTAAAGCTCCTCAAACCTCTTTTTAAAGAAGGTGTTGGTTTAATCATCCTCCACTTTGTCTGCATAAGGATGTATTTATATAGCACTGTGCTGCACCACACAAGGGATCAAAGCACTACAGATGTGTTAGTTGGGTGTACTGAGCAAACACATTCTCAGCAATTGCACAAGAGGCAGAGTTTCAAATGGACACAGTGAATCTGCTACTGGGGAGAGCTGCCGACTGCTGTTATAGAGACTTGTTCAGGTTGCTAATCCCAGAGTGTGTTTATATACTGATTATCAACCATTTTAAAATCTAATTATTTGCTCTGTGTTTATGGGTTTCTCAAATAAGAATATTTTCTATGAGCTCCACATGCCCTACACTGTTAAAGCACAGAAAGAAGGAAGGTACAGTTGCTCTTTTAATAGGTATCAAACAATGCATACTGAGGCAGTGGCATGTATCTTCTGTTCTTTCTCTCACATGCTAAAAACTGGGATTTTCATCTGCAAATGTGTTCTAAAATACCTAGAAGATAGAGAAAACATATCCAGTCCTTATTTTCATCACTTCTTTCTTTTGCAAAAAATCTCCTAATATTGACAAGAGAGAAAAAAAACTTTTGAACAGGTGAAAAGTTGAAATTGAAGCCAGGATTTATAGAGATAAAAATTTATATTATTTTTTATTTACCTTATCTACAGCTGTGTAAAATTTTAAAAAGAAAATTGCCAAGTTGTTTCATTTTTAACCAAAAAAACTCAAACCAATGAGAAAACTTTGACCATTCACAGTTGCCTGGACTGCAACAAAAACCTATTCTATGGATAAAAATTATATAAATGTAAGAGGGGATATATTTTATATATGTATCTATATATATAATAACTATATATATATATACATTTGATGGCAAAGTTCTGTGTGATCTGGCTACTGAAGTGGTAAAATTGAAAGGGCTAAATGACAAGTGAATGTTAATTAAAGAAAAATATTTAAGATACCAATTCTTTGAGGATAGATTTCATAGCAGCCTTTTTTTCCACTGAGAAAGAATATGTGTAGTCATGGTGTGGTTGCATTAAATCTTTGGACAGAAAAGTCAGAATTTACAGTGATTCAATATTTCAGTGAAAAAAAATAAAATTATTTATTTTTCTGAAAGTATTATATTTTTAGAATTTTTCTGATCTATTACAGCCACTCAGAAAATATGATTCCTACATATGTGATAGACCAAGTTGCTTAACTGCAGAATTGCAGGGATGGAAGCTCAGTTGACTTTATTTTCTCTAGTGAACCTTCTAAAATAAATATCATCTTTAAGAGGAAAATGTATCATGTTGGACTGCTGCAGCTGCATTCCCCCAGGTCCAAGTCTTTAAAAGTATTCCTGGTAGGGGTGCACCCAACAGAGCCCATGTATACTGAATATATATATATATAAATGACTGCCAATCAGATCACGGACAGAGCACACACATGAACATAGCACCAACGGCCTCATCCTGCTCACTTCTCTGGCTGAGCAGGTCACATGTCCACAGAACAGTGAACATCCATATTCAGGCAGAGTGGATCCCTCCACCAGCTCAGCTCAGGCACTTAGCCCAGTGGTTGGCCCTGGACTTCAGACTCCTCCTGATGCCTGGATGTTAGATGGCAAAGCAGGGTATTTTTTGGGGGCTCACCCTCCTTCCATTGTCTGTCTGTGCTCCTCTGTGGGAGTGCAGACAAGCTGTTAAGACACAACCAAACATAGTTAAGCTTTCTTCTTGAGTTCCAAAGGGAAGTACCAAGGACAAGCGGATGGCATCACTTTTCTGAAATCCCATTCATTACAAAGGAACAAAATAATAATCCAAGGAGATGTGACATTTCATTTAATAGGATTTTCACCTGCCTTTTATGGATAAAACAATGCAATAAGGCAAGTAAAAGGCATTGCTAGACAGCAATATCAGAAGAGGGATTTGGAGTGTATTGTCCTGACTTTCACTATGGAATGGGTAAAGTGTATGGGACTACATACTCTGCTCGGGTCATCTGAAGACATATTGTTCAAGAACTTTTACTTTTTTAATTCAGGCAAAGTTTCTAACTTGGATGTATAAGCTTTAGTTTTATTACATTTTTGTGTTTAAAGAACATAATCTTAGTTTTTACCATATGTTACTGTATTTTAGAAGTCTTCTTTCTTACAAAAGAAGGTTGAGCTAAAAGTTATTCACTTGATAGATGTCCTGTCAGAACGTGTGAAATCTTATGCCTTTCTAGAGTATAGAATTTAATGGCACAAAAATGAGTGAAATACAAGAATTGGAGCGTCAAGATATAGACTGAGACAACCTTAACTCTTCCTTTATTGAGCAGGTAATAGCTATCAGTATTTATTACAGCATTTTCCAGTATTTGATACAGCTGCAAATAAGGAGGGCATTTGTTAAAGCTCGCCAGAGGTTATGCTGTCCTGAGGTCTGGGACCTCAGCTCTTCTACGATGGTGCTGACCCTACTGTCCTTTCCTACTTGTGCAGGGCATGTGTATACTCAGACATGCTTGGTGTGCTGCCTTTGCTTTTGAGTTTCTGAGGTTTGTGGCAATAACAGTACAAAAGACATGCTGGGGGATGAGGGAATCTGGAATGACTGGCATGTGGTATAAAAATAGCTGAAAGCAATTTTAAACAGCACTGCAGATTGTATGAAAAATATAGCAGATGTCATGATCCTATGGAGCAGGAAAGTGTTTAAATGCAGACAGCACTTGTTCAGTACCATTTTACTTAAAAATGAGATTATTTTACAAAACAAATTATATTATACTCCACAGTAAAATATGGGGGGGTTTCTCAATGTGTGGTGGGTATAACAGCATTTCTCAAAGAGATTGGAGTCAAGACTATGTTAGTGGGGACTGTAACTCCATAGTTGATTTTAATGAATTTGAGTTTTGCTGAACTTAAAGGAACAAGAGAATTCTGTAATACTGAAAGGATTTTTTTCAGTGAATTGATTTTGCTTTGGTCAGGTAATTCAGCAGTTTCCTGAGCTTTTGACCTGAAACAAGGCAAAGCTTTGCAGCCTTGACTGAATTTCAGATTGCGGTTTTAGGTTCCTTTGAAGTTGAAATTCAAAGACAAACTCAAGGGATGAATTCCTTGAAGTGAAACAGAGAAAAATGTTTGCATGAAAACCTTATGAATCAAAATGACTTTGTTTCACACATGTCTGACCATAATATATTTATAGTATGATAGTGAAAACAAAAATTAGTCTAGAGAGATAGAGAAATAAGGGGCTTAGACATGCTAGGAACTATAAACCAAAAAAAAACAGCTAAAGAAGGAAAAATTCCAAATAAATAAATCTGAAATAAAAGTTTAAATTATTATTATCTCTCCAATAATGTAAATCAACTACACTTGTTTGCTATTTTAAGATTATGAAATAGTTTGCTTTTCAGAATATGACAATCTTACAGGAAATCTCTTCACCTTTCAGAGACACACCAGACACTCCAAGCTCTGTGTCCACTATCTTGTTATTTGTCAGACGCTTAAGCTGCCATTCAGAGGAAATGATAATTTGTTTCATCCAGCTACAGCTGGGTCCCTGGAGCTCAATGGGGAATTAACTAAAAACCCTGGGAATCTACCAGGTTTCTTTCAGCAAACAGATCATAGAATCATAGAATTAACTGGGTTGGAAGAGACCTCCAAGATCGTCAAGTCCAACCCTTGATCCAACCCCACTGTGAT
>JAWWLV010000088.1:54617484-54639999 GCA_035041135.1 Platyrinchus mystaceus
GCTGGCCACACTGTTCCTGATGCAGGCCAGGATGTCCTTGGCCTTCTTGGCCACCTGGGCACACTGCTGGCTCATGTTCAGCTTCTTGTCAATCAGCACCCCCAGATCCCTTTCTGCCTGGCTGCTCTCCAGCTACTCTGTCCCCAGCCTGTAGTGCTGCATGGGGTTGTTGTGGCCCAGGGAAATGCTGTGGCCTGGCAAATATCACACTAGAGCATTGATTTTATCATTAGACAAGACTAAAAGATAAATGAATGTGTTTACTTAAAAATCGTGATTTACAGTGATAAAACATTTACAAAATTATTTAAAAATTAATTACTAGTGTTATAGCTTGGCAGCAAGTACCATCCTTACTGCTTTATTGTATCAGCTATATTTTAAGCCCTAACTAATTAATATTTACAACCAAAGGCTGGCCTGCCTATGCAGAGTTCTTAGAGCAATACTTTTCTAAAGTCTAGTGGTAAATGCTTCCTGAAACCTTTGAGAACAGGAGCTCATTTTCCTTAGTACTTCTCTTTTCCATCATGATCTTCAGGTAACACTGCTCTGCTGCACTTTGCACAAGTTGTATGTCTAGTTATAGGCTCTAATGTTCTTCCTGGTGATTACAGCCTCTTAATACAGAGTGGTATAAGTTACCCTGTATCAGGATAACTAATGATCATGCAAGTTCCTTTGTCTCAGATTTTTAATATATAGGTCAATTCATGCTTTCTCTAGAATCTGCATATAAGAGAAACATATCAAAGGACTTACAGAGTTTACCATATCTATGATATACCTTGCACCTCCTGCATAAATCTGTTAGATTAGGGAAAAGGCCAGAAGCACCTGGTTTGATCATATTTACCTTCTCCTAATGATTTCCACTAGGAAAAATATTCAATTTGCAAGTAAAAGATTAGCCTTAATTATCATAAAATCATAGAATATCTTGGGTTGGAAGGGAACTTAGAGTCCTTCTACTTCCAACTGCTCTGCCATAGGCCAGGACACTGTCCATTAGAGCAGGTTGCTCAGTGCCCCATCCAACTTGTCCTTGAACACTGTCAGGGATATGGTATCCACTGCTTCTCTGGGCAACCTGTTATATTGTCTCACCACCCTCATAGTAAAAAAATTCTTCCTGATATCCAATCTAAGCCTGCCGGCTTTCAGTTTAAAGCCATTCCATTTTGTCTTACTACTGCAAGTCCTCCTAAAAAGTCCCTCTCCAGCTATCCTGTAGGCCCCTTCAGGTACTGAAAGGATTATAGGGTCTATCAGGAGCCTTCTCTTATGAGAGACAAGTTCTATTATTCTTTAATTTGACCTCCAAACAAACACTGTCCTTACTTTTACAGGTGTGCAGTTTCCTTCAGGAATATTGGACAGGAAAAGCTAGTCCATAGGAGGGGCTAACATCCAGATCACAATCTGTTAACTGTTAGTTCTGTAAAACAGTAGGAGAAATACAACCTTGCATACTCTTGTCACTAGAAGCAGCACTAATTGCATTGGAATACACAGAGAATGCAACTCTGCTGAGAAAGAACATAAGTAATTTTTACATTTTTAAATTGGCAATTTGCCAAATTTTGCTTTGTTTTCAAAATTAATATTTGAAACAATGAAGTGATTCTTAGTTTCCATTAAAAGAATTTGACCTCTGAATTCTCTGTCTGTCTCCTCATAGCTTGTTGGAATAAATGTTACCCTATATTTTGGAATCTGATTCAAAGTAAATGAGGCATAAAGCCCTAATCTTCACTTGAAATGATAAGTATGTTAAGTGTCACTGGAAATCTAATGGGCATTGATATTTTTTGCAGCAATATTACTATTTCCCTAGAAATGAAATATTGCTTTAATATTGAGTTTATTAGGATCTAGAAACACATTGAGTAAGACACGTTTGTGTTGCACATATTATAGAAGCTGTGATAATTCTCATTGCTGATTATTCCCAAAATCAGTGGTCAGCAACACAAATTTAATCTCCATAGGCTGTGATCTTCAACAAGACCTCCCTCAGTTACTTTGTAGCATATGATTTTCCTGTGTTTCTATAAATGAGGAAGTACCCAGAACAGAGGACTTTATACACTTCAAGTCTAGATAGGAAAGATGACATGGCAGTGGTATTCTCCTGTCAGGAATTTGGAAAACAGTTCCATAGTGAAAAAGCAAATACATAATTTGGCAAAACTATGCTCTGAAATATACTTTAGTTAAAAAACAAACAAAACAAAACAAAAAAACCAAATACAAACCAACCAACCAAACAATTAAACAAAAAAACCCCTATAGTTTTTGAGTCATCCCAAAAAGCAGACTGTAGGTTTACATTTCATTGGAGACCAGAGGAATTCTCCGAACAACCATGTTATCTTTATGATCACAATCCAATTTGATAGAAAAAGCAAAAGCCTTGGAGTTTCACAGGCATATTAGTGCATTATTTGGTCAGGAAAATATGATAAATACTTCTGTGCTCAAAGACTTTGTTGCATAAGACATTCTCGTGAAAAAATGTTGTGTTCCAAAGACAAGTACAATGCTATTTTTTAATACATTTGAAGTGGAAGGTACAGCCTAGTCAGAAAGGTCCTATATTTTGAGAAGGCTTGACACAAAACTGTCTCCTCTTCAGTTGCCCTGTGGGGATTTTTTTGCAGGGCTGTGACACACTATCACCTTGACATTTCTGAATGTTTGCCAGTGAAATGTGATGTTTTAGTCGTTTAGTTTAGCAGCATCTTTCATGAAAAAATCTTGGATTCTAGAATTGGGCCTTCTGCAGAGAGCAGCATGGTGATAGATGCTGCAGAAGGAGATTTGTGCACATGCAAGCATCTGATTTTTAGATTTAACACAAGTTTGGCAGCCTGTATGACTGAATAAACCACACAAGACTGCCAGATTTCCCAGTAAAAATTTAGAATTTCCATTAGTAAATTTATGGAAGGACAACATATGAATATACAGGTCTGAGTTTCTGTAGCAGAAGGTTGGCATCTTAAGGCATGCAGTGGGGCTCCACAATGTTCATTAGACTTGTTCATGGCAGACATATCGCTTGAATTATGTGAAAGGAAGAACAAAAAACAACAGTGGGAACCCAAGCTGCTTAGTTTTGAAAACATGAAAGAGGAACTTTCAGTAGGGCAAAGTTTGAGTTGCTCCCATTCTCCCCCTCCTCATGTGTTTCAAGTGATTTTCTTCATTTGGGCTGATGGAGGGCAGCTGCTGTGGGCTGCACTCATAGGAATGATGAGTTTCGTAGGGAGGTAAACTGTGAAGTTACTCTGAGAAAAGTGAGTTTGGAGAAATAGTAAAAGTTGTTTTGACAGTGCTGCTTGGTTTGGGGAGACTGGAGCTAGGGAAAGTATTTATGAACCTAATACTGCGTGCAGTGATGAGAAAAGGGTGATCAGCTCCTTTGGCACTATTATTAAAGAGTAAGTTTTGTACAAGATACTATAAGAAAAGCAAATGTAGTTCCTCACCCTATCACCTCATCCGCTTGTGAGCTGATGTTTGGGTGTCCCCTATGGTCTTTTGAATTGCTCCTTGAGGGTCTCTGCCTTAAAACTCTTTTTGGGACTTGAGTCTAAGTAAAGTAGTTTCCAGGAGGTGAATTAATACTGCATTCAAACTCAGCAGCTCAGATGTGTGAGCAGTGCTGATCGTGGAGAAATAGGGAGGGGAAAAACAGCTAAAATTTTTAGAAAGAGGCTTTAGTTCTCTTCTGCTGATAGCATCCTTTGAGAAAGAAATTTCAACAACTGATTGTTCTCTGCCAGGGATGTCAGTATCAATTTATTCTTCTCTTCCTTTTGCACATTCCATATCTGAAGTAATCAAATGTTCAAATTTGATACACGTTTTGCAAAACCTCTTTTCTTAGACATTTGTTTTGTTTCTGTTGAGAATAGGGATTCTCAAAGCCTGTTTATAAAGAAACTACTTTTATTTACAGAAGTTTATTAAAAGGATTGTATAATCAATAACTTGTGAAAGAGGCAAATCTCTTTTTTTAATAATGCTTTTCAAAGGAATTGTCATCATAATTTATAATAGTCTTTGTGGATTCATCTTCTATTATTTATTACATGTTTTCAAAGGATTTAACATAACTCATTTCTTTTCTAAGGTTGCAGACTATTATTAAATTACCTCTTTTTTATTAAAGTGTAGTTTTAAAATGACACTGAAGTTTTTGTTTAGTCCTCACGTGATTTTTCCTGTGAAACATATAAGTCCCATATTGCTGCATTTTTCACATGTTTCTGCAAAACTGGAAAAGAAAAGCTTTGTACTCTGTTAATAGTTGTGGTTTTTTCAGTTTGGGGATGTTGCAGTTTTTTGGTTTTGAATTCCAATATTTGTTTAAAAATGAGATTGTTCTTAGTTTCAGTGCTATAAACTGTAGCTCTTCTACTACTAATTTATTATCAGCTGAGCTGAGAACTGCTCTGCACCATCTGTTTATAAAATGCAGAATGTGTAATAAATTGGAAGGAACTTGCATTTTTATTGTAAGTAAATGGATGGAGTCTCTGTTCCCAACAGAAAGGGCTGCAGTTCCAAATTGAGCAATAGCCTCAGTAGTATTTGGTGAAGGTTAAGTGAAGAAAATGAGCATTAGAATGCAAAGCAGAATATGAATAATCAACCAGCAGTAATTTCATTGAAATTAAAAAATCAGCTGAAAATAACTCTATGAGATGAGTTGTGAGAGAGAGTGTAAGGGCTGAAATTGCTTCAGGTTTTAGTTGTTTGTATAGTTGTGTTGTTCATATGTAGCTTTACATTGGAATCGAGTGTCATGAGTTTTTAATGTCTACTAGGTGGGTCCAGTGAAAGAACAATATGAAGTCAGGGTCTAACTCAGAGCATTTTCAGTTCCTTAATTCAGTGACCTAGCTAAATATTTAAAAACTAACAAAGCAACATGCCTGAATTGCATCCTGTGTTTGGGAAAATGGGTATTAGCTGAGTTTTTTGCAGGTTACTGTAACCATTCTCTAATGTTGCTCAGAAAGCACAAGGAAATATTGTTTCCAGGGGACAGTTAAAAGAGAACATGTAATTAACAATAGATAACTTTAAAGCAGCTCATGTATGCCATAAAATCAAAGCCAGAATTAATCTTAACCTGTAAAGAGCTCTGCATAAAAAGACTTCAAAATTAATTAGCTTTGTCTTAAACTTTTCCATTAAGACAATCTAACATATTGCAAACTTCACTGTTAATGCTTCTGTGCAATTAAAATTTTTAAGGTGCTGATATTAAAATCCCATTGACAGCCATTAGACAGAAAAAACATGTTTTGAAGTCACTATAATCCTAGTTTCCTCAGACGTGAGAGAACAAAGTTAATGCAAGTATCAACTGCTAAAGAAGTACCATAGCTGAAGTAGAGAGAACTTCTTCAGATATATATGCAGACATATTTTTATCTTTCCATGTGTAATTTTTTAATTTTTTTTTTAATTCAAAATAGGGGAACATACTGAGTTTAATTATACTTGCCATTAAAAGACACTATATACCAACGGATAACCAGACATCATCCAGGGTTTGTAACATTCCTAGGTACATCACCTAGAGCAGAAAGATTTCATAAATTCTACATTTGTAATGAATTTTACGATGTGTTGAAGGCTGTATAATCAATCAGATAGGACTTTGGATTGAGAAAAAAAAAATTGTATTAAATGGAGTGGAACCCTGAGATACTTCTGGGGCTTTGTATGCTATAATTTGCCTTAATAACTAGTACAACAATGCTTATCTTTATAATAGTAAGTGTATGGCTCCTGCAGTAAATAAGCATAGAGAATAATTACTGTCAGTCTTCTTATGATACTTCTCTGTGGATTATATATATTTCAGGTGGTGGGGTTTTGGTACAGTTTGATTCCTGTTTATGCAAACTACTTTCTCTAATATCATTATAATATTTTTTCAGTATGCTGGAATGTAGATTTATGGCAGCTGTGCATGTCTTCCTTAAGAATCACTTGTCCACATTGACCCTTTTCATTCAGAAGCAAGAGCTGTGATGTTTCTTTGTAGTTTTAGTCTGGTGGCATAATTAGGCTGTAATTTAAGTAGGAGATAAAGGAGGGAAAGTTTTAGGACAAAAATCTGTTGGCAAAAGTAGGTGCTTGGTATCAATCATGCTTCATAACTATTGCTTTAAAATTTTACCTTAAGTAGAATAGCCAACAGTTATCTTGGCTTAACAAGTCTTTCAGCGGAAGTAATGACAGGTTGCTTGAACTCTTTAAATATTTTACTGAAGCCTGAGGAATCTTATAACTATGTTTACTTTCAGCTAAGTTTATGAAAACATGGAAGATGCTACTGTTTCATAAATAAAGTTTGTGCTAATATTAGTAATAATATTGAAACATGTTGATGTAGTTTGTAGTTTCTCATTTTCTTGATAGAAGTCTTAACTATACTACTTAAATGTACTTAAGTACTTAGCTTTATATCTAGGATTATTAATTTCATTTCACTGGAAGCATACACTCTTTCTTTTATTCTAATCTTGCTAATTTTTAAGCCCATGTATCCCTATGTAGCTTTTACACCAGCTTATTTATCACATCCATCTTCCCTAATGACCTACTCACTTGTGCAGAAAACTTTAAATTTTCTTGTGACTGTAGTGGCTGTATTTTATATGATGTGTTCAGTATACATTTAGGTTCAGAAGGCATTTGTAGGTGCTCTAAAACAGAGAGGAAAATATAATGTGCTGTTTGCCAGTATTTTTTTTTCTATCCGCCACTGTTGTTTCAGAGCACTACAAATATCACTGAATTTCTCAGACTGATGCTTGGGTTAACCAAGGTACAAGGACTTGTTTTGTCTTTCTCGACTATGCCTCTCCCTTTCAAGCACTCTTCTGTTTCCCCCATATTAATGTTTCTCAATGTCTTTGTGGTTTCCTATCAACTTCCAAAGTTTGTTTCCTCCTTTCATCATTTTTTCTCTAGTCATCTGCTCTGATTATTTTCCTCATCAGTTAGTCTTTCTTCCAGCAGCTTGAATGACTATCATCAAACACATGGCACAGGTTAGAAAGCTTTACTGGGCCGAAGCTGGGAGCTACAGCAAGGTCTTGATCACTTGAACTGCTTGTCAAGCAGAATGTTACTGATGACAGAGAAGGGAGGTGTGTTGAATATTGGTGTAGCTGAGTACAACCCAGAGAATAAGGGCTCTGTAAAGAGTTAATTGCAACCATAGGAGAAATGACTTCAGGAGATAAATCTTACATTCTGACCTAGTATGCTTTTTGAAAAGCGTATGCTGTGCAATACGTTCTGCTAGAAGAAAACGTATAATGACAGATTGAACAACCCAAAAGAGATGATGCTGTTGCAGCTTGATAAACCCAGATCTAACTAAAGATGTATTCCCAGCAGTCATGTGTGCATAAAGCAGACACGGCCAGCTCTACAGATCACAGACATCTTGTGCACTCACATAAACATGGACAGCACCAACAGCCTCACCCTGCTTCCCAATCTGGCTAAGGAGAATCAAACCCCACTAGAATGAGTATATGTACATATGTACATAGTGGATCCCTCCAGCAGCAGGGCTCAGGCCCTCAGTAGCAGGCTTCAATCCCTGTTTTCCTGGGTTTTTTATCACCTGGACATACAACCTCTGGGGCAGCAGTTCCACTCTAGTTACTGTTACAGGCCATTTTATGCACACACACTCAGAGGTGTCCAGGATGTTCAAGATCCTCAAAGATAACTCTCCCTTAGGAACACACCCAAGTGCTCTCACCGCCCAAGCTGATCCTTAGAGAACTGTTCATTCCCTCTTGCTCCTAGGCTACCTCATCTGCTTGCTGGCTAGTACAACTTGCCCTTCACTAGCCATCACACTCTGTCACACCTGCATTTGCTCCAGTGGCTGGCATCAGGGACACAGTGGTCCTCCAGCCTGTGACCCCTCTGCTGTCATCCACACCTGCATGCTCACATGTATGCACACAGGAACCCCTTGTCCAGGAAGGATAGAGAAAGGAATTTAATAAGAAAGCAGGATAGACTGCACTGATCAGATGCAGGATACAACTGGACCAGATCACTATTTATATTCATTATTTACATTTACAGTAACCCTTTCTCTTTTTTTTGCACTTTTTTCTCCTCCAAATTGCTTAATGTTCTCTCTTTTCTTGCCTTTATTTCCATCCCTAAGTACCCTGTAAATTCTATGCAATTTTGAGCTATATTTTCCATGCTGGGCAATCACCAACCATGTGAAGCTCAAAAAGTGAAAGTGATGGATTCTGCACCTGGGATCAGACAGCCCTGAATGTGTGTATAGGCTGGGAATGAGATGCTGGAAAGCAACACTGCAGAAAGGGACCTGTCGGTCCTGCTCAATGGCAAGTTAAATATGAGTAAGCAGTCCCCTGGCAGTCAGGAGGGCCAATTGTGTCCTGGGGCATATCTGGCAAAGCATCACCAGCTGGGCAAGAGAGGGGATTGTCCTGCTCTGCTCTGCACTGGTACAGCCTCACCTTGAATATTGTGTTCAGTTTTGGGCACCACAATACAAGATATTAAGCTATTAGAGAGTGTCCAGTGGAGGGCCCCTTTGAGGGGAAGCCGTATGAGGAGCAGCTGAGGTCACTTGGTCTGTTTAGCCTGGAGCAGGGGAGACTGAGGGGAGACCTCATTGCAGTTACAACTTCCTCATGAGGGAAAGAGGAGGGACAGGCACTGATCTCTTCTCTGTGATGACCAGTGACAGGACCTGAGGGAATGGCCTGAAATTTTGTCAGGGGAGTTTTAGTTTGGATATTAGAAGAAGGTTTTTCACCCAGAGGGTGCTTGGGTGCAGGAACAGGCTCCCCAGGGAAGTGGTCACAGCACGAAGCCTGACAGAGTTCAAGAAAAGTTTGGATGATACTCAAGGCACATGCTATGACTCCTGGTGATGGCCCTATGCAAGGCAAAGGGTTGGACTCAATCCTTGTGGGTGCCTTCCAACTCAGCATATTTTGTGATTCTGTGCTAATGTGTTCTGCTCCAAGGTAGCAACCGCCTTAGTCTGAAAGGTACTGGGGAGAGCTGTTCCCTGTGACTCATGGTGATGGGCTCCACGCCCAGACACTGGAGCTGTGGCTGTGCTGTGACAGCCTCAGACAGGTTGTTTGTTGCTTGATTTGAGTCCCTCTCTGGGCTTGTGCAGATGGGCCTTTAATGGGCTGATAGCTCCTGTGGTGGACTAGGAGCAGCCTGACAGGGTATTATTTGGGCTTCTCTCCTGCCGTTTGTTCTCTGAGCTCCTCTGTAAGTGTGCAGATGGGTGTTTTTCCAGAGAAACTGACAATTTCTTCTTATTCTCATCTCCTCAGTAAATAGTCCAAATTAATATTCTACAATGCTGCTATTGAATCAGTGACAAAAGAGAGTGTGTACCAACCAGGGCAACCTCCAAGGTACCCATCTAACATCTTACTAATTTCACAACTCATCCATTATGTGAAAAAGATGTGAAAATTATTTCCAGTAAGTTGCCAGGACACAGTCATTCCCAATTGAAAGCATTGGAAAGAAAGCATGAAAAAAGGGGACATGGAGCAGATGGTTCTGTTGATATTTTTATGTCAGTTAAAAAGGTTGAATTCTATTGGCATTGCAAGTTGCTTAGTGATTAATGGAAATGACAAACATGATGCATTGGTTCTGAATTGGTGTCATGTTGATAGAGGACATTTTGATTGAGGTAATGTAAATGCTGATATGAGCATTTGTTTTCATAATGTTTCAGTTCTTTTCTATTGGTGGAAGTAAGTTCTCAGCTCCTCTGGAAAACCCACTATTTAGTTAGGTGTCTGTTAATCTGTGTGTATAGCAATGTTTTTGTAAATAAACTACTGTTTGTTGTTGTGGATTGGTTGTTAGGGTTTTTTTCATGCATAAGCTTTTAATACGAGATTTTAAAAACTCCAATTTTATTTCACCAGTTGTTGGTTCTGTTTTGTTTTGTTTTGTTTTTCCAATACCTTGAAGTTTTACTCAAGTAAATCTTGTATTCAGTAAGTATAGCCTAGCAAAGTAGCATATTTACCTTCACAGGTTTGCTGATTATGAGAAGATCAGATACAATAATGCTTAGGGATCTGGGGTGGGGGAAAGGATTGAAAGGGACAGAAAATGGTGAGAATTACAACTGGTTGAGGCTGGTAAAAAGAAAACTTAATTACAGTCCTATAAATGAGCCTGGAAATAATGCATTTTGGGAATGCTAATACTCATGAATAAAAAAAACCTGACATTATAGTCTCTTTTAAAGCTGTGTAGTGGGGATATCTCCATGTGTACTTGAGGGTTATTTAACACTGATTAGGAAGCTCAGATCAAATGCTACTATATCCAAGGCAGGGAAGAACCAGCATAAACTTGGTGAGGGAAAATACTTTGTCTTATTCTGTGTCTTTGCTATTTGTAGCCACTTACAGACATCTTGTATTAAAATAAGATTCCAGATATTCTGTAACACTGACCTAAATTTACTGGAATTATCTCCCCTACTTTGGCCTCTGTATTATTTTCTTAGGTTTTCAGAACCTCTGTGCACTGTGGAGAATAACCAAGGATTTGTATTACATGGCTGGGAAATTGTAAATCCAGGCCTGTACCTTGTCTCTTCTCCTTCCCATTGCCCTGGCAAAGTGGGAATTGGAGTAGAAATCATACTTTTCTTTCGGGATATGGATTTTTCAGAATCAGTTTTTATACCAAACTTGAAGTCTTTTGCATGGAAGAGAGGGACAGGAGGGAAAAAGGGGACAAGATGATATTGACAGGGCTCCTGTCCTCTCTGCTGGACAAGGCTCAAACGAGCCCCGGGCAGCTCTGAAGCTTTCTGTGGCTGGGCCCAGTGGAAGACCAGCAAAGTATGGTGAATATCTATGAGTTTCTTTGACAATCTGCCCTTCTCAGATGCAGGGCCCAGTGATGAATTACAGCTGCACAAATGTGTAACACTACCCAGATTTTAAATGAGAGTGTGCCTTACGTGGAGATGTTTAACATGACTTTCAAATCTCTTTTAATTCTGAACGGTGTTTATTCCAGTTAGAAAGAAACGTGCTAGAATACAGGGTAGGTATTTTTGGCGGTTTTTTGAATTTGATTTTTGTGTGTTTATGTATCCTTGAATGACTTAATTCACAAAAACACCTTGTTAAAAATTGGTGTCTAATTACGCTTCTTTCTTGTGAAGTCCGTAGGCTGACATGGTTACCAGGATGCTAATTGCCTAATCTATGGCTCCTAATTTAAAATCACTGCTAAATTTGTTTAAAAATCCATTTCAGATCAGCCATTTAGGTTTAAATTAATCTCTCTTTGTCCCCCTTTGCTTCCCTCCCCAGCCCAAAGCAAAGAACAAAGTTGAGAGAGAAAAAGAAGCACCTTTGGTTTTGCCATAAATTGGATGGTTTTATCTGTATTTATAGCAAATTCCAGGTTGCACTACTGTGTGGTAACTCAAATTGTAGTTTTCCCCCCTACAACAGTAATTTTCTTTATTATCCTAGTGGCAAATAAACTCATGCTCTCTTTCTCATCCTGATGGCAAAGCCTCTACTTTGTTCCCTTTGTTACCACAATGGTAGTTGTCATGTTTGTCACTGACATAAATGAGCCTAGAGTCAACTTGACACAAATTTGGCAAATTTCCATATAATATTATTTTTATTTTTACTGCTTTATCATTTCCTTTCTGTTTCTGCAGGGTGTATTTGAATGTTGCACTAATGATGAGAACCCTTTATAATTTAATTAGCTCATAGTAGAAGGCAGAGGGAGAGTGTGAAGCAGGTATAGGAGCTTTTAGAAGGCTGAAGCTTAGACCAATGGTAGTGGGAAGAAGGCTTATGCTCAGTCATAAAGGAGTTTTGTTGTTATAAAGTTCTAGTGGCATGACAGCCAGTGCAACCATGGACAGAAATTAACACTAGTCCAGCCATAAAGCACTGAATTTCCTTCTGTTGGTTTGCCTTCCCAATTAATTAAAAAAAAGTGTCTATTTTTATAGTATTTTTTTATTTATATAGTACATGACTTATAACTATATCATACTATATGTACACTATTATTTGTATATATATATATAAAACATAACAATGTTTTTCCTTTTGGAAGCTATTTTAAGGATTTTGAGGTGCAAAGGAGCATTCAGAAGGACTAGGCTTAGGAGGGGTTAACCAACTGTAGAAGTAATGGTTGAGGAAAACTGCTGGTTAATTTTGTATGTTTTGATCTTTTGTTGGTTTTTGGTTTGCTTTTTGGCAGGGGGTGATTTTTTTGGTTTGGTTTTTATTGGGGGGTTGTTTATTTGTTTTGTTTTTGTTGTTGTTTTTCAAATTCAGTTTTGTACAAGTGGGATTTGTTAATGACTTATTTACCTTCTAGTTCATCGCTTATGATTCTGTGAATAAAGAAAATATTTTTGAATGAATTCACAGAAGTATAATTTGTGGAATGTGCAAATTAATCCCACTGTTCTGAGCATTGTCCACTTTCATGTGCTGAACTTCATGAAAATTGGACAGTCCAGAGCAGAGAAAGAAGAATTTAACACCTAGAAAACACAACCAGTGGTCAGAATTAAAAACCCTGGCCTTTTTAATGTAGAGATGAGTTTCATGTCAGCAGATAGATAAAAGATAGCTGCAAGGAGTGCAGTAAATTATTCTCCAAATTAATGGTGGATAGAAAGCAAAATTATGAGTTTAAATTGCAGCAAAGCAGCTTCACATTGTAGAGAGTGGGAGAAATTCTGATGGTGAAGGACTGGTGGAGCTCTAGGCTGCCTTAGTGTGCTGAGGAATTAACATAAGTTTGAACAGGAGCATGTCAGGAATGATACATGGATGTAATTTAGCCTTTTTGGGAGGGAGATTAGATTATCTTTGAGAGTCATCACAGCCATGTGATTCTGTTGTTATACTAATTACGATTATGAAAAGGATTCTACTTTTTGTCTCAGCACTTATTGCTTCAAATATAATTTGACGAATTGAACTACCTTTTCCAGGAACATCTTGTAGAATAATGGAGTTATTTATTTAATGTGATGATGAGAGTAACAAAATTCAACCCATAGGCTTTAAGTTAACTTGTATTTGGACTTTCATGACTAAAATAATTGTATGGTATATGAAAGATTGTTGCAAATCTCATGTGGTGGTGGTGAAAAAATGAAGCTTTGAGCTCTTAATATTCATGTGTTTGTCCTAGCCAACTGTGAGAGTAAACCAAGTGCCCCTACAGTGATCATAACCCAGAAAAAACAAACGAATCTCAGTTTTACTGTGACAGTATGAGACCTTGCCAGGGGTTGCTCTTGCTTGTGCTCTTGGAATTACAGTGCCTCAGTTCAACTTCCAGCTGTGGAGATATCCTAGTCATGGCTGAGAAATAGTGCTTGATTTTGGTTTTACTGCAACTGGAAAAATTATGCATGTGCCCTGTCATAGCTGTGATTTGGTGGACTTCTTCATGGTACCAGCCAATTTTCTCCAATTCTCTTATTTACAGTGAAAATTTCCAATTGCTTACTGACATTTATATGTGAAAACTGCATTTTTGCTGAGTGGCTGTTCATGTATCACAACATTTCTTTAAAAGCAGAAGAAAATTAATATTTTTGCAGATGCAACATGAGCATAAAAATTTTAAGTATTATTCTCAGGAGTTTAGAGGTTTTAATTTACTTGAATTTTCAGTTATACATGAAGCCAGGAGATTGTAGGCTTTCTGTTTTCCATTGTCTTTAATTTTAAGATGATATTGCACTGGCAAGAGCATATCACTTCTGGACACTTTATTATTCCTTGGTTTTTACCAGGGTGCAAGTAATTTGATTGTAATTAAATGCACTGTAACTGAATTGTTGTAGTTCTTCAGAAAGAAATTTCTGGAATTCTTTAGCATCAGAGTAGATCCATTTCCAAAAACAAACAAAAATCCCAAACAAAAACAAACAAAAACAAACAAACACAAACTTTCCTAAAGATACTTTAAATCTCTAAATAAATATTTTTATGTGTACATCATATTTAGGATGTGCATAAAGCTGTAGCTGATTGAGAAACTCAGTTTTCTTCCTGGACATGAACTTCACCGCAGCTGCTGACACATTCAGGTGCAGTTTCCAAGTGCTCATAGACTGGGCACAGAAACTCAGTATTGCAGCCAGCCAAGTGTCCTGGCACCTTCCTACTGCTCTGTCACATCAAGGCGAGCAGCCACAGCTGGCTGCTTCCTGGGTTGTGAAGGCCAGAAGCCTTGAAGGTCTTACAGTTTTGTCTTCCTAGAGCCTTATATTTTACTTCAAGTTCTGCTTCCTGTGCTTTTTCTCATGAAAGTATCCTAATTCTACAGGGGCATCCTAGCTGCAAGTACCTGTAGTTTAGTGGTGCAACTTGTGGTGAACAACTCATGGCTGGATGTCCACCTTCTGGGTGTGCAGAAATTGCTCTCTCTAAGAGTCCATCATAAATTTAGTTTGAAGAACTATTGTTGATGTTGTGCAAAGTTTTTTCTAGTTAGGATTTTATGTTTGTTCCTCATTACCACCTACTTTTGTTTAGGGAAGTGTATTATTTTAGCAAATATTTTGAAGATATTTTTAAATCAAGAAGGACTTTTGGAAAGGGCTCTTTGGTGCTATACAGAAGCTAAACCAGGTGTTTTATTGTATTATTGTGTGGCAGGCAAAAATAGCAAGAAAGAAAATCCCAAAACATAAGTCTTGGTTACCTCAGAATCTCCTCTTTGCAGGATCACATTGTGTTTGGCGTCTTTAACATGCTGGAGCTCATTTTTAGATGAGTGTGCCTACACCTAGAGAGAAGTTGAAGTGTGTTGAAATTGCTCAAAGAATTTTAGATACATGTGCAGTTCTGTATCAGAATGGTGATGGTTTCATCTCCAGTTTTAGTTTCTTCCTTCTGTCACTATTTGACTGATGAGGGTGATTCTCCTTGGTTTTTGATTTACAATTAATTTTAGATTTCAGCTCTCCTAGCTGAAGGTGTTAGGACTTTCTGTAAACTGACAGCCTAAAAAGGTGGATCTTTCCAACTACATTTTCTTTCCAAATGAACAAAAGCACCCCTAACATTTTGGAACCTGGTAAAAGATGTCTACATAATCAATATCATATTAAGTTATGGTTCTGCTAATGAGTAAAGACTTAGTTAAACTTTCAGCTATTTTTTTATATGAAGGATGAGTACAATAATTATATTATTGCAAACTAAAGAAACTAATTTGCAATGCAGAGGATTTTTGAGACAGTGCATCTATACAGTATGAATTTCTAGCAATGCTTCCATCTCAATGTCCTATCTGAAAGGGTTACCTCTCACACTGTGAGATGTAAAAGTAGATATTTGTTCACGCTTGTTTTTATATCCAGACTTTAAAAAACTGGTAGACAGGTTTGGTTCTGACCATTGCAGCTATAGTCCTACAGAATAACAAGAACGTTGAAGTAGTATTGCATCATGTTGGCTTTTTGTGAAGCTTTTAAAAAACTTTTTAATAAACATATGGTAGTAGAGCAAACCAGCAGCTTCAAGTATTCTTTCTGTCAGAATACAAAAGGGGTTTCATTTTCATATATAGCTTGTTTTGAGTCATGGTGAAATACCTAGTTCTCTTACGTATTTTAAAAAAATTGTGAAAGACCCCATTTCTCCACCATGTAGCATTGGAATGGATAAGAGGTGGGTATAGGTTTGTTGTTATGGTACTGCCCAGAGAGAAAATTCTGCTGACAGAGCAAAAACTTAGTGTGCATGTATTCATGTGTCAAAAATAATTTTTTAAGATTTTCCATTTTTTAATTGATCTTCTGAATACATGTTTTTATATGTTTGTGCTTCCAGCCCATTGAGGGCTCAAGAGTTGTAACTCGCTTAAGTGACATAAATCCAAGCACCTCAGAGTCTAATTAGCTTTCAGTATTTTCTAAGTTGAAAGTGCTGAAGAGACATAGCTGGACTTTGTGGATCTGATGCACTGCCTATTTCTGTCACTTTTATTATTATTTAATTCCATCCGTTTCTGTGTGTCCATACCTTTCTTATGTTCCTGTAAAGCTAAGACTTACTCCCATATTAGCAGGTGTTCAAAGGAGTTTATTCTCTGCACAGCCGTATTCACTGACAGAAGCAAAACATGACATATTCATTGTGTCACATAGTGTAGACTTTTATGCTAAGTATTCTATTCATAATGAGCTTTGCATTTATAAAAGGAGGCTATTTGTCAGCCCTAAAATTAAAGCTATCTTTTTACATAGTGATGCAGAAACTGTAGTTTTCCATGATGCTATTGAAATTTTAGGGGAACATCACATAGGGTGACAGAGTTTCTAAATTCTGCTTTTCAGAGATAGCCAGCAGCTGTGCCACCTCTGTGGGATAACTATTCCTTGATCTTTACATCAGTCAGAAAGTAAAACTGGAGTGAGAACATCTGCTTCCCTCAGATAATTAAGAGACATTGAAATCTAAGAAATGTTGACTCTTTCCAACTTTTGGCCAATAGTCTGGAGCTGCAAAAAGCTGTTCTATAAACTAGCTTTCTGAACCATTTGCTTTTCCTCAAATGTTTAAAATAGAGGGTCCTAAAATCTTGGAAATGAATGTTGTCTTCCCCTGTCCAACAACACCTCCTCTTTGGTGGTCAGAACCCATGAAGAAATGCAGCAAAGAAAATGCTCTTAAAATCTGTTGCTGTTAATATTCGTTTCACTCTAAGCTGTTCTCCCTCAGTCTGCTTACCTAGTCAAGCTTTTTTAAGAAAAGAAACTTTTCCCCTCAAGCCATGCTCGGGCACACTGTTGTGAATGCAACCCTAGTCAGTGGTGAACTTCAAAATGCATTCATATTTCCATTTGTCAGCTGATTAAAAGGACTGGAGTTTCTGCCTAGACTAAGAAACCTAAAGAAGCTTGATATTTCATACCCAAAGTTTTATTGAGATTATTTTTTTAATGGTTTTGGTTTGGGTTTTTTTAAACTTTTTAACTTCATGTTAGAACAGAGACAACCCTTTCAAATTTTAGCATGAAATGGATTTGGTGGCCTCAGTTTTATCTGCATTATTCTGGTGATTAAACTTTAAAAGGACTATTGGATTTTTTTAGTGCTCTTTTCTTTCTGTTTTTGATTCTCTTTTTACATGCTTTATTCCTGACTCTAAGACCTATCACTCATAGAACTATCACTGTTCTAACCAGGTTTTCACCTCTTGTGGCTTGTAGACAGTTTTTGATGCAAAAAGAAAGCATGTCGAGAGTGACAAAGCTCTTTGTAGGGTGCGGGGGTTTCCCTCTATTCTCCTTAAAAAGAATATAAATAACATTTAAAAAACCCCTAACAAACCTATAGCTGGATTTATTATGCTAGAAATGGCTTATCTGGATCCAAGGGTGCATGTGAGTTTTACCTTTAGCTGGGAGGATTTTAGGTTTAGTACTATTATTCTAAGGTCTCTTGCAAGTACATATGTTGTGTGTTTGGACCAGCTACCAAGAAGGCAAATACATATTTTTGCCATTTTACTTCTACTGCCTTGAAAAGCAAAAATTCATTGCCCTTGTGTCCTCAAGTGCTGGCTTTTTTTATTCATTTGTTTTTCCTGGAGAGGTTGTTTGTTTATTTTTCTTTCCCATTTTCCAGAAGAAATCAAAGAAAGCATCACTAAAAAGCCCTTTTCTTTCTCCCTCTGCCTTCTCTGAATGTAGTTGTATGCAACTATTTCTATATATTTGCATGTGAACAGTGTACAAATCTTGTATTTTGCTTACTTGTCTTTTCTTGGCTCTGTTAATTTTTTTGCTTCTTTATTGTAATCTTAATCTGTTTTCTCATTTAAGCTGTTTTGATTCTGCCATGTTCTCTTCCTTATATTCTGTTTTAATTTTCTTCTGTGTTTTAGTGTATTTGGGTCACTTCTAAAACAATGTTCCTTAAATGTTTGTCCTTTCCTCTATTCTAGGTTTTCTCTGAGTTTCTCAATTTCTATTTTTGCCTGTTCTCCTTCTGTCTCATACATTACTGATCTTTTTGTGTAGAATTTAAAAAAAAAAATATAATGAATATAAGGTTATCCTGTGCTGTCTTACTTTCTATGTTGTCTTCACGGATCACAGAATCAACTAGGTTGGAAAAGACCTCTGAGATCACTGAGTCCAACCTCTGACCTATCACCACCTTGTCAACGAGAACATGGCACTAAGTGCTATATACACTCCTTTCTTAAACACTTCCAGGGACAGTGTCTCCACCTCCTTCCCAGGTAGCTCATTCCAATAGCCAACAGCTCTTTTTGTGAAGAACTTCTTTCTAATGTCCAACCTAAATCTCTCTTGGTTCATCTTAAGACTCTATCCTCTTGATCTATTGCTGGTTGTCTGGGAGAAGAGACCAACCCCCACCTGGCTACAACCTCCTTTAAGGGAGTTGAAGAGTGATAAGGTCTCCCCTGAACCTCCTCCTTTCCAGGCTAAACAACCCCAGCTCCCTTAGCCACTCCTCATAGGATTTGTGCTCCAGACCCTTCAGCACGCCTCATTGCCCTTCTCTGGACCTGCCCCAGCACCTCAGTATCCTTCCTGAACTGAGGGGCCCAGAACTGGGCACATTACTTGAGGTGCAGCCTCACCAGTGCCGAGCACAGGGGAAGAATCACTTCCCTGGTCCTGCTGTTCCTGATACAGGCCAGGATGCCATTGGCCTTCTTGGCCACCTGGGCACACTGCTGGCTCATGTCAGTAGCCCCAGGTCTCTTTCTGCCTGGCTGCTGAACAGCCACTCTGTCCCCAGCCTGTAGTGCTGCATGAGGTTGTTGTGGCCGAAGTGTGGCCTGGCACTTGGTCTTGTTGAACCTCATACTGTTGGATTTGGCCCATCTATCCAGCCTGTTCAGGTCCCTCTGCAGCTTTCTACTACATCTTCTACTTTGACGTCTGGGTATCGTGTCTTGTTTTTTCCCCTTCAGGGTTGCCTTCTCTGTGTGGTGCTTGCTGCTTTTGTCCTTTTGTTTATGTAAGTGGCTACTCTTTGCCATCCGTAGTCAACAATAGATCTCTTTCTGACATCAGATATCTTCGTACACCCGAACATGAACTGCTGTGTCCTATTGTGTCTTAATTATTGGTTATTTTGTGAGTATATGAAATTTGCTTATCCCTTCATTTTGTTCCTATACTCCTGAGAAGTGATTTTCTCCTGCTCACTGCATTAGAACTTACACTTTCATTTTTGTTTCCCCTTTATAAAGTATTAATGCAACTACAAAAATGGCCTCAAGTTCCAGCAGGGGAGCTTTAGATTCACAGAAAGGGCTGTAAGGCATTGGAACAGACTGCCCCGGGAAGGTGGTGGGGTCATCATCCCTGAGAGTGTTCAAAAAATGTGTGGCTATGGCACTCGATGACATGGCCTCGTAAAGAACATGGTGGTGGCAATAGGTTGATGATTGGACAAAATAATCATAAAGATCTCTTCCAAACTGAATAATTCTATGATTCTACACAGGTCAACACTTCCCAGAAACCTATCACACACTCAAGAAGGCTTTTCACAAGTTGAATTTATTTAGAATATCCCACTCTTTTGTCTTCATTTGAAGAACAATCTTAATTTCTGTTGTTCGGTGTTCAGCATGATATTGAAGTTTAACAAAACCTGACATTCGAAAGCAGCCTGTTCTGTGCTGGACAACTAAATATTACCTATGTAGCACTTTCTATTTTTTCCATTCCAGGAGAACAGAAAGAATGGTGTTATATCTAAACCCTTTAATTTTCTGTAAAAATGTTCATTAGGGATGAGTGCCTGAGTAACTAAACAGAGTAACTTGGCTTTGACTTCCATATAACATGCTTTAATGTTGATTTCTGAGTCGTACCAGTATCTCTGTACAAAGATTGGTCTGTCATCTTGAAAGAAGCAAACTTGGATAAAACTTTTCATATGGTCCTACATAAAGGTGTGAATACCAGAGACAAAGCTCCCTAGTTTTCTGAAAGAGTTTCAAAAATGAAAACACAAAATTTCTGCAAGATCATAAACAGTATTTGTCAATTTCTTGACTTGACCTGGAGTGCATCTGTTAAAATTTGCAACTTGTGTCACAGCAATTATATTGACAGTGTTGGTATGTTATGTTATGTTTAGGTAGAATGTAGAGAGTTAGAGAAATATTTCTGAACAAAATAGGTTATGAATTCCTTAGCAAATATGCATGAAGTGTCTGAAGACAGACACAGAGTCTCCTTGATAATGAAAGACTATTTTGGCCTTGGTTTGTGGAGAAAGGGGAAATGACTTGGAATATTGAATAACTGAATTAAAATGTTGTCTACTTGTACAAAATTGACTTTAAATACTGTAATGAACATATAAAACTTTCCAGGAAATTCTTTCTCTTGTAGCATTGACAAGGCAATTATCTTTATAGATAGATATCTTTAGAGACAGTCTTTAGCTTTTTGTTCATTCAATATCAAAATATGAGATTATTTTTAACTTAGCTTTCCTTCCTGTGTCTTGATAGTTGGTTAGAAGCCTTTAAATGTGTGTGTGTGATCAGTCACTCATCATCATCAGAGCCCAGCAGTACAGCTCGTCCTTATGGACATTTGAAATAAAGCCAGTCTTAGCAAGGAGATTGCTTGCAAGAATTGCCAGCAAATTAGATGAATTTTTAGAGTGGATATGAAGTCTGGTTAAACAAACATTTCATTTCTTTTAGCAGCTGATTGATTGATTCCAAACAAAAACGCTTTACCATCTGGTCCTTAGACAACAAAGCAGAATTACACATTCCTTTTTTTAAAATTTGATAAAAAAATATTTATATAATTTACTAGGTGTTTATGTATATAAACACACCAATATATATAAATTACCAGTTTACTTTTCCTATGCATAAAATTATTCATATTTAATGCATGTCACTTTATAATAATCCTATTTCAAAGAAAATATGGGCATTGCTAGAAAAGCTTCTATCTACAGTGCTTGTTATTATGTCTGAGCTATTCATCATAACACAATTTGACAAGCAGTTTTATGACTTGAACTAGAAAGCAGTATTCAAGGAAAAATTGAAACAAAACCCTCTGCTAAATCAATTAAACTTATTCCAGTAAATATTGGGAAATTTCAGACCTTGCTGGAACAGAGTATTAGTAATAAAGGTGTGTAATAGAGTAATTGCAGAGCTGTGTAGAGACGGGTATTACATGTAGTGAGAAGTTTTACAGTTTTGAAACTCAGTGTTATTCTGAGTGGTTGTAAAACATGAAAAATTCTAAAATTTGCTGAGAGAAAACTCGTAAGCTTTTTCTCTCAAAAGAAAACTAAAGTATGTTGTATTAACAGAAGTGTCTGCATTTATAATATAAAACTTAAGCCAGGGTATAAAAAAAGTTATGAACCTAAGTATTTTCAAAAATGATTTAAATATACTCTTGAAAAAGTTTGCTTGTTCCTTCCTCCCCCCAAGTTCTTGGAATTCTCTTCCTTTTCTGGCTTTCTCCCATGTATCAAAAAATGTAATTATATGCCTTAAGCTTTTAATCATTCCTGTATCTTTTGGAAAGATGCTTTGTTTTCACTGAACATCGGTTCCATGACTTTAATCTCAAAGGTATAGTTCTTGATACATAAATAGAGTCAATTTATTGTCATTATGGATTTTTTTCCCCAGGATATGAAAGTCCTTATTGCTGTGTTTCATTTCATTCCAGCTATTTATGAACTCTCTTGTGAAGCGTACAAACACTTGGGCAAAACTTCAAATTACTACTGGATAGATCCAGATGGTAGTGGGGCACTGGGACCTTTGAAAGTTTACTGCAACATGACAGGTAACTGCATTGTATTTGCTGATTCAGTTGGTTGGGGGGGTTATTTGTGGTATTTGTTTTGGTTTTAATGTAGTTGGGAGAAAGAATCTATTCACAATTCATGTTTCCTGTAAAAAAAAAATAATTTCTAAGAGCTTTCCATGAGAGGGATCATCAAATCTGTAGTCATCATTCAGTATGCTCTTAGCAAGGCAGTAGTTAATCCATTTCATAAGCTTTTTGAATTGCAGATATTAATCAGTCTTAATAGGTGTTTGTATCCACAGTGGTGCATCATTTAAAAAAAAATAGATAGATATGGTTATTTATGACAAGTGTTGCATATTAACATATTTGAGTTCAGTAATGTCTGTGGTTCAAAGAGTACTGTAGAAGGCAACTTACCACAAGAGGCAAGGAATAGAAATTAATTACAAAAGAAACAAAACATTTGAGTTTTCTTTTTTGCCTGTATTTTAAACTAGATACATCTTTCTAACACCAGTTAAACTCTAGATACGTGGCCAGTCTTCGCGAACGAAGAACTGGGAAAGGTGTTTTTACCTTTCAAGCCTGCGCAATGGATTTTTTAG
>JAWWLV010000088.1:54640978-54658189 GCA_035041135.1 Platyrinchus mystaceus
AAAAACCCATCTCACACCGGGTTAAAATTGGGGAGGGAGGCCTGAACTCGGAATTGGATTTTTAGGGCTCTCAAACCTCGACACTCATCTACAAAAATTTCCAGAGTACATAAATGTGACCTTTTCCTAACCAGTGCAAGATCTTGAATATTAGGATACATGATTTAGTGCTCTTTCCCTTCATTTGGATATGACATATACTGTGGAAAAATGCAGTTTTCTGTTTCAAATGAATTGCTTTCATCAGCAACACTTTGCTATTAGAAAAAAGCATTTTACACTAATATCCATGTAACTGTTACAATTTTAAAACTGTTTAAAACCATTTCTTCATTACAATGCAAATGACTGCAAGAAATATGTGAAAATTGATTTGAAGTAATTTTAGTCTCTGCTTATGAAACTGATAGTTCTTCTCAGATAGCTTAATAAAGTTCATCACCTGTGTACATACTGTGTAGTGCCTATACATTGCAACTGCTGTAGCTTTAATTTTCTTTTAATTAGTGGTCATCTGAGGCACTGAAGATGGGATGGTAGAGAACTACATTTTTATGAGAAATTTCACAACACCCTAAATCTTTTTCTGAATCTATATAGAGTATTATCAGCAACATGTGTACTAGGGAAGGGACAGAATAAGGTTACTTGAGGACTTTTCTTCATCAATTACAGAATTCTGTAGAACTCTGTAGCAATGATACATATCTCGTCATATAACAAAAAGCACTATAGCATATTAGATTAAGAGCAGAATTCTCAATTTTAGTATCAAACTTGTGTAGGTTTATGATATTACTAGCACTGTATTTGAAAAATAACTTAAACGAGCTGAATTACAACTAATTCTTTTTTTTCATTAACATGAAACTACATAACATGCAGATTTAGCTATACTGAATAGTATGTGGAGTATACTAAATGAAAAAAAAGAACTAAAATATTTCTACAAATAACAGGGTACTGATATTTTATTTTAATAGAGACACCCTTAACTGTATTTTCCTCTCTAGCCTGTGGCAAATATAAATGTTCCTATTCTCCCACTATTTAAAACAAACATCTCTGTTTTAAATTACTACTCAAGATGCTCAGAGACATTTCAAATATCCCCTCTTTCATTTAGGTGAAACTAGCAAGTAAGAACATCTCAATGACTAAAAAATAATGTAAAATTTAACTTGTTTCATTCCTAGACAAAATGAGTCCACAAGGTCAGGGTAACTTATGAAGTTAGTATCAATCTTTGCAAAACAAGGTGGCTTAACAGTTATGTATTACTTTCACCCTCACTGAAGTATAGTTTTACTGGTACAAAATGTTGGAGAGTAAGCTTCACTATTTCTTGACTTCAAACCTTCTTGTGGCAAGTGCAATATCCCAAAAAAGCCACTGAAATTATATACTGAGAAATTATGTATTTAGCCCTTTACTATATTGTATCACAAATATCGAATCACAAATTTCATTATTTCATCATTATATCAGCATTTCACCTACAGAGTTTCTAGTCAGAAAGTGTTAGCATAGCTAAATGTGCCAAAAAAAATAAAAATTAAAAAAAAAAAAAAAGGAGAGAGAAAATTATGGTGTAGTAGACATCTGTCTAGGCATATTTCTGGGCATAATCCATATTCAACTTTAGTGTGTCTTAATTTAGTAAACTATCAAGTTTCATGATGAGACCTGCCCTTCACAGATGTTGCTGCAGTAACTAAAGATTGTTCTGGTTTTTCTGAGATGTGCTGGCAGTCAATAGAAATACGTGTATGTGCGTGAACAGAGCAATTCACGGTCTCTACAAACTAGTATATTGTCAAAGAAATTCCAGAGCTCCCCCCTCTAATTCTCATCCTTGTCTTCTCCAAATAAACTTTGTACTCAGTACCGTGTTCTGATAGTGAAGAGGAACCAAGAACTTACATTTTATATCCTCATTGTGGAATGAAGATGTCTGAGATACCCCATCCAAACTATCTAGTCCTGGTGCAGTAAAGCAGCTTTTCAAAATCTAGGGCTGATGTTCAGCAGTTTCCTAAAGACTTATCTGTAGGAACTATGTAAATTTTGCGAAGGTGTTTTGGTTTTTTTTTATTGCTTTTTTTTGCCTTTTTTAAATAAAAATAAGTATAGGAAATATTTAGAAGTAGAAAGTTGGAACTTTTCAAATTAATACACTTATGGAAAAAAATATTCCTTGAAGTTGTGATGTGGTATAATTTTTAAACATTAGACTACTTTTCAGTTTAACCTTTTGTGAGTAAATTCAACAGGGAATTCTTCCAAAGGTCTGCCATCTTAAGGTCAAGATCTTACCCTCTTTCAGAGGCAGGTCCACAATGCAAATTTAGACTGCTTCAAGCAGGTTATTCCAAAATTGGAGGGTTCCTATCTCAGGATGCAGTCTGACCTTTCCTGTTTTCTCTTTAATTGTCGTTAGAGCTGTAGCTGCAGTAGAAAGAATTGCTCTTTTAAGGTATTTATTAGAAGCTGTAAACTTTCAGTATATTACGGCTTCACCACTTGCTCTGTGTGATATTTCTGAATCTCTAAGCCTGATTCAGTTTCCTCTGGCAGATTTAGCTTCCATCTATTGAGAAAGACACAAGAAATAAGTTGATATTACTCCCAATTTTTTCTGTTTCTCTTTTTTTTCTCTGTTTGGTACACAGAGGAGGGGAAAAGGTGTCAAACCAGCAAGTTTATTCAGATCTTGTGCATTTGTCCTGCAAGAATTTTCGGAGTCAAGAGTGAGGAATAAGCAGCGGGATCATAAGGACTTAGTTATTTATCCTAATGGCTGTATGGGATGTCAGTGCGAAAGGCAGATCAGCACTCCTGTAGTTGCTTGAGGCTTTATGCTGAGTATAGGGGAATATTAGCCTGCTGTTTCTTCTGCTTCATCATTTAGAGTAGTGATGCAAAGTAGAACTGAAAGGTTTCATATTCTATTTTACCACAAGGTATGTCAGTTAATTTTTTCTATTGGTCCTGAAGTCTTTACGCCTCTGTGATGTAGCTTTTATCTCATTTCAGGATCCAAATAGCTACAAGCATAATGGCTCCATTTGAGTGGTACTTACCCTATCCCCTTTCTAGTACAATTCTTTTGCCTAAAGCTGCTCATCTTCAAACAGTTTGAGAAATCACTATGCATATTCATAGACTGTCTCATTAAGGTCAAGTGTATGAGGTGTCTTTTCTACCCACTCTCCTCTTTCCTCTCTGCTCTCTCTCTTCATTTTTTTTAACAGAAATGGAACATGCAACAATTACTGCAGTGACTTTGAGAGTAGACATTAAACAACCATAACTGTTGTATCCTGTGATTTTTCTATCTTCTGTTGGTAAATAGTGGGTCACTGGAGTGCTTTGTACTATGACATATGTAGAAACATATGGCATGAATATAAATGTGCCATTCATCACTACATACTGATGAAAATTGCTCTAGCAGTGGTAAATGTTTAATTCTGTTGCACATATCTGTATAATTAGTTTTTTTCAAATAAGACTTCTTTCCTGAGACCTGATTTACTGAACTTCAAAGGTACCAAAACTTTAATAATATACTTCATGCATATATAGAAATAGATGTGAAACAAAATTTTGAGCAATTTAATTCAATAAGTAAAAGTAAAGCCCTTTTTCTGTACAGATTCTCTAGTTTGATGGAGGAAGAACCTAATGGTTTTTAGTTGTTAACTAAAATAGCATGAATTCATACACATTTAAAGGCAATAAGCATAATTTTGTCATTGGGCAATTCTAAGTTATTGAACGAAAAAAAAGTATATAGACCTTACCTAGTCTATTCTCATTGCAGAAAGCTTTCAATACAAATATTTAAGTCCTTTGCCTAAAACAGAGGAGGAAAAATGGCTTTGGTGTTTCAATTACTACATATGAAATGAAGGGATTTTTTCTAACACAGGATCTCATAAACTTTTCCTTCCACTGCAGATCTTTGTTTTGGAGGCTTTTTAATAGTCTGTCAGACCTTAATGTATTAAAGTTACATTTGAGAGGTAAAAAGAGGAACAAATAGTTAAAATTAATTGAGGCTGTTCTTGCAGAGTGTCCAAGCTTGTTTTCTTGAGTATGATGAGCAGAAACAACCATTGAAAAAGAATAAAATGGAAGGGCGAAAGCATCAAGCCATTTAGGACACTGTTTTTATCCAGTTGACTTATGAAGGTAGATTCTTTATATAAAGAAAGGAGAGAATATACTGTCAAAGAGGAAGATATTAGTCATTGAAGCATCAAGAGATCATGTCTAGAGGAGAATCTCTGATGGCAGACTTTCTTCCTAAGGTGAGTTCATCCTCCAAGCATCAGAGTAAAATAATAGACCCATGAGAGACCTGGAGACAGAACAGGCTATGTTTTTGTCTTTGCCTGCCAAGTTGGCTGAAGTATTCTGCAGCTCAGTTTTAGTTCATTGATTATATTTTGCATCTGTTCTTATTTGCAAGGCATGTTCTTTTTATTCTAGTTTTCACTGGTATATAATTTTGGTTTGTAATCAGCTTTTTTTTTGTTATTTTTAATTTATTTCAAATTTAGCGTTCTTGCTCACTGTGGTACTTAACTGCATCTCAACAAATTTGGCTAGTGCATTTCTTCCCTATGCTGTGGAACACCGTACTGACTTAAGAGGGTGATGTGGATGCTTTTCCGTCTGGATACAAACTTTCCAATCAGCCTCAGTCAGTTGACAGACTGTACTTGTCAGCCTTTACCTAGACTCATCTTGATCAGATGCAGCTTGCTGTCTGGAGTCCTTCTGAAATAAATGAGGATGTTTTCCTGTTTGTCTGTTTTTCCTCGGGTTAACACTGAAAAGTGATGTTGTTAGGCTCTCCTGTGCTTGGCAGTTACTTAGGTTTGACTGGTAAAAGGCACTACTTAGATGGCAAGGGATGACTGAGTTTAGTCTGTTACAGTGTTTTGTGGCAGCATATTGAGTTTGTCAGGCTTTAAAGGATAGAAGAGGAAAAGACTGCAGCCTGATAAAACCATGCTTACAGGCCATGTGATTGTGAGATTGGTTTTTATTACTTTAATGTTCAGGATTTAAATTTACACCACCATAGAAACAGTTGCTATGCAGAGTTGAAGGTATTAATAATCTCAGGGCTCATCGTAATATGAAAAAGATAATTTTTAAAAAAAAAAAGATGTGAATCAACACCTAGTAACTTCATTAAGCAAAAATGTGTCCTAACAAAAATGTGGTGTCACAACTTCAGAGTTTGAGTAAAAAATCATGTGATTCTAAATCATATTGGAATACCTCTAGATGTTTTCTCCAGTCATCCTTGCATGTGTAAAAATTGAAAAGCTAGCCCAGTGTGCAATTGCAGAAAAAATATCTAAACCATAAAATAAAAAATACCTCTTGAAGTCTTCCTCCAGGAGAAGGTTCTTGATTTGCTCTATTTCAGTTGGGAAAAAACTTTATCACTTACATTCAAGGTAGCTTCTTAAGTCAACGAGTAATAGAAATATTTCCTGCTCTCTGACTACATTCTTTTATTTTTTACCCTTTCTGTCCCACCTCAAACTCTGAAGTGCCATATAAGAGTATACAGGAATAAAAGTCTGTTGTGTCATCCTCTTAATTTATCTCAGATGCTTGTAGTTGGAGCCTAAGCATCACAGAACATCTATACATCAGGCATAAGGCACTGACCTCAACAAGAACAGGCATTTGAGAGTGACATAGCAGATATAATTGAAAATAAAGACGAATCTTTGTTTTGCCAAACTCTTGAAGGATGAAAAAATCCTGACATCATCTGCAATCAGAAAATATTCCTCATTTGTTGGAAACTGAGCTCTCAGAAATTAAAATACGACAAATCTATTTAGAACTCTGTGCATAGCAGAGCCCTACAAGCCTATGTTTAAAGAAACATGTCCATTATTGAGGGAGAAGAAAAAAGGGATGGTTGGAAAGAGAATGATGAACAATACCATCTACCTCAAACTGTTACTGTGAATGTTGGAAGCAAACATTTAGCTCTGGATTCACTCCCACACACTTGCTCCCTACTGGGGGTGTAAGAAACTAAGCACAAGTTGCTTCAGGCCAGTGATATGCTTCAGTTATCCCTAGAAAATTGCTTCTGTAGAGAATATTATTGAAAGCCCAAACAAAACTTGTGTTTTCTGTAGAACCATTTTTTTCCTCTTTTGGTCAGAAAGTTAAGGTCAAATTAAGGCTAGACAGTTAATTTACCTCTGAAATTATTGGAGTTAATGGTTTTCAAATTTTATTTTATTTTGATGGTATTTTCTGCAGAGTTTTTCTGTTCTTTAGGTGGGTATAGATTTTGGGAGGTGTGTGTTTTTACCTACTCTGTACATCACTGGAAAAGTTTCTCTATGCTTCTGTTGACTTTGAGGAACAAGTTCAGTGATTCGGCTGTACTTCCTCAAAGCCTGGGAGGTGTAAGTCACTAGGTTCACCTGGGGATTTCTGGCATACAGATATACTTTCTCATATGTGCTTCACTCTTAAAGCTTCCTTTTTATTAAACAACACTTCAAAGAACAGCTTCTCAGCAAGTCATATCCATGGTCATTTGTTTGACTGCTTCTACTGTCTTGTCTACTTCACGGATAGTGGGAATAGGAAGAAACCACTTTCCTGTTCTAAGTGTTCTAGCTATTGCTAATTTCTCTGAAACTGAAATCAATGTAGCTAAACATTCAGAGAGCAGATTAGTTCAAAGGAAACATAAAATCCTGTTCAGATCTCAAATGGGGTATTAAGTTCACTTTTTACTGAAATAGATAATCAAGTGATGAAACAATTACTGACAATTTTTAAAAGAGTGAAAAGAGATTCATTCTGCTTTAGAATTCCCAACCAGCATTCAGGGTGCAGTGCTGCACACTGATGTGTAATTCTCTAAATTAATTTGCCTAGAAAGGTGAGTAAGCTGTGTTGTCACTATTGCTGTTAAAAAATCTCAGGCCTTCTTGATTCCACCTGTACACTCTGAAAGACGTTTTTTAACAAATTATTTGGGCAATGAATAAGTTGCAGTAGATATCCATTTTGATCTGTACATACACAGAGAAGGAAAGTACTGCCGATGCAGTTTCCCTAGACAAGCAGGAGGTGTACAGGATGACTTTCCCATGTCTGCCTCACAGGACTTGCTAACAAGTGAAGTCAATGTAGATTATGTAGAAGTGAGACTGTACAGTGTTATGAAGTATTTGTGTGAAGGCTGTCTTCAAACACTCACAGTAAATACCAATATTATTTGCATGTGTGCATTTCATCACTTAAAATTAGTCCTAGTACTTCTCTGCAAAAGAGGAAAAACGTACATAACTATAATGTGAATTTACAGAAAATGTTTTTACAAATTTCCATATGGGCACTCAGTATGGGTTTTAGGGCGGCATCAGAAGTATGCTTCAAACTCACCTCCACCTCTGGTCCACATGGTAGGAGACACAGAACTGCAGAAAAAGACTGAAGGGGGGATAACAATGAGGGCAAAAAGGACTTCAATCTTGTATCATCTGGGAATTGGCCTCAATGGTTGAAATAAACTGGATAGAACTTAAAAAGCAAACTTATGATAGCATTCCATATGATTTAGTAAGAAGAGTCAAGCCAACATGAGCATAAGGTGAGGAGTCTGTGAGACCTTGTGCACTCAATAGGGAACAACTACAGCTGGAGAACTCCCACAGAGCAAGCTCTCAGAACTGGAATGGAAACCTGCAGATTATGCAAACTGGGTGTCTTGTTCAGAGAGCCTTAACTGCTAAGTGTAAGGACCTCCCTCCACACATGTACTAGAAGCCAAGTATTTCGATGTCATGTTAGAGGTCTGTATCTACTTTTATTGTGTTCAGAGTTCATGTCATTCAGAGCATTAACATGCTTTTTATGGTTCCTGCTTTAGGGGATTTTTCCATTTACTAAGTCCAAGTTACCCTTTTTTCAGGGGGCCTGAAAATACTGGCTTTATCTAGTATGGCTCAGGATATACTTCCCTGAGAGAGAACTATTGAGGTAATGATCTTCCATTATCCTAGATGAGATAAATGAGAAAAACTCTGCACACACTGAAGCATTCAATAGTAAGCAAGTTAAGAAAATTGGTGAGAAGAAATTATTCCCCTCCTCAAATTATTTTTGTGGGTTTTTGCAAAGCAGTACCCTAAGCCTTGAGATGATAGTACTCCAAAGAGAATAGCTTTTTATTTCCATTTTGAAATGCACTTGTGCATCACAAATAGAAATCACTGTAGGTTTTCTTTCAGACCAGCATTGTCTGATTGCAGTGGAATAAACCTGTCAGTAGTCATAAAAGAAAATTAAATGTGTTAGTAGCATGTCAGTAGCAGTAGGACCAAATACTGCCACAAAAAAAATTGGAAATGGCAATGTTGTAAATTACTGGGTTGGAGATCTAGAACCATCACTGCTCAATTGGATTCCCTTTTCCTTAGCAACAGTCCGTGGAAAGAAATTAGTGCTATCACAGAGACACGGATATTCCACAGAAACTTCTTAGCAGGTATGTTGCAGGAGTTTGAAAGGCAAAGCTGACTTAGCTCTCCAAAGCCTGAGCATGCACTATTTGTGGGTCTAGATCAGACATGCTTGTCAGAACCACTGGCTTCTACATGAAGATATGTTATTGCTAATATTGTTCTGGTAATTACCACAGAAATATGCTGTAATGGTTAATTTTACTTGTGCTGTACAATGAGCATCTAATGAACAACCAGCTGAGCCAATTGCATGCTAACCACAAGGTGTACTGAGACTATTCTGGGTATTGACTACACTGAGACTACATGTCAGCTCAACAAAGTACAGCTGGGACAGATTCACAAGTATTTCTACTGAAGACTTGCTAGTAACAGGCCTTACTCGCGAACTTTCTTTGTGCACTAGCATTAATATTCATGGCTTGCTTGTCTATCTCATTGCATAAACCAGATTACTTGGAAATTACAGGTCTATGGGAATTAAAAATTAAAAACAAAAAAGGCACCAACCTACTTAAAGTTACTATTCAGAGGGGCCTTCTGATATTTATTTCAACGATCTTTACCACTGTGTACGGCAGCTCTGAGTGGTTGCTTCATTTCTGCCTGACATTTTAGCCATAGTGGTCACAGATTTTTGTTTTGCTACAACTGTCATGTTAATATTAAACCTGTGTTACTTAATGCTCAGCAATATTGCAAACCTACACTTGCAAATGCTTTACAGGGCTCTATGTGTAGTGGAAAAGAAGCACTACAGATTCCAGAGATCAGCAACCGCATTTTTCATTAAGTCAGAGATAGTAGAATCAAATTAGAGTAGCTGCTATTTCAGCCTTCTTGCTAGGTAGAAGTCACTAATCAGTCTTATGAATTTTAGTATTACATGAAGTGCCAAATCTAGACAATTTTCAAGATTAGATTTTAATATTTCCAAATAAAATAATATTTTTGAAAGTGTAGTTAGAATAAAGATGTTAATATCCCTTGAAGCTACTTCTATCCCTCCCCTGTCCTTTTGTTTCCAGTCTGTATAGGCTTGGGAAGTGTCTCCTATTAACTCAGTTGCTAGCACTTTGTTGAAATGTATTTTGAACTAATATTTTAATACCAACTTCAATACTGAGTGTCTTCATATTCCCTTTTCAATAATATTTTTTGCTTCATATGATCTGTAAGTTATTTCTTCAGATTGATGAATAATATTTCATGTGGACTAACTGTCAGTATTATCAATGTTCTTTTGAGCAAATAAGAAAAGTAAACCTAAATCCTTGACCTGATCTGTGAATGTCTTGAGGTAGTCAGTTCTCTCAGAATGGTTTGTCTTTTGTGTCTAAAAAAATTTGCTTTGTTACTTCATTTTTTATTTCTTGTAGGTAACTTTTATTTGTTTGGGTTTTATGTGTTGTTTTGTTTGGCTGGGTTTTTTTGAGAGGCAACAGAAAGGTCTTTATTTTTTATTTATTTGCAACATATTGTTATGTCTGAGTGAATATCTTCCAAGTGACTCGAATAAAATAGATTTTGAAGAAAACTGGACTATTCTCTGTTTTATATATTGCAAAGATTTTTCCAGTATTAGGAAATTCTTAGAAGGTTTATTTTTATTTTTATTTTTTAAACTTATTTTTGGTGAATTTAGTGTTCACTGAATTTATGTATTGACATTTCAATGCCAGTTGTGCAAAGTTCATAAATGTCTTTACTTTTGAGAACTGAACCTTTTTTATGGGCTAAAAAAATGCTCTAAATGAAAGCTAGTTTTGTATCTAAAAACTGAGATTACTTTTAATTCTTGAATTAACGATGCAAGACTTTTATCTTGTCATAAATTTCCTCAACTATCCACACTGCATGTTTAGTGAAATTTTACTCATTAAGTAGATACTCAGTAGATTACACTGAAGGAAAATTTCAGCTCTACTGGAATGTTTGAGTTGCAGCATCGGCTTCTCTGAAACAGTTTCCTGAGTACTAGAAATTACAAATATTAGCAGCACTTTTGTGATAGATGAGCTCCTTTTGCTGTAGCTTTTTGGGGGGTTTGTGTGGTTGCTTTTTGTTAGGTTTTGTGTGTGTGTGTTCTTTTTAGAATAGATTAGAACAGTTGAGTTGGTAGGGACCGTCTAGTGCCTGAACACTTCAGGGCTGACCAAAAGTCCAGAAGTTAAAACATGGCTTTAACATCATTGTCCATACTACTCTTTCCTCTAAAGAAATGTCAGTAAGGAAAAGACCTCACTGTAAGCAAATGTGTTAGTGCATTGGTGAGGAATGGTGTCCAAATCGCACATGCTCTCTACATGTGTGCAAAGCCTATGCCAGGGGTCGTCAAACTATGGCCCGGGGGCCAGAACTGACCCCCAAAGCTGTCGAACCCGGCCCGTGCCCCCCTCCCCCGCCGCAATGACTTAATCCGTGCCTCGTTCTCCACCTGCCTCCAGGGGGCGCCTCTTGGCTACAAACCGGCCCGCAACCAGTTTGGGGCCAGTGAAACCAGCCCTCTGTCTAAAATGTTTGACGGCCCTTGGTCTACGCAGAGGGAACCAAAGGCCTTTCTTTCACCTCTGATGTCCCTACATCCAAAGCAATGTATATAGTACAAATCCCCTAATTTACATAGTTTGAACGTCCATATTACTTTAAAGGGACGCCCAGCAGCTGCATCCAGTGCATAGCCACCGAGAGAAGGAACAGATCCCTGGACCTCCTGGGCACAGAAACTAACACTGCTCATGTGCTCTCCTTTAGACATTGGTGGTTGTCCACTTTGGAGACCACTTCCCGTCCTCAGAAAGCTGTAGGGAGCAGTCAGGTCCCTCCTCAGCCTCCATCTCTACAAACCAGACAAACCCCATGCTCTCAGCTGCTCCTCAGAGTACATGCCTGCCATCCCATTCCCCAGCTTTGGTGCCCTCCTATGGATGCATTCAAGTACCTTAATATCCTTTTTAAGTGGTGGGAGCTATAATCACACAATACTTAAAGTGAGTCCACACCAGCATTAAATACAGCAGGGTAATCACTTCTTTTGAGCATCTGGTTGTACTGGGTTTGGTGCACTCCAGGGCATGGTTTGCCCTCTTGGCTGCTAGGGCACAAACTGCTGACTGCTGTTGAGCCTCCTGTCAACCAGCACCTCCAGACTCCTTTCTGCAACCACTCCTCTCTCAGTTTAGACTTGTATCTGGTGTTTCTCTGTCCCAGGTGCAGAACCTGCCATTTGTTCTTGTCAAATTTCATGCTGTTGATGATTACCCAATACTCTAATCTATCCAGATCCCCATGTAAGGCCTCTTGTCCCTTGAAAGTCAACAGCACCTCCTAGTTTAAAATTGTCCACAGACTTACTAACTGTGCATTCAACTCCCGCATCCAGATCATTGATGCAAGTATTGAACAGAACTGGCCCTAGAATTGAGTCCAGAGGAACAGCCCTAGTGAAGTGGTCACCAGCCAGATGTAGCCCAATTCATTTAAACCCTTTGAGCCCTTCAGCCAGTTCTTCACCCAGTGCACCATGAACCTGGGTTTTGGGGGGATTGGGTTTTTTTCCTCCTCTTTTTTATTTTCCCTTTCCCCTCCTAATTAGTAGAGAAGTCTCCTTGAGTTGAATGAAATCTTTGGCCCATTGATTTAATTGGGGAAATTTTGTGTTACTTTTGGTTTCTTTATGCACAAAATTTTGTGTGTGTGTGAGCACATTTTGAATTGTTGTAATAGTGTGAAAGAAATAAATATGCATAGTCAGTTATGTAAGTTGCAGACCTGCATTTGGTAATCTGCAAGTAGATGGATTTTTGCAGCTGCTCAGAATGCAATGAAGTCAGTAGTCTTCATAAAATTTCAGCATTTGATTGATGTAGTTCATCTTCTGTAGTGGATAATAACAGCAGTTAAACAATGAGAATAATCTGTCACAGTGTGGCAAATTTTAAAACTCTATATACATGTGTAAATATATATATGTCTGATGGACAAAAGGAACTTCATAGACCTCTTGAATGCCACTATTTTAATTTGATCTATAGATAGTTTAATGCTTTTCTATTCTTGGAGATCCTTATGAAAATCAGAGGGCTGCCTTAATATACAAGGAGGCATAATTTTTCTGTCTTCAAGGAAATCAAATTTCTATTTGTTAAATATGGGGAAACCTAATAAAATAAATAGCAAAGTCGTTAATAATTAGAGTGGGCACTTGAAAAATAACTAAGTAGTTGATTTCTAAATGGTGTCCTTTACAGTTGATAATTTCACTTCAGGTTTACTTATTTTATTCCAGACTCCATCTTTTTATATTATGATGGAACAATCATTTAAAATTCCACATAAAATGTGGTCAAACAGCTGAGTTTCCAGCAAAGCTGTATGAAATACATATGTACTTACCAACAGAAAAGATTATGGATGTGTAAAGAGTCACTGATAGAGGCCAAAGGGTAGACCCGGGCCAAGCATGCTGAAGTATATGGGTAAGCTGTAATCAACTTTAGCCAGAATCAACTTGACCATATGTGGAACTTTTCCTGATACAGTGTAGTATTCTCTTTAACCCCTAAATTTCAGTCACCCATGTGAATAAAGGTTTTTCCTTCTAAATAATATTTCTCATTGCTCTAGAAAGTACTCAGCTATTGTAATGGATGGTTTCTGTATATATTTGGTACCTCCATAGGAGCATAGACAGTGTAACGTATCTTTAACCAGATAACAATAAAACAAAACACTTAACTATTCAATTCTGTTGGACTTGAGCTGCAAGACCAATTATGCACAATCATGAATTTTTCAGCAACTCAGAAATATTACTTTAAAATATATCACTTCTGCAAAATGAATCGTGTTAAATTTATTACTAGTGTTATATTTCTGAGTATTATTGGACTGTATGGGATAGTATTTACAAGCCTTCAATGACAAGGAAAGCATTATTAGACCTAGTAAAAAAGCATCGTCATTTTCACATATGCCACCCTCTTCTCCAAATGCTATGGTGTTTTCTGTATGCTGTAATTTCTATATTGGGGCATAAATAGAATATTCAGGAGCATCAGTTTTATGGAAATACACATATTTCTGCTTTTCCTTCTCTTGAGTCCTATGGCTGCTGATGCTGGAAAGAATTTTCTGAGAGCAAGAATCTGTTGGATATTTGCTAGCAGGAAGCCAATGAGGCAGCTGGTACAGCACCGCGCTCTCTTAGAGTGCTGTTTCTACACAGCACTGCCTTTGAGCTACATGGCACTTAGGGTACTGCTTTTACAGATACATACTACAAGGATAGTTGGAGTTCCTGAAAATGCTAATTTTTATTTCCTTAAAAGAAACAATTGTATAAAAGCACTCTGTTCCTTCAGGTGGAAGTAGTGCCCCCTGCAATGAGTTAGGGTGCTTTAATGATGGTTGTGTAGATCCTGATATATCACCCTAAACTACATATAGCAATAGTGTTTGTTACTTAGGCGATGCCCCAAGAAAACATGCTTAAGTTTATGCTGTAACCTTCAAATAGGTTTCCTAACTGTAAGTGTGGCCAATACGATTGAGTAGAATGATGAAATTATTACATACTACCAAGAACATGCATGAAAACTTGGAATTGTAAGTTCTCCAATCTAGGGACACCTTCTGAAAGCAAAATAAAAAGGACTTTTCAGGACGTTGCCTAACATTCAGTTTACTGATGCAATAACTAGAAAGGCTACTTCAGCACACTATATTCCTTTTCCTATCTGTCCATGAAGAGGGGTTAGGATGTTAGAGGAGAGTGCAGGATGTACCTGAGAGAACTAAGTTGTAGCAGTGAAGAGTACATTGAAGATTCAAACACTCAGAAGCTGATGGAAAAACAAAAGATAAGGTTTCTTTAGTGATATCGCTTGAGACCCGCATTAGTCTTCTTTCTGCCTCTCCATTAGAACAGAAAGTCAACAAGGATAACTCAGGAAGTGGTTTCTTATGATTCAAGCTAACACAGTGAAAGTTTTGAAGAGCTCTTTTCTTCAGGATATCCTTTGAAATATATATATATTTAAACTGTTACTTTTTTCAGTCATTCTAGGAAGCCCTGTTTGGGATCATAGCTAAAGGATTGTGCTATGGTGTTTCGTAAAAAAAACCCAACAAACAGGCAGTAGTTGATTTTTTTTTTTGTAAGTGCCTATGCTCCTATGATGTCCTAGAATAAACTGAAAGACACTTTAAAGGAGATATATTTGATCTTTTCATTTGTATACTGGCTTATATATGAGACCACTCTTCAGAACATAGAATCAGTTGTCAATTTTTCAGTTATTGAACTGTAAAAAAAAGTTTCCAGCCCTTGCCTGTATTCTGTTCACAGTGCTGAAAACAACCACACTGTTAATTCTTTTATGTCCTTTGTTCTTGACTTTAATGTTCCTTAATCTAAACTGAACTGCAATTGCCATCTGTTAGACCAGGCACTTAAATGATCCGAGTCCTCCTTCATATGGCTATAGTGCACCTCATTATTTATTGTTCCTTCCAATATATGATTATTCTTAGACTCTTGCTTCTAATAACACCCATATAAGGTCATTTTTGACATTAGGGCCCAAACTGGATTTAGCTTCCTCCCTCCTCCAGGCACTGTTTTTCAATGTATCAACTTCTCTTGCTGCAGTCTTTTTCCTTTGAAGGTATAAGTGATCTCTGTTCTGTTTCTCAAGGTACTCTTGGCATTAGCTTTTTACATTAGCTTTTTTCAACTGTGTTGAATGGTTTGAAATCATGTCTAGTATTTCAGAGAAGTCATCCTCTTCTTACGACTTTAATAATGTCTTCTCAGGTTTTCTATCAAGTTGTGTTGGAGCAACCATTTCATTATTACTTCTCTGTCAACTTTTGGTTCCCTGAAAACTTTATTTTGGTCACTTCTTTCTACTCTACCTTGTAAAGCATCTGATTTATATATTATATATAGATTTAAAATATTATAAATTTATATTGTCTACTATCAGAGTAAGTTCACAAAATAAAGTCTTCTCTGTCCTGAGTTGTTATGAAAGAGACTATATAAATACAAGGGAAGTGTACAGTTTCATTGCCTCAGAAGACAATCTTCAAGTAAAAAAAGGAACATGCACAATCAGTAGTTGGTAATTAAATTTGAAGATTCGTTATTTTCTTGATGAAGAAACAATGAAAGGAAGGCATGAAAGGAGTAGAAAGAGAAAATTAGTGCAAGAATGGTTGAATTACATTTTCTGACTGATCTTATTTCCCACCTAGATAGACTAAGAAACATCGACTTTGATTTCAATAGATTTCAGTTCATAAGAACACTTTTCATTTACTCTTTTTGTTTTTTCCTGAATATTGGATTTTTTCTGATCTAAACCCCACTTTCTACATTAATAAGATAAGAGCAGTAGAATTCATATCACCAGAGTAACTTTACCACAAAATTGACATTTGCAAATCTCAGGCGAGATTGTCAAAACACTTATTAACTTCAATCAAACATACATTTTTTCATTTTTATAAACCTAACTGTAGCACCTTTGAAGTCCATAGCAGAATTAGTTTCAAATTGCTGTATATAGTTTTAAGCTTTTATGTATAAACGCACTTAGAAAGAAATCTAGAGGGAGGGAGAAGAGGATATTGTCTACTATAATCTTTTTCACATCAATTGTATACATCAGTGTGTCTACAACATTGTTGCAAAAGGTGCCTAGATTAATCGTGTTGCTAATGACTGTTGTGTTACCATCCCACACAATTCAACAATACCAACTAGGATCTTATCAGAAAATAAAATGGGTGACCTCATAATATCAGATTATTACAATTGTAATTTTTGTCCTCCCTAGAAGGCAGTCCATTTTTAAATGGGCTATTGTGTCTAGTTTCTTGAATGATTTGTAGTATAGCATGTTAAAGAATACACTGCAGTAATCTGATTTGAAGGGACAAATGCACTGATGATGCTAAAAATCATGATGTCTAGTAAAGAGCTATCTCCAGGCTGACATTTGAGGAGAAAACCTATTCCAAAGCATTAACGCGATGCAGTTGTCAAACACTGGTTAGAAATCCAATGGGGCTCACAGGCAATTCTTAACAACAAATGCAGAGCATCCAGCAGCAGATGAAGATGGACATAATTTTTCTTACAACTTGAAATTACTTCCTCCTGTCATTGTCATAGGTATCGCCTTACATTTAAGTTCACTGAGCTTTCAGCTGACTATCCCATACTTCCATATTATCTGAATGCCAAATATGCACTGCCAGCTTAAAGAAGACACAGAGAGGTATCAGTAGTGTAATAGATCATCAGCACAGACTAGTCTTCCTACAAGTTTATGCCAAGTAAGCCTGCCAAGCAGAAAGAGGGTTGCAAAAAAACTCGTCAGCCAGCAACATTTTAGGTGAAAAGTAATTAGCCACTATTGTGTCAGTGATTAGTCAGCCAGCCATCTAAAAGAAATCCCAACAGCTTGCGGGTTAAAGTTTCCATCATGTCTGTTTTGCCCAGGGGTCCTCAAACTACGGCCCACGGGCCGGATCCGGCCCGGGAGGCCCTCCAATCCGGCCCGCGAGCCCCCTCCCGGCGCCGCCGAATCCGCCGGCGCCGCCGCTGAATCCACCGGCGCCGCCGCCGAATCCGGCCGCGGGGCCGCTACCGCCACCGAATTCGCTGCCG
>JAWWLV010000088.1:54658289-54690887 GCA_035041135.1 Platyrinchus mystaceus
TTCTCCACCCGCCTCCAGGGGGCGCCTCTCGCCTACAATCCGGCCCGCAACGAGTTTGGGGGAAGTGAAACCGGCCCTCTGTCTAAAAAGTTTGTTGACCCTTGCTGTAGAGTGACCCTGTCCAGAGGTGTTCTGTGGCGCTACTACTGCAGTTGCACTTTCTGTTGTATTCAGGATGTAATAAAAGCTTCCTTACATTTCTTCAGGAAAACCATACTTTTTCCTAGCTTAAAAAAAGTCATATTGTGTACTGAGGTCCAGTCTCAGGACAACAAGAACCAGATCCATAGGATATTGGTACATTGTGTTAACTGCAAGCTCTAATCACTTCTAGCAGCAGCTACTTAGCACAAAGGGAAAGATAGATGGATAGTCTTTCTCAGCAGACTTACAGCTTACTTTTAGCAATGGAGAGGCTGATCTGTGACAGGAATACTGCATCAGTTTTCACTAATCCTTCTGCAGAAATATCCTGCCTCTTTTTTGTTGGCCTTTCCATCTCTCCTCTCATGGATGAGAAAGTGGCCCAGTGCCATTCCTGAGCCCAGGTTGAGCTTTCATTAACTAATCAGATCCCATTGATCTAGTGGGTGGTTTGATCCTTGTGAGAGCTCCGTAGACTGGAGGTCTCACAACCTCAGTTTTCTGTCTGCAAAAATTATCATAGCACCTATGTGTAATGTACTTTGATGTATGCAATTTTAAGGAAATGTAAAGAAAATGCCCATGAAAAGAGTAAAATCTGTAAAATTCTTGTTTAAAACCTTCAAAAGTAGTGTGTATCCTTGTAGTGCCAGTAGTGACAGAACTGTGAAAAATGTACCACTGAACCTATGTGGCAGCTTCACCACCAGGTTTGTTTTCAAGAGTTCTCCTCCTCTGTGAGGCTTTTAAGTTTATACTTTGAGTCCAGATCAACACTTTGATCTGGTCTGTCTCTGGAAGCAATTTAACACTTGTCTTTATTTGCATTATGTTGCCTTGATACAAAGCCTTAAAATGTACAGCTGGCAATACCTACGAAGTTAGATCCCCCATGAGGCATCTACTCCCATTAAGGTTTAGACCAGGGGTCACCAAACTTTTCCAGCTGCGGGCCAAATTCCTATCCTCAGACACTGTCACGGGCCGCACCGACTGCGGGGGGGGGTCCCCCCTCGTGTCGGGTCGGGACCAGGGGGGGGGTGTCCCCCCTCGTGTCGGGATCACAGCGCGGCGGCGGCGCGGGGGCGGCGTGGTGGCGTGGGGGTGGCGCGGCGGCGGCGCGGCGGCGGATTCGCCGGCGGCGGATTCGCCGGCGGCGGATTCGCCGGCAGCGGATTCGCTGGCGCCGGGAGGGGGCTCGCGGGCCGGATTGAGGGGGCTCGCGGGCCGAATCCGGCCCGCGGGCAGTAGTTTGACGATCCCTGGTCTAATGATATGAGATAGACTATAAGTGTGCACTGTACATAAACATCAAATTTTCTGCTATGTACTTTTTTTGCTCTACTCACATGTCATTTCCCAAACTTCTGTGGCTCTATATGAGTTTCATGTGCAAGGCCAATCCCAGCACTTACACTGGCTTACTGGACTACTTGTTGTACTCTAGAGTATTTTGATCAGCCTCAAATAAAACACTCCAAGATGGGCTAAGGTGCAGAAGTTCAACATCAGAGCCCACTGGAAATGGCATGCAATATTGCAAAAAACCTCTTTTTTTCACTATCCTTTACCTTAATTTTCTTTTACACCTTTTTCTGTAATATTATTTCATTTTTTAATTTAAAACATACTTTGATTTCCTTTAAACATTAACTTTTATATTCCTGCTAATATGTCTGCAAAAAAAGAAACATTATGAGAATAGCATCATTAACCTTAAATTACTAATAACTACTCAACATTCATTTTATAATTATTTTTAATTTGAATAACTTGAAAATGCTGCTTAACAGCATTGTAATTGTTAAGTGAAATCTGCTCTTTATAGGTGTGTTTGGCTGTGCAGAAATCATATACACAGCTGTGACCAACAAATTGTCTCTAAATACTTGTGGTTAGCAATAGCCATATGTCATGTATTCTTAAAATAACTGCTAGTGTATTAGGAGAATACTCATTCCAATGTTGTGGTAACTGTAATTGCCAGGAATATATATCAAATTACAGTTAACTAGGACAGATTTTTCACTTCCCTGTACCTTAAATGAGATTTCTGTGTACTATTGACTGAAATAAAGGGTAACTTTTCTTGCAGATTTTGACATATTAACCATGACTACTGCATCCTGTTCTCAGCTACATGGGAATAATGCCATAAATTGTGATGATACAGGTCTTTGAGATAGTGTGAACTATCTGTGCTACCTTTTCTGTAAGGGAAGTTGACCGCAAGCAGGTTACTAATTCAGTCTTTCTCGAGAATGGTCTCAACTAATAGGCAGATTCAGAAAAACTGGAACCACAAGTGAACATGATGGCCTTATTTTCATGCTCTAAGTGTCTAGCTGGTTTCCAGGGGAAGTATTAGCATGTTAAAAAATTATTAAGACTAAAACGGAAAAAGCAGTTTGTAACCTAATCAATAGATAAGGTATTTTTCTGGCAACTTTCTCCTTTAATCCTTTCCAGACATCTTAAAGCCAGTCCCAGATGTATAACTGTATGAAATGCAGAAATCTGCTTTTGATGGGAAGGGGAGGTGGATTTTTGGCTGTGACCATATTACACTGTCAATGTGTTTTTCCAGCCAAGGAAAGGCCCTGTCATTCCGTACAGTTTTGGTCCATGAGTCAAATAAGGAAAATGTGTGAAGAGTGTAAAATCCTCAATCCAAAGAAAGTACTTCCTTCGTGTACACAGGTCCCAGCTTTTCTGTGCCTGACCTCTACGCACAGGTCATTCAGCTTCCAGAGTTTAGACAAGCCAGTTTGCTGAACATGTTCATTGGTCATTTGAGCCAGACTATCAACAAATTAGTTGCAACTTAATTGAGAGCTACATTTATTTCCAGTATCTGGATCCTAACCAATCTCTCATCATCTTTTAGATAGCAGGAAGAGACTTAGTTGCTTTTCTAGAAATGGTTATTGACTTTATGCATCTTGATAAATAGATACATTACAAGGTCCAACAAGATCTTACCCACTAGTAGTACCTGTACTTTGACAGAAAGATCCTGAAGTTGTTTAGAAGATGCATTTGACTGACAAGAGTATGTTTTATCTTCTTTAATACAGTGTGCCACAATAAATCTGGAAACTCCCTAAGTGGGAGGGGAATTGTCAGGGCTCCATAGGCTAGAATCTACTATCCATAAAGAAAGTCCTTCTCAGATATAATAGCTAACACAATTCCTATTGCTAATGACATTCCTAATCTCTCTTAATGGCTAGTCTAGGACTCTTTGCTCAGAAATCCAATATGAGGCTCTAACTGTCCTAGTACATTCCTTACTAACATTTTGAGCTCTTACATGTGCAGTGTTTTCTGCCAAAAATAAGACATTTCTGTCAGTGAATGTATAAGCCTTTCTTGGAAATGAATCTGCACTAAACTTGCATCCCAGGCTCTCAACAACACTGTGTTGTATTCTCTATATAACTTAACAGGTGACAATTATAAATTTTTTCTCGATACTTGGGAGTGGGATTAAAGAAATACAGAAATAAGAATTCTTGTTCTTCCTCCCCCCTGCTTTTTTTAAATATTTTTTTTTCTCAGTGTAAGAATATTATTGAGTTTTAGACAGAGCTTTGGACTAAGGGTATGAATATTAAAATAATAACCATCTTGCATCACCTGCTGAATTTCATCTCATTTGGCTAGTGGTGCGTACTCCCTGCGGAGGATTCATCTGCTTTGCTTACCTTATCTCTGAACATTTGATTAGAAAGACTTACACCATATCAGTTCCAAACACATGGGTCCACAAGATTCTGTATAATCCTAAATAGTCTGACACTACGCAGTAAAAATTAAGACAGGAAAATAAGACCAAGTCATGGAGATAAGAATAATCATAACATGGAAAGTTAACTTTATTCTGAGTTACACCAAAACTCATCACGGTGTGTCAGCACATTTCTGTGAACTGGGTGAAGAAGTACTGAAGCACTTTTGAGTATGTCTGTTTGGCAAAGTGCTTACATGTAGTTAAAATATTAAAGTGCGGTATCAGGCCACAAGTTTTATAATAACTTGGAGATTTGTATTAACAGGCATGAGATTTACATAGAAGAATTGAAAACATACTGTTATGTGCTACATTTTACGGGTTTTATTGCTGTAAGGCACATCTGTCAGGTATTCTCTGAAGCTGCCAGGTGAACTCCCTGGAGAATCTGTTTTTGTGATAAATACAGCAAAGTTAGCAGAATGGTGTGTTTTTGTCTCTGCAGCTCTGGAAGGACAACTGTGGTCAGTGGTGTTGCTCTACAGGAACAGCTGAACTGTCTGGGGCAAAGGCCTGGCTGACTCATTTGGGAAACTGGGCTTTTGTGCAAGCCTGTTCAAGGCACCAGAATAGATTCTTACAGATATTTTTTTAAGGTTCCATATTTCTTGTTTCAAGACACATTTCTTTGGCATGGCCCTCAGTAGTAGAAGGACATAAAGCAGAAAATTTAAAAGAGAAACAGAAAAACAATTTAAAATGTGAAAGAACTATACATGACAAACATTACTGACAAAACCTGATGCACTTCGAGGAAGTTTTATGGTAATATGCTACAGGATAATCTATAGAGAAAAGAGAATTTTCTGGGGTTTATTTACAGAGGATAATTGACCTATTTCATTCCTTGTCTATGTGAGATGTACAATATATGCTGTAAATATCAGCTGAGATAGTGCATTTTTACAGTGGTAGTCAGTCAACATCAGTTTGAAATTTTTTCACACCTAAGTGATAGAATAGTATTCTTACAGAAAGGCAATATCACTAATATTGACTGACTCTTCATTGTTTTCATTTTAAAATCCTATGCCTTACTCAGATAATATTTTTTTTTCATTTTGATTCAGTGGAACGTCTGTCTAAGAAAAAATAATGGTTAGCCTATAACAGGAAAGTTTCTGTGCCTTTTCTTTATTTCCTTTCTAAACTACATTCCAACTTCCACAAATCTTTCTACAAGAGGAGTATGGAGTGTGTTGTTTCATTATTATGATACCTCGTCTTAAATCTTCTCTGGTAACTGTTGACAAATGGTACACAGTAACACTTCTAGTGACTTGCTGTTCAGTAGTTTAAAGCAAAATAATTTATACAGACCCTATTTAGGCTGAATAATATACACTTTTTTGCACGAGCCTGCAAAAAAGGTTGCTGGAGGTGAGAGATTTGGCCAGTTCTGCTGTATTTCTTAACAACAAAATTAGGGCATTCTTCCTTGTGTTTTTTCACAACTAAACAGAAGCTTTTGTATTTCAATTCTACTTCCATAATTTCTTGTACTGCTATCTGTACCATTAACAGAATCAATAAGGTCATATGGTGCTGCTATTTAGAAATATTTTTCTTGATAAGCAGTAATTTTGGCTTACCCTAGGAACACAGCTTGGGAAAAAAATGTGTAAACCTTGATAAACAACAGTGGTTTTAGTATTAATTGTTAAATGATGTAATCACCTAAGAATCTGGTGCATCCCTGTTGTTAATTTACTACAAAGCAGTGTTGCTCTCCAGCCCACAGGAATTTATCATGACAGTAAATTTGCTTCACATAGAGACCTTGAATTTTTAAGGCATCAGCCTTGTGTCCTTCTGATCAAAATTAATCCTTACTAGTTCCATAGGTAATTATTAGCTTCAGTTCCTTGTTCAAGGAAGACTCCTCACATGGTGTATCCATTATCTTTTCATAAAGAGGATCAGAGTCTTTTCCCATCATCAGTTCTTAGTTGTTGGAACTATGCTCTCACATGATCATTTTTCACATGCAATGTCCGTCTTCTCCACCACCACCTCAAAAAATATATTGTAGAACATTTTTATCTTTTATCAAAGTCCTAGATTTATTTTAATTCAGTTCCACTGCCCGTCTTTTACCAGTTCTTGTCTTGTCTTTCTTCCCCTCTCTTTCAGAGGATAAAGTATGGACAACTGTGTACCATGATCTGCAAATGCAGGCTTCTGTGGGAGGCAACAGCCTGGAGAAGTTATCTGTACTGCAGCTCAACTACAGTGCAACAATGGACCAGATTTCTGCCATTACCAGTAGTGCTGAATACTGTGAGCAGTTTATCTCCTACTCTTGCAAGATGTCCCGGCTGCTGAATACACCAGGTAGGCTGGTGTTGAAAAACTTTATCTGAACAATTTAGCAGGTATTGCTGTTAGACTAGTTCATTCATTGAACAGACTTCTTTGTCCTCCTTCATTAAACTTGACAAAGAGGTAAATAACTGAAAATACAGAAGACATTATTTTCTTTTAAAAAATTGCCTGTTTGCTTACTACTAAAATGATTTTTATTGCACCACGTGTTTGCGTGTTCTTCTCTCAGATTTGTTGCTCCTTAAAGCAGGAGGCTTTTGGTAAACACGGTAACTTTTAAAGTTTAATCAATTGGGACATTGAAAAATTGCTTTGAACTTTATCCTGTTTTTCTGGTTGTCAGTTTTCATATGCTACAAGCAGCAAGGGCACTGGGTGAATGAGGGCTGGAATTTTCCCACTAATATTTCTGAAACAGTTTCTTAAACACGGAGTATTTCTGTGTAATCAGATGTCTTACACATTGTAGGGATTGTCATGGTCAGTAATGCAACTGTGTAAGAAATGATATACTGTTACCTACAAGTAGATTCGTTATAAGTTTCTTCTTTTGCTATGTAGCTTTACTTGAAGAGAACAGCCCTAGTGCTGCTTTCTGTATATGCCTCCTCAACGTGTTACTTGTAAGTGAAAAAGACAGAAGTATTGTTCCAGAATTAGTAAAGCAGCACATAAGAAATTACATTTTAAAAACCTTTTTAATATACATCTAGTACTTTATGTATGCTCTGTGTATGATAGATTTTGATGTTAAATAAATCATAATGGTACTTAGGGATCATAAGTGATTTATAAGTGGAAACATATAACAAACATATAACATATAACACATTTTCATGATTGTGGAATGAGTTCATTGTTATAAGAGCAATTCAAATGCATTTCAGATTAATTTCATGGCTGCATGCTTACAGTGTTATACTTCAGGGTGCTTCCCCTCATTAATTTATTTTGGTATATTTTCTTATGATGCTATAGATAAGGATTCATTTGGGATGCATGTGCATCTTATTCCTATTTCCATAAGCATTCCGTTAGTTGATGGACACTGTAATGCTTGTTACTCCCTCTCCCTCCTTCATGCTGTTTTTTTAAAGTTTTCTAATGCATGCTTTGTCTCTGTTGCTGTTATTTTGCTTAATTTAGTGTAGCATAGAGAGTCTGCACTGTGGAAAATGATTTCTTCTTTCTTGGGCCTTAATATATAGGATCCTGAATTGTGTTCATAACTAGAAGTATTGTGATTAGATTCTGCTGATGGATACAAGCTCCCTGCTTGCATATGCTTCAGAAAAGTTGTATATGGGTGTATTTTTGGGCAGGTATTTAGAAAGCAAATTTATTTGTTAATGGAGCTGGAGATAATGTGCTTAGAAAGCTCATAGTTTGCCCAGAGTTCTTGAAATATATAAGACTATTATTTCAGGACCAATTTGTGATTGTTAGAATATATTTATGTTATAATAAAATAAATATACACCGTAATTGCAGGTGTTTGGCCTAGATTTAGAAAGACAATTAAGCAGCATAACTTACTGAATTTTTTTAAAGCAATAATCAGTTCCAGCTATTTGCATTTTTAAGGTTCTTAGAAATTTGTGAGCATTCTTTGCAGCTACCTCCTTCTTCATGTTTTAACCTTTTTTATGGAAAAATAAATTCTCTTAGAAACTCTTTATGAACTAGTTTTTTGGTATGGAAAGTGAGTTTCCACATACATTCTGTAATGTGTTATTTTTTCCTTTTAAGTGAGAGAAAGATGCAACAAAGGCAGATTATTTTAACCTAGACAGTAACAAAAAATTACACTGCAGTGTTTGCATAACACCTGTTATGTTTTGTGCACATAGAACATCAGTGATTTGTGTGTTAGTGGGGAAGAGACCAATACATTTTCTTTCTATGTGTTCTTGGCTTCAGAGTATGGTTTCTAAACCAAGAAACTAATTTTTCATACCTTTCTCTGTTTTGGAGGATTGCCATATTTGCTGAATATATTATGACACCCTATTCATCTCATAGCACAGCTCCAAGTACTCATGTGGCTTCTTCCACCACTGAGCTTTTTGTATAAATCATTGCAGTATGGTGCCCACACAAAGAAGTGAAAAAAAATCAACATTTATGTATTCCTTGGGAAGTGAGAACATGTATTGAAGCCAGTAGTAAAACCTCTGCAGGCTTCACGGGATGAGATCAGAATTTCTGGCCTTGACCTTAGGTGCTTTTCTAGGCTGGAACTTTTTCGTTTACACCTTTCAGATATTTAACTAACCCCTTAAGATAGAAAGCTCCTTTTGTTTTAAATTGCATAAAAGAGAACTGAGAAAATAGAGAAGACAGTTCAGCAACTCAACGTTTTCACCTTTTCATCTCTTGGAGATAGTGTCACTTTACAACACAGTTCCTTCTCAGAGAGAAATTGCTCAGTTAATATATTTAAACAAATCAGGACCTAAGCTGTTTATTGATCTTTTAATGGCAAGCCATTTTTTAATTAACAAGCCATCAATGAACTATAGTTTTTGCTGGTTTTAGTTGTGCATTTCCTGACAAGGTAAAAGTATATACAATTGCACTAATATATGTTTTGCTGCTAATAATAGCTTAAATAATTTTTTTGTATGAAGTGGAAGCTGCATAGAAGTTCTGTAGTTTGGAAAGTAGTTGAGGAAAGCCTTCACACTAATAAACTGTTTTGTTGTGGTTTTTTTGGTTTTTGGGTTTTTTTTGGCTGCAGTCACAGAAGTCAAAGAATTCTCATGTTCATGTGATTGCAAAGAGATACATGAAAAGTAGTAGTCTGTACAAACTGAGAATTCTCATTCTTCTGTTATGAGTTTTAGACTTTAAGACTTTATTGCTTCAGGTCCATGCCTTTTTTTTCTTAATAATGGACTTTCATCCAAGAAAAACAATATGTACATCCCACCAAACAGGTTAAAATCACTGCTGACAGTAGGGATTGGGAGTGATTTGCAGGTAACAATGCCATTGCATTTCCACTTAGTCTGAGGGCAGATAGTAACAAGATCTTTTATGTAAATTAAGTCATGAATGAATTCTGGAAACATTCCTGAAAACAGGAATGTCATAAGGCTATAGGATAATTCAGGTTTGAAGAGACTGCAGAATATCATCTTGTTCAATTTTCTTCTCAAAGCTGAATGAACAGTCCTCATCTAATAATAAGCAAACACTATGTGGAAATGCAATTTTCTGATTTGACTGCTTTGGCTTTGTGGTATTTTTTGTTTGTTTTGAACTCGCAGCCCAGTATGTTATAAATTATGTTCAAACCTATAGGTCTGTTTCAAAGCCTTAACTAAAGATCACCAGAAAAACAAAATTAGTCAAGATAGGTTGGTGACTTTCTTCAGAAAGTGCAAAACAAGAAATATCTACTGATAATACACCAAATAAAAAATAAAACTATGTGTACACTCTAAATTCTGAGGAAGCCATTTTCAAGCAGGGATCCTGCAGTGGGTGCAGCTGTCACACATTCTTTATGCTCCTGACTCTGATACAGGTTTCCTCTATGAGTGTAACAATTTTTATTTGTATTACCAACATGAGATTGATGCTTCTTATTGTCTAAATTATCTATTTAGACAATATGTTTTTTCTTAGAATAGGAATTCCTTTGTGCATATGCAATTATTGTCATGATAGAGGCTTAATCTTGGTAATTCAAGTAACTATTGCAGTTAATAAATAAATGAAATAATAAGCCCATGGATCATAATTGCAACCTAATAACAATGTACATGTATATGTAATTTGAAAAATAATAAACACCAGACTTTTTGTTTTGTTTTTCTCTTTTATATTTGCATTTCTCGTATCTTCTTTTCTTCTTGTTTCCTTGGAAACTTCCATTTTGAGAGGATAATAATATTTAGTACTGAGGATGTGCAGAAAGCTTGTTGTTTTCTAAGTTCTTGATGTCCAGTTGGTATGGCAGGTGATAGGACATTTGCCTTTTTTGCAAACAGGAACTTGGACATAGAAGAAAGTTCTTTTGTGCCCACTGATTAACAGGAGGGGGAAAGGCAATGCAGTATGTAGTATCATTTTGCTCTAATAATAATAAGCTCCCCTTCTTTGCTGTAAGAAACAAAATTATACAGAGAATAGTGATAGGATATACTCACAGAACACAAAAGTTTAGTTAATAAAATTATATATCTTCATCCACTGTTTTCATGAGACTTCCTAATAACACATACATGAGATTTCTTTGGTACGAAATTTTCCATGGGCCACTGATCTTTGCCTCAGGGAACAGCATGCTGGTTCTTGCATTCTTCCTTTTACCCCGGGAATAAGATCCTAAAGGGAGGTGGGCTGCTCTGTTCAGTGTATCTGTGTCTTGTCTCTTCCCGGAGCTGTAGGAACTGTAACAAATGATCAGAGAGTGGGAGCTAAAAGCATAGATACAGAGAACAGAACAAGATCTGTTGGTGCTGTGTTTCAATTTTTATTCCTATTCAGCATGCCTGCAGGCAGCATATGAAAAACATACAGCAGAGTTACTGCAGTACATGAATTACTGTTTCACGTCTGTTTGTCTCTGGAGGAAATGAGACGGCAGCTTCATGAATTCAGGAGTTTAACAGGTGAAATAGAAAACTTAATTTGATATTTGGTTGTTTATAGTTACAATAAAGCAATCATAATGCCAATAGGAAGTAAGATTTATACACTGAGATAAAAACAAAGTTAAAAATTGCAGTATGGTATTTTTCCTAAGTTGCCATCCAAATCAAAACTTAATGAACTTATGAACTTTGCCATCACAACCAACTAGTCGATCTAGAATGCTAGTTGCAGATATAATTCCTGCTTAATAAGAGTTTTTCAGAAAGAGTCTGAGAAAGGAATGGGATTTCTGCAGTCCTACAGTGATGAATGGGATCCTCTCCAAAACTTGCTTCAGCATTCTGTTTTCCATGTTCTTTCAGAAAACATGCCCCTAAGCTTTCATGTAGCTTGTCCAGCCTTAAGAATATTGATTGACCCCTTCTTCTTAGTGTTCTAAAAATGCTGATTTCAACTTCTAATGATTTTTAGAGCACGAGGGTAGCAGGAACAATGACCTTGCTCCACTCTGATTTACATGTTCATGTCCTAGAATTGGAAACCTTCAGCTTTTGGTGATTTCTTTTTCACTTAGTCATTGTTATGTTGCCATAGAAGAAGACAATAATTCATATGCTAAGTGCTTCTCATGAAACACATAACAGTCCTCTTAGGTAAAAGTTAGACAGATAAAAGGTTAGTTGAAGGTCATTTTTTCCAGTCCATTGCTAACACACCCTTCTGTCATGTCTTTGTTTTGCTCCGCAACTTTGCTTCTCTCTTAACAACTTCTTTGCAGGTTTTTTTTTAATACTATGATCACTGAGTCTCCTAGTTTCACTTTATCTTCATCGTTCCTTTAGCTGGTGAACTATTTTTGCTAATTTTCAAGTTTTCATTGCTGTTGTGCAGGAACTAGACTTAATTCGGTATCACTAAGTGAAAAAGGCTAAATGTTGCTTTGGTGTTTGGTTGTTAGAAATAGTAGTAGCTGATAAAAGCTTAGTGAATATTATAAATCCTCTATGGAAATTGTAACTGCACTGCTGTGAACCCTAGTTTCTTTCCCATGCCTTTTTAAGAAAAAGTGGGACATCAGAGTTTTAACTTTGCAGTTCTAGCAGAATATTCTAAAATGATTGTTTCTCATACCCTCTCTCTATGTGAATGTCCTCTACCTATTATGGGAAAAGATTCATTATCTTTATTTCTTAAAAGAAAGACAGAAGAAGGCAATAATTTCTCCATTTCTTATAGTGCATTGTTTTATATAAAATCTATTTTAAACCATTCATTGTTATTATTTTCACAGAAATGGTCACGGACATTGCTTCTTCACAAGCCCAGGTTGTTGTGGGGAAAAGTTATCTTTCTTGATGAATGACCAAAACAGACTAGTTTATTAATTTCTCAGATAAAATGGACCTAGGTAGTGTATCATTGCATGTCTTGACAAGAATTTCTCCTCACACATATCCTAAATGCATTTGCACTACTGTGAGCATATTTTTCTTATTCAAATATGCAGTAAAAATACGCAGGAAAAATGTTTCTTTTTTCATTCCCATTCCTGAGATGAATATGTCATAAAGAAGAACATATATGAAGAATACAGCTAAAAATACACAGTTAAGATGGCATTTTCTCTATTGTGTTGTGATCTTTTTTTCATTGCCCTGTGTTGCCCTTAAGATGACCAGTGTTCCATTATTATTGAAAAATTGCCTGCCCTGTTTTCATGGATGAGATGGTACTGTTTCATTTCTTGAGGCTGGGATTTTTACCCTTTATCTGAAGGTTGTAGTTAGGCTTTCCTACATTCTAACCTGACAGCCTGGGACATTGAGCTATAACTTCTATATTTGGTTTTACATTTGGAAACTTTTCTACTTCTCAGAAGCCTCTTTAAACAGCCTTCAATTAATATATGGAGTTTGAAAATACTGGAACTGCTTTGTAAGAATCACTTTTTGTTGTTAGCAACATTACCAGATCCCACCCCCTGTATCATGCAGGTTTTTCATAATGAGTTCAGATAAATCTCTGGAACACAGTACAATGCATATGAATAGAATATACAGAATGGATATGGTGTGATTGTTAGCATATATGTGACTGAGGTATGAACAGCCCCAGATACATCTTATTCCAGAAGTATGTTAGAGTATTTTTTTACTGTACTTTTTATGTATTCATGCTTGATGTTATTCATCAAATCTGGCTGTTAAAATGTTTTTCTGGATTGTTTCTGAAACAGAGTGCCTGAAATAATTTTCCCTTTTCACCTTATGAACAACTCCACATGCATTTTCTCTACTTTTCCATGTTTTCTTTGTAATGTAACCCATTCTTTTCATAAATTCCCTTCAATGATTTCATACTCTGTCTGCCTACTTTTGTAAATGTTAAAACAATGTCACTTAGACCAGCCAAAGTTGCCTGAATATGCATGAGGATAGAGTTTCACTAATGATTAAAGTGTGTATGCAAAAAATACCACCTGTTATAAAATCAGGTTCATGTAGCATCATTGCCATTATAATCTGGGGGAGGGGAGTGCATTGTTCCCTTGAATTTTTATGCCTGTGTGTGTCTATAGCATAAACTATAGGTACCTGTAGATTTCTTTCTGTAGATCTATAGCCATAGATCCATATATCCATAGCTATTTATACAGAAGGAGAGAGTGTCCAGATAGTGATCACTTCTTTTCAGAAGGAATTGCTTCAACAAGATCCTTTTCCAATATATCTTTTTATATATTTTGTTATGTGAGATTACTCAATGTGAGAAGACTAAGATGCCTGATTAACCCCTGATTTTCCATAAGGTAGAACACTACTGAAAAGACATATGGACAGTAAAACCTATTTTCAAGAAATTTGTGTTGCCAGCAAAAATGATTCATGATCACTTCCTTAGATTCTTGGGATAAGGAGTGGGAAAGATACTTCACTTCACTTGATTTATAGGATTTATTGATTTAAAAAAATCATTAACAATATTTTCTAGGAAAATGGATCTGCAGATTAAAAAAAAAAAAAAAAGAATACTTACCATATCTACTGCTGGAAATTAAACTTTGAATCTGGGCATATGTTGACCAGTGAAATGATAAAGATGGAGCTGCTAACAAGATGCAAAAGATTGATATGCAGTCCAGAATTTCAGAAGCAGCAGCTAAAGATTTAGAAGCCATTACCAATTTAGCTGCTAAACTACAGTGAGTTTCAGAAGGTGGCAGCTGGTTAGTACATGCTGCTATCTCATTTACCCTAGGAAGGACCTATTTTATTGGTTTCTATTGGAAACGTACCCCAATACTGCTTTGCAGAAGTAACTGGAATCTTTCGTTAGTCAACATGGACTCTGTAACGCAAACATGATCCCCAATAGTGGGGTTTCACCTGCAGTTTTTTAAGATCCTGTGCTTTGCCACAACAGCAGTGATGATGCTTTGTTTAAACTACAGATATGTAATTAGATACACTTCACTTAAGGATAGATCTTACTAATTAAAAAATTTAGATGTACTTAATATCTGCCAAGTTATTTCTAAAACAACATGTACCAAAGCACTTGCGTAGATGAATAGTTATAATGAATGCATTGTGCCAAGATTAAATTGCACCCACAAAAATATTTGTATTTTGAAACATTATACGCTGTTTGACAGAATCTTTTCTCCCACTACCTTAAGAACTAGCTTTCTGCTAACATTGGTCTATCTCAAAATTTCTTTTAAGATTTTTTTTTCTCTTTACCCTTTTCTCGTTCCTCTTTGATGTTTTCTTCTGTCTCTATCTCTGATATTTGTAACATAATCTGATTTCAAATATGCTTTTGTAAAATCTTAATAGTATTTAAAGTGGTGTTACTCTTGAATGACACAAGAGTAACAGATCAAAGCTTCTTTTCTTTTTAATCATCTGTCCCCTATGGCATGGACCATGTTTTTTCTTTTTTTTTTTTTTTGCAAAGCACTCTGTCAAGTAGCAAGAATGTTTGGAAGAGATACTGAACTAATTTCTTTTCTGGAAAACCTGAAAAAAAAAATTGTCAGGCATATAATTCATCTGTGATGATGTCCTGATTCATCTGTGATGATGTCCTGCACTACTATGCCAATTTTTGACCCACAGATCTAAAAATATCTTAACAAAATCCTCAAATGTTAGGGATGTTTAAAATTTGCTTTTGTTTTTTAAAAATTTCTGTGCAAAGTGAGTTTGAATGTAACAGTAATGAGGAATTGAGAGGACTGCTGGCAACAACTTACTTCTCAATACAGATCAACATTTACCATGCTAAGCAGAGAGCAAGTTTAATCACATCTTGACTCTTGCTCTGGTTAGTACTGCACCTTGATTTGTGGCCTGATGGCCAACTCCGGTGTTCGCAATCATGTTCAAGTACAGGAACTCTGTAACACCAGCAAGATTTTGTGAACACAGAAATAATAGAGAAGGATAATGAGTGGTAACTGAAAGCCAAAGGCGTTTCCTCTCATAAAGGCAGGGTTTTACCCACAGAACTTCTTCCTAACATCCACTTGGTTCATTTTTACATTGGAGCAGCTGAATATACCCATTTCAATGAGAAATGCATAGATAATTGATCCATGTTTGCCTACAGCAATCCAATGTCAATGTGTACTTTTCTTTGGACTCACATGCACATTTCGTATTGTTCAGTAACATCTGGACAAAAGAAAGGTAATCTAGTTACCCATTATGTCAGATCACTTGGCATCCTCTGTGGGCTGACTGTTAGTGTTTTGTATTCTGTATGGATTCCAGTGAGCACAAGAAAAATAAGAAGCAATTCTAATGTTTATATATATATATTACTGTTGTCAAGTTTCAACTTTATTCAAAGTAGTGCAACTACATGAACTAATACTTAAAGAAAGAGAAAAAGGTTTAATTGTTTTTTGAATGTTGTGCTAGCTTTGGTAATCCTGTATATCTATTCATCAAGAATTAACTGTCTATCTATATTTTGAGAAAAAACACAGAAAAAAAATTCATGTCAATTCAATCTGTTAAAGTATCCTTTTTCTTTGTCTCCCAAACTTTTTAATCCTTGCTAGGAGTTATGACTGAGGAATGATATATAGAATACCTCATCATCTTTGTCAATGACTGAAAAATAGCAACACTTTCTTGCTAACAAAATCAGGAATAAGTAAGTTGATTAAGTAAGTTGAGTAGGGTAGTGAGCATCTTCTTGCTGGTATTTATTCCTAATGCCTCTGTATTTTATCAGTAAAACTAGTGGCACCTTCAAGTTGTCATTGTTCATGTTCATAAGTCTCCCTTCTCTATTAGTCATTCATTTTAAGATGTGTTTTGATTCAAAAAATAATTTGGTTTCAATCAAAATGAATTCTCAAACATCAGGCACATGGCACTGGGTTTGATCTGTTTGTGAACTAAGGGTGAGGAACATTTGCATTGCTTCCTACAGCCTTGTACTCCAAATACATCCTGGATATGCCCTGAGTAACCTGAAAACCCTGTTTCCTGAAAGTCTGGATATCCTCTCAAGGTAAATGGAAGAGCATGGGTAGGCAGGGAGGCATAAGAATTATGGTAGATTTTCTAATGGGAATTAGAGAAGGGCCAGAGTGGCAAAGCACTCCAGAAAGTACTCTTCCTTCCTGGCCAGGACTCCTGGGACTTGCATGCCTTGGGATTACTACTCTGGTGGACACTGGGAGCCCTTAGCTCTATTCAGCACTGCTGAAGAGTAGTACATCTCTAAAGCCAGAGAAGATGTCTTTGTATTGTGCAACAAATGTAGCAAATAGAAAATGTTTGAGTGCATCCTCTCACATGCAAGTGGCCTAGCATGATTCTTGTAGGAAGAATATATTTCCTTTTGCAGAAGCTTTTATTAAATCACTTATCCTACAAACTAAAGGGATAGTATGTTTGCAAGTAACAGAATATCTTGAGAGTGTATTCCTGGTATAATAATTTATCCAAGACAGCAAGTAATAGCTTGTTTAGGTCTGCATCAAAGGGAAAAATCTGTAATTAATAAGAAATAAGTTTCTTGAATAAAGTTAAAGGGGAGTTAGAGCAAGCAGCTTTTTCTGTCTCTCCCTCTCTCTCTCTCTCTCTCTCTATGTCTCTGGGTTTTAAATAATCCACTTAAGGGGATTATTTATTATTTGAAGAGAAACTTAAGAAATGGTAATGACTGGGATTACTGTCATTCTGAAAAAAACAGTGATCTGTTTTCTTGTGTATTTTCTTATACAAAAATAATGTGACAAAATTCTGAAAAAAAATATGTCAAGCTTGGTATTGCCAATGATTGCCAGAGGGTTACCTAAGCCTGCACGTGTCTGTGCATAGGGCTACAGTAGCATACAATAGTTGGCCAGAGTCTTTGATTAAGATGAGTTTTATAATAAATTCTGAACAGGAACCTCCCCACAATCCTCCTGTATTAATTAAAAACTTTTATTTTTTGTAATTTTGCTATGTTTTGATTAAAATGTGATAATCTATAATAAAAAGCATAACCTACAAAAAAAAGGTCAAATTTAAATGCAGATTGCAGTCCTGGAATTATCAACAGCACAAATTCCTGTTTATTTCTGATTATTGAGTTTTACTGAAATATCAATACTTACACAAATAGGCCATTTTAACAGTTAAGGGAAATTATTTGTCTGTTGTCTTACTGTGTTATGTCCTTTCTATAAACTTAACCTAGTAAATTTTTTCCCCTCATACTTTAGCGTTCTATTTTATTCATATGTTTTACTATCGTTAAGATTTCCAAACAGATCAGAATGTTATGTCTTTATATATATATAGTAAGACTTGTTCAAATATTTCTGAGTTATCACTTCTTCAAAATAGGCATTTCAGAAGGGCAGTAGGATTCAAAATATTTAAAATATGCAGTGTAAATTTCCACTGTAGTTGAGTATTTTAATAGTAAATTTGTAAAAGAAAAAAAAGGAAAAATCTATTTCTTAATGTGGAGCTTCAATTCTATTGAAAACAATTGATTTAAAATTAATTAATTCTTAGCTTTTCAATTTTCCTGGGTTTTTTTCCTTCATTTTGTGTTCATGCTTTCATGTTTTTGATTACTTCTTTCATACTCTCTTGCCTGCTCTATGACTGACTAATCCTTATTAATACATGTAGAAGGCTTATTACTTCCACTGATGATTTTTTTCAAGCTATGAAAAATTGTTTTGAGATGCTGCTTCTCTCTGTTTACATCACTGTTCTTTAAATCTTTTCATGACTCTTCTGTAGAAGATGGGCAAGGGTTTTAAGGATATTGGAGGAAGTGAAAGAGGATCATAGTTTAGCAGGTGGAGATAAATGTTACATCAGCAGCACTGTGGAGAGATTGTGGATTTTGAAAACTTCTTGGGAAGAGGGTAACATAATGCAATTTTTGGGAGATGATAGAGAATCCAAATCTCTGTACATATGGTAGGTAAACGGTTTATGGCAGACACTGAAAATATACTAAAGGAATCACCATTGGCCTTAATTTCTTTGTTCTCAAATTTGAGCTCATTTAATTGAAACTCTTGTGCTATTATTACCTATTTTGGGGGGAATTAAGAGTGTTATGGAAGAATTCTAGAAAGTATCAAGGTGGTGCAGAATAAGAAAAACATAAAATATTAAAAATTATTGAATAATTTTATTCAGTTGGAATAATTTGACAGTACTTCAAAGTTCTAAGTTGAATAAAGTCACTTCTAGTGTAACTTACTTGAGGTCAGTAGAACAATGAAAATTCAATTTACCACATAAGCTGTTTTCAGGTTTTGAATAACTTTAATGGGAATTGCTGTGTTTTAAAAATTAAGCCTTTTGAAAATGCAGAGCAAGTTGTAGGTCAAAAAAAAACCAAAATGACTTTGAGTGTCTGGACATGTCCTGGACTATAAGGCAAAAAAAAGTTGCTGGTACTTTCTTTCAACAGCATTTTAGAACTAAGTGCTTTACAGTTTCATAGTAAACATCACTTGACTTCTATGGTGCAGTAAATCCACGTTTGCTTTGATCAACATAGAGCTTGTAGAAATATGTCCTAATCTAACGTGTTTTTGAAATTGAACTAGCCCCTTAAACAGCTAGCAACTCTTGAGATCTGCTTTGGGACACATTAACAAATCTCTTCATATGTTCTTGGAGGTCAATACTCTTCATTCTCTGACATGAAATTATCTAAATAAAATAGTTAAAAAGCAAACACAGACCAAGAAGTTACCTAGAAGTTCCTTAGAGGATTCAACCAAGGACAGCTGATCAGTTTGAGTATTAACTCTAATTTAATTGCTGTGTGAGCAACTTATTTTTGCTTGGCTGAATGTTGGGGAAAATAAGAAGAAAAACAGAACAAATGGTTAAAAAAATCTAGTTTTAAAAGATCAGCTTCTTCTGGTCAAGTTATTACATGTTTCACATTTTACATCTTGTCAATATAAACTAATAACTGGATTATTGTTTTAAAAAATATAAACCAATAAATTAAAATTTTTATTATTGTTTTTTTCCTCCAGTCATTTTTGGCCTGAACAGTGTGCTGAGTTTGACAATGAACAGTTTCTTTAGATAAAACCCATGTTTTCAGCAGGGAAAGATATTTTGATTTAGTCCAAGTTGTGTTACACTGGCAGTGGTCAGACTCATGCTGAGTTAGCACACTTGCATAGTTGCTGCTTTATTTGTATTTATTTGTAAGATGGACAACATTTATCAGAATTATTAGAGAGTCTAGCAAATTTTCTTGGCATTTATTTTTATTAAGTCAACTACCAGGTGAAATTACTACAATTATATTTTATTTTATGATTTATACAGTATATATCTGTCCATAGAATATATTGAATTGTACCATATTTCAGAAAAAAATTATTTCCTATGTTGCATAAGCTTAGCCATCCTCATCCTGCAGTCACCCGGAAGTATTGCTGTTGTTTGATAACATTCTGGTTTTTACACTGTAACAAAGTACAGATCCTGTTTATTTGCCAATTTGATGTCTTTTCATCAACTCCAATGGGGACTTGATTGTCTTTTAAGGACCAGGGACAAAATTTTGCTTGCAGCTTATTTTTCAAATTTGGAAATGGAATTGGTTTCATATCAAAATATATGTAATAGGGATAAGAGGAAACCTGTTATTTTACTTGCTCTGATGTTTGGTGGTTTTATAAAAATACTTCTATAAACAGCAGGTAATATATTTCAATCTGGGCAATGCAATATTAACTGTATGCTAGTCAAAATGATTCTTTCACATTACTGACATTTCAGTATTTATTTTACAGTGTCTTTCCTTCCAATTTATTTTATAACATTTTTCTAGTTTGTTGTTTGAATTTGCTGCTAGACTAGAGCCACAGGTCAGCATACTTTGGATGGAAAGTGTTTTTTTAAATAACATTAAATATGGAGATTTACATCAGGAATGACTCTACACATGGCTAATTCCTCCATCCTGTCAGCTGTAAATAAGAACTGATATTAGGAAGGTTGCAATTTATGTTAATGATAGCGCAAAAAGCATTGGTACGATGCTCTTTATATGGGTTCATGCAAATGGTTGATTGCTACTGAAGTGTGCATTAACATAGAGCGCATCCTCAGGTAATTTATGGGAAAATTACAAGATATGAAATACTAAGTGAAGCGATGATCAGTGAGCAATATCATTGCCTCAGATCAGTACACATTTTCAGAATGGTGTTCATAATTTCTTTGGAAAAGAAAAAGGCATGCTGTACAAAACCCAGAAATAATTATACACATGATGGTGCTTAGAGATATGATTATACTTTCCATAAGCACCATGAGTTTGGGGAATTGTGTTTTTAAGGTGCATTCATAAAAATATCAATTAAGGAATTGAAACCAAGAATAAAAGACATAATGGGGAAAAGTAAATTTTCATAGAATCATAGTATCACAGAAGGGTTGGAAGGGACCTCTTCGAGGTTGCCTGGTCCAAAGCTCCTGCACAATTAAGGCCACCTAGAACTGATTCTCTGAGACTATTTCCAGGTGGCTTTTTGGATGTCTCCAAGGTGGGAGATTCCATAGCCTCCCTGGGCAACCTGTGCCAGTGCTTAGTCATCCACACAGTGAAACAGCATTTCCTGATGTTTAGAGGGAACCTTCTCTGTTTCAGTGTGTGCCCATTGTCTCTGGTGCCAAAGGGCACCACTGGAAGGAGCCTGACTCTTTCCTTTTTATGCCCTCCCTTCAAGTATCTATGTACATTGAAATGTATACCTTAAATGACCAAAGACATATTCCATGCCATATAACATCATCCATAAAAACTGGGGGTAGAGGAAGAAAGTGTGGGGTTTGATTAGAAGTTGATTGGAGAGTGGCTGGACATTGGTCTGCTTGAAGAAGAGCAGCATTTTTTTTTTCTTTCTCTTTTCTTCATTTACTAAGCATAGTCTTTACCTGCCAAAAAAGTGTTTTCTAACAGAAGACTGATTTGTCTGATGGTAGTATTCAAACAGACACTGAAATATAGGAGACAGGAAATAGCATTTGGTCAAAACCAAATACATAGCTGAAGAATATATGTGGTGCAACAGCCACAATTGCAGCAGAGCATTACATGGAAAAAAATCAGAAATTATTAGTCAACCCTATAACCCTACAAATCATATTCTCAATTAATTTTCATACTTAATAACTTGCTAATGCCATCATTATGAATTTTGAAAAAAATTCTCTTCAGATGAATCAACCACTTTAATTCAAAACGTACAGTAAAATTTCGGTTCTTCTGTGGTCATAATTAGAGGTTGTATTTCCCTTTTCCATTTGAGCAATTTGGTAAGTAAAATTGTCTTAAAACAATTACAGCATAAATTTGAAGAAGTGTTTAGTTTTCCATGTTATGAGTGAATGGAACACTGTGCCAAAGGCTTTCTGATTTAAGATAGGTTTATTTTTGTTGATCTCAATGACTAAGATAGTTTGTTGCTTCTGTTTTGAGCCTAATTAAAAAAAATTGATTTGATGATTATATTATGGATCCTTTTTAGCTATGCATTTTTTCAGTACTCTTATTTAGTAATGAGCTCTGGTATTGCAAAGACTAAGCCAGGAGGGAGTGATAATTGCATCTGTTGTATGATTTCAGCTTGTGGAGTTCAGGCAAATAAGTAGCTGGTATCATGGGGTAGCAGTGGAAGCAGACCACTCACCTCTCCACCACCTCTGGGATGTTTGCAGAACTGGACACGTGGAGGAAAAGAGGCCTATAGCGAGGGCTTGACCAGGCTTCAAGTGCTCTGCAAAAGGTTCTTGTTTGCCTCTCAGCTGTTTGGTTTCTTGTGTGTAGTTACCCAAACATTCATCTGAAGCAATGTGTCAGTGTCTTGGCTAAATTCTCATATATATATATGTAAAAAAATATACAAATTATACTGCATTTTTAGGCATCAGGTACTCAAGTAGGAATTGGGAGTTTGCTGGCAATCTTGAGACAGGTATTTTTGACCTGTTTGCATGAATTCAAAAATTCACCGAATGTGAATTATGTTGGTTCTGAGATCAGTGTTTTTTGAACTTTTCCATTTAAATTTGTTACAATAATACTGTATTTATTTATATTCTTTTCTTCTTAAATAAGTTATATTGAAAACCAGATTTTCTAAGCAGTCTCTTTTAGTTGATCATGAGAATAGAAAAATCTAAAGTAAAATTCTCTGAAAGTACCTGAATTTCAGTTTTTCAATTACTGCATTCTATGAGAAAAGTAAAGGCCTAGCCATACTGGTTGTGAAAATAGTACCATATCTTTATGTAATATCCTTTATTGATTTCGCTCAGAAGACCCTAAGTTTATGGGAGTAAAATATGCAGATTTTGGGGGGGTGAAAACACAAGGTATCAGTTATTAAAAGTAGCCATGACTTACTCCTTTGTACAAAGAGATGTTCTTACAAGATCATATGCCCTAGAAATACCTCATTAAAACTAAGTGTATAAATATTCTAGTAAATTAATTAGGAATTGTTAAATGTAGGAGCTAATAACTTACATACCTTTCAGTTATTTTTTGGGACACTCTAAAGGATAAATTTAAAAAAATCAACACCCTTTCTAATTTGAAAAGCAGTAGTACTGGGATTTAATCTGAAGGGAGATTGGTAATGTCATGAAAGAGCATTCTTCAAATAACCCATAAGAATACAATAAAATGTTTTGAATGACAGATAGGGGAAAATATGGTGATCTTATCAGTTCTATTCTCAAAGTACTGGAAAGCAAAGGAGATGCTGCAACAGCAGAGTCTTTCATTATTGTGTTTTTTCATATTTAAATGATCCATTCCTACTGGAAAACTATTCTAATTAGTACTGTAATTATATTGTGCCTTAATTATTGTTGACTTAATTTGTCCTTTTTCTTCTCTTTGTTTTTTGCAGCCCCACCAATTAACTATTATTATCACCAGAGTATAAATCCCTTAAATACTCAATGAGAGTTCTGTCCTCCTCTGCTTGCCCTGAGGAGAGGCAAAAAGGAAAGTGCAAGTACTCACAGCTGTCTCATCTCAAGAGAAGGTATAGCTGAGGATAGAGAATTCAGTGGAACAGAAGAGATTTTGACAACAGAACACTGAAGAATTAGGAAAATGTTAAAGAGAAAAATAGGGATTTTTTTAAAATGAATGAATATATGGAACTCTTATGGAACCACCTCTCCCAACATATAACATTTTTTTACCTCAATACATTGAGTTATATACTTTAACTTTTTCAGCTGTATTTTCCATCATGCAAGGAATGCTTGAATACATCATTCAAAAACAACTTCGATTATTTTGGCTCTTTGGTCCAAGCTTAGCTTATCCATGGTATTGACACTGAAGTTAGAAGTTATATTTAAGTAAGACAGAAGGGAGACTAGAGATGACTGATGAAAAAGAGTAGTACAACTCCTAGCTAGCAGATCTACTACCAACAAATTACTTCAGGTTTGCATAATTCCTCCTGTGCATAGACTGCTTCAGTTAAGTAATATTCATGAATTGTTGCCAGTAGGAGACTTTGATGCAAACGCTTGAAGGTTAAATGGTTGTTTCACGAACATCTGTTTAGTGAGAAGGAAGAAAATCCTAAGATAATTGTTACTCTTTCTTCTTTCCTTATTGCTGCTCTAGTTGCCTGACTTCATCTGACTTGACTGCTATTTCTGTTATTAGTGTAATTGCCATTAATCCTTTATTTCCTTTGTTTCTACCACAGTTTGCAACATCTGCCATTGCCTCTATGTAATTAAATAATTTTGCCTTCATCTTGCTCTTTCCTACTTAGAAGTTGTAACAAACAAAACCTGGAAAGGGAGTGTTTCAATATCAAAAGATTCATAACAAGGAGAGCTGGTTTTCTACCAGAAACTTTTAAACATGCTACTATCTCATAGTTTAGGAAGACCTTCAAAAAGAGAAATCTAAGAGCCCCCAATTCAAGTCAAGGCTGACTGAAACTTTGTGAAAGTCTCCTCTTAGATATCCTTCAATGTGTATAACATTTTGTAGGAAATCCTCAAGAGATGAAAAATACTTGTATAGCAGTTGATATGGACATGTGGAGGAGGGAAAGATTGAATCCAGATCCTGCTTTAATGAACAACATCAAAAAAAAAGAGTGATTGACTCATCCAAGAATATTTTCTGTAGAGGTTTTTGTTCATAACTGTATTTCCAGAGTGTATCAGCAACTTGTCCAGTCTGTGGCCCATTCCTTGCACACACTAGTAAGTAGGATTTCATTTCCATATGAGAAGGATAAGCAAGATGGAGGGACTTGAACCCATTTCCAGAAAAGTGGTTTAAAGCACAAACCTTTCTGTGACTTCTTCAAACTCTGTCCTTAGCTCTCACCACCTATGATCATTCAGTGAAGTCGTGGATTAATTTCAGATGACCACGTTGTGTCTTTCAGTGAGAAAAGTGTTCCTTGAAAACAGACCACATAGGCCAAATTTGGTACCTGTTCTGGGACCTTGACTAGTACCAAATTCTTTTGAGATAATAAAAAAAAAATACAGTGGAATAACTTGCCAAGGAGGAAATTCATCTTGCATATGCATGAACGGTAGATGCAAATACTTCATCTAAATGTAACATGGATGCTATACAAGTGTCTACTCTTTATCTGAATTCTCTTCAGATATTCTAGTGGGTTGTCTTATGATAATGTTTTCTTGTTAATGCTTCTGTGCATGTGTGAACAAATGTATTGGTAGAAGTTTATTTCCCTGTTTACATTATACATAACATACTAAAATACTATTTATAAGTTGCACTCCAGAGTTAATGAGTGGGATGTAGACTACTTTTCCTGATTGAATGATACACAGTGCTTAGGAGTTACTTTGGACATAATTTTCAGAAACTGATTGAGGGCTGTAGACTGAGTGCACAAAATGAGCACCTGCAACTATAGGGCACTGAAAAAAATGGAATTAACCTTGTAGATCCATCAGTTACACTCATACAAAATTTAGTAGTATTTATCTACAAATAGATCAGAGATGGATTTATTGGGATATTCATGTCAATATGAAAAAATATTAAAAGCATTATTTTTAATACAGATTAAAAGCACTCTCAATAAAATGTCAAAGGTTTATCTAGCATCCTTTGTTACTTTTGCATTGGTGTATGAGTAGTAGGCTATGATGACGCTGCTTTCCTACTCTTCTGTGTTCTTTTTTTAACAGAAGATAAACAAATTCAATAGAAGTGCTCTTTATAAAAAGTGCTCAAAAAATCAATGATTTTTCTCTTCATGGGTAGTTCAATCCCCATCACTCTGTCTTCCAGCTGGCTAATTTTTTAAAACAAATACCCATAACTCTGAACTATAAAGGGAATACAATGAGGGTTGTTTGATAGCATAGTGTTTTCACGTCAAAACACAAGCAAATTGTCAGGAATGTAACATATATAATTACAGTTTTGATATTTATGAAGAATTCATGGTATGTTGGTATTTTGCATGAAAGCCTATAATAATGATAGATGTCAGTATATGGGTGGTACAGCTGAGCCTGTTCAGAAACAAGAAAAGAGTGGATTTCTTTTTAATTCTTACTGGATTTCTTTTTGTTATGAATTTTAAAATCTACTTGATGGCTGTATGCGGCCAAAATTTCTTCAAGACATGAATTGTCACTTTGCTTTATGCATTTTAAAATCATTTAGTCAAGCATGTTTGTTACTCTCTAGGACTGTACATCACTAAGTCTGTTGAAACATTATTAAATTTCTAATAAAATTAAAATGCATCACAGCTGTGAGAAGCAATACAGATAGCTTTAAAGTATTTAGGCTTTGGATGATCAACATTAACTCCTTAAAGGACTAGATTATCCATCTGTAGAAGACAGTGCCTCTACGTGAGTTGGGTTAATATGCTACATGCAGTGTGGTGGAGGAGTCAGTGGATATGTTTCCCAAGGAGATTAGGCTTAGCCTGTCACCACATACACCTGATTTTATTCAGCTGAGCCACCTAGAATTTTGAAAGCCAAAGTAGCACTCAAATCTTGCTCAGTTGTTTAGACGGTGGAGTTGCTTGGAAGTGAAACCGATTTTCCTTTCCCTCTCTCCTTCAAAGCAAAGAGGTAAAGCTGTGCACAGGCAGTCCTGTGAACATTTCACCCTTTTGTGCTCAATGCACAGGTCAAGTCGCAACCAAATCTTTAATGATTTGAAATTAAATCTTTGTGAAATTAAAGGTATTATCCAAATTAATCCCTGAAATCCTACTCTTTCCAGTGTATGATGAATGATTCATTATTGCTATTTTCCTCACAATTTTTTTTGCTTTTATGTACTCAAGAGTGTAGGATTCTCTACAGCATGTAAAAGTGCCTGGTGTTGATGAAGGGAAACAAAAAAAAACCTCAGCTAAGTAGAACGTTTGCATGTATTACTAACCTGACTAGACTTAGTTTGATGAAGTAAAACATTCTTGCAACTATATGTGCATTTTTTTTTTCCTAGCCAATTAGAAGCAACCCACACACCCCTTAATCTTAGATAAATCAAGAAGTAAGAGTAGATATCAAGTCCAGAGTAAGAAACAGAGTGCAGAGAGGGAAGGAAAACAAAGTTTTGATCGCTTATGCTTATTGAGTGGAAACCTCTTTAAAGTGGTTATCTATTAGCAGCTGAAGCCAACAGCATTTGCATACCAATCAGGAAATTTTATACCGTTTAGTTTCTCCTTTGAGAGGGTATTTTGTTTCATGATTTAAAGGAAATTACAGTTCAGATGAGGATCATGGTTTCACTTGCAATCTTTTATCATAATTTATCTGTGAAATTGTTCAAATCTTTCATCTAAGAAAAGATATGGTTTCTTCTGTAGAAAGTCCTTCCTTTTTCTGTCATTTAAAAGATGGCTTATATCCTGGTTAGGGACTTGAATGTATAATGACTACAGAATAAATTAAGGAATTGAATGACTGGGATTTCTGCTTCCAATCCTGTGACTGATTCACAGTATGCTATTGGGTACCCATCATGGTTTTGTACTTCTTTTTCCCCATCTACAAGACTGGGAATGGTGAGACTGTACCCCTTTGAAATGTATTTTTGTATCTGTTATTAAACAAACACATGCAAGTGCTAATTATTAATTTCCTCAATATATTTCCAATATGCTTTCTATTATTGTGTTTATACTTCTATTATTGTGTTTGCTTCCATTACAGATCAAGCAAGACATTTCTAGTTGGCCGAGTCTGTCTGTGTCAGACAGGCTACATTTCTGTTCAACAGCCAGGTCACCAGAAGTGCCCTGCAGCACCTGGGGACATTCTGCTTCAAATTCCTTACCTCATTTCTAGGCTGCTGTCAACCTTTCTGTCAAGGTGCAGGGTAGTCCTTTCTTGCAAACTTCTTTGTTCTTTCTTATCAGGGAAATGTCGTGTGAAGTGCACCTTCCAAGCTGATAGTTTTCAAAGTGGGAAAGAGTAGACTAACAAAAGTGAGTTTGTAAATCTGTCTGCACTTTTGGTGATTTTCATAGAATTATTCAAGTTGGAAAAGGCCCTTAAGATCATTGAGTGCACACGAGGTACTGTTTAGATGTTTTTACCACAAAGGGGTTTTCCTCCCTGGCACCCTGTCTACCTAGTATTAGGCAGTGTGTAAATAAAATTCCTCAAGTTATATTCCTGAGAGAGCAGTTATGAAAAACCTGGTTTTAGAGGAAATGCAGAAACAGCTTTGGAAGACAGTAGTTTATCTTTTCTCCAAACTGTCAACTACTGATGGAATACTGTTTTGGAAGCTAGTAAGATTCCAAAAGCTTACTAGGATCCATGTTATTTCTCCTTTATTGCTCATCCTTTAGAAAATAAGTGAAAGAGCTTTAACCTCTGTTTGGAAGGTGTAGTAAGAATCTAATTATTAAATCCATTACATCTGTATATAAACCAGATCAACAGCACCTTGAGCAATCCTGTGATTCTTATGATGAACACAAGCTAATTGAAAGCTTTAGAGGTGCTGTCCGTATCTGTATTGACATCTCCAGAATTTTAATGTGATCAGATTCTTACATTTATTATACCTGTGCATTTCTATATTCCATTTCACTACTTTTTGTATAAAATGGAATGTCTTCAGCCCAAATAATTTCTTCTTTAGCCTTATGAGGCTTTTGTTATTCCAAAGGTGGATATTTGTTTTGATAGACTAATGGTAGAGTGAGTTGACTACTATGACAAATCTCAGTGATACTTTCAATTACTTCAGATAAGATTCTCTTTTTTTAATGTATATATAGAACAAAAAGAAATAATGCATGTGTCATGATAATTTGATCTTTCCCAGAAAACACATTACCGTGCAGCACATTTCTGCAATGAGACACGGATTCAGTCATTTACATAGTGTGAATAAAAACCGTCAGTAGTTGCAATTTAAACTTACAGTCTGCTACATTAAGTTGTAGCATAGTGCAAGCATCATCTGTGGTTATGCATAAATATCCAACTGCTGTACAGAAATACATGATCACTTTTATCACTTTCCACCATTTTTTCTGCAATATCTGGTGTCAGCCATCACTACAGACCAGAGGTACAGATCATAGGAGATCATTACATGATTTAATGTCGCAGTTTCCATGCTTTACAAAGTCACATATAGTATTCCATGCAGATAGACAACCATATGTAAGGGATTTGAATGTTGCTAACCTTATTGGTATAAATGTGCAGGAAAAATGTTTCTTGTGTGGGACTGGAGGCCTTCCAGATCTGAGCAGGTGAACTGTTGGTTGTTTAATTTTTTTTTTCACCCTCTTTCATTGTTACAGATGTCATAGGTAGCTCATGTTTTGATGATGAAGTATGTGAATAAAGAAGGCTTCAGAAGCAAACAAGGAGGTTGTTTGACATTAGTGTCATCTTTATTCAATATACCTTTCAGATAAGCTGAAGGGAGGGTGAAAGATAGGAGGAGGATTTGGCTGTCTCCAGGCAGTTAAGTAGAAATAATTTCTCCTTAATTCTCATCTGCATGCTACAATTTGCATTTCAATTTTAATATTTTGGAGTGTAAAAGCATATTTAGGGAAATGGGCTAATTAGATCTCTGTAAACAGCCATATGTTGCCATTTTTCCTAAATTTAAAGGGTGATGAGAATGACAAAGATTTTATTACTTGCAAGAAAAAAGATATAAATGCCCACATGAAACATGTATCCATTTTTATTTCTTTTAAAATATCTTCAATTGCAGTTGTTCCTAAGTTAGTTTTTTTAAAAAAAAGAACTAGAAATTGCTCACAAGGTAATCCAATATTTTCTCTTAAGAGCCGACAAATACCCCATAAATGCCTTCCTGGAGCCAGGTTTTGTTCTCCTTACTTATAGTTGCAAGTGCAAATAATTTTTGGCAGGAATACTCCAGGACTATTGCTGGCTCACTTCTATAAGGGCTAGAATTTAGCACTTATTAGCCAGAATTAGTTTCTGGGGAAGCAGTCATACCAGCTTTCTCTTGAATTTGCTCTTAAACCTGTGTTAATGCAGCCCAGGTACTGGTGTGTATTCAGGTTAGGCATCTGGCAACTCCTCTGGAAGGGAAACACATTCACTGAGGTTGGAGGGCAGAAGTGGTGCCTGATGCCAAACCTGACTTGTCACACTTTGAACAAATCTTTTTGTCCCTCCACAAAAAATATGTTTGCATGTGACTATGTTGAATGTCTGGAAAAGTATTACCTTAACTATTAGTAAGTGTGGACAGGGAGCATGCCCAGGGGAACTGTTACCATGGGGAATTTTTACAGAATGGAGAGACAGTGCATATTCACACTGAAGGCTATATGCAAGAAAGTAGCTGAATTTTTGGAGTTTCATGCAATGCTCTCTTTTTCTAAAAATTAAAATGAGTATTATCATCAGGAGACTAGTACAGATGAGCCTGTAGAGATGATTCCACCACCTGGCTTCACGAACTTCATTCAGACCACAGAATGGTGCTGCATCACCACAGTAACCTTAATACTTACTATTTTCTTGAAAGTTCAGTCTTATTTCAAAATTCAGCTATAGGCGTATAAAACAATAAGAGGCATAAGTGACCCATTTGCACTGTCATTCATTATTTTATGAGATACCCCTTTTGAGTGATCACACTACAAAGTTTTACTTGCTGGAATAAAACTAGAATAATCTGATATGTCAAAATGTTTTCTATTATAACCAAAATGAAAAAGGTTGCTAAAAAAATCACTTTTACCATATTTGACATAGAAGAAAGAATGGAATTAGTTTCAGGCTGGGATTCTAACTTTTAGGGGTACCAATTTACAGCATGGTTTTACATCAAAATCTCTATGATGCCATTCTGTAGCTGTTTGTAAAACCTGTTAATTCTTCTGTCATATTTTGTCCCTTAATTAATAGGAGAATTTTATAAACATATTAGATAAATGGAACCAATTAGAAAAATCTATTTTTCTTGGAGTGCAAATGTGGCAGAACAGATCCCTTAGACTGTACAAGCTTTGAAAAGAATAACATGTATCAGTGTTTAGCATATGGGCTTAACCTCCAAAAGCTGTGTAATGGAAATTCCCAGATAATTGAAGGGGAGTTCATTTATTGCTTCACCTTAATAGTCTAGAGCCTAAGTAATGAATTTGTAAGAGGTGGTGAGCACTGAATGTTGCTTTTTACATCATTGTAAGATATTTTGTTAATTAAAATCATGCACACATATATACATCTCACAAGTGAATATCTATGGAGATATATTCACCACGATTGTTCAAGACTTACCCTTCTGCACGTAGTTTTTGGCATAATTACAGAAATAAAGACTACCAACCTCGTGTAGTTATATATCATCTTGGCTGAATGAGGGGTCTAGGATGAGTTTGAGCAAATGGATCACTAACTGGATTCTTAGGTCAGGCTCTGACTAAATATGAAACTGCAAGACCTGGGAACACTTCCAGAGTTGTGGATTCAGTTATGTGCTGTGGCCATGTGCAGTGCTTCATTGTCCCCTGCTTCAGCAAAAGAGACTGTGTAAATTGTCTGAAGGAGGCAAGTACTGCACTTTGATCATACCAGAGTGAGACTTCTGAGGACCAGGACACAGATTTCACCCCAAAAATGTGCATTTTCCTGTGCTGTTTCTGTAAGTTTGCTGTTGGGTCTTCTCTGTGATTGATCAGGACCAGTGAAGTTTTGCAGCACACAGAAGATGAAAAGTGACTTGACTTTCTGATTGCCCGTATATTTGGTCCACATGGATGCACTCAAGTTTCAATTACCATACTGGCCTAAGAAGGAAGTTATTCAGTGACCTTGTAGTTCCACAGCTTAAAGGTGATATTCCATCTCAGTTGTCCTATGTTACAGAGATTGGGACAGGGAAATATTTCTTTTTCTTGGAACAATGATTTTCTCAGAGATAAAGCAATTCTGGAAAGCTTACCTTCCCATCTCTCTGTCTCACTTTTCATCAGTCTCCAAGAGACAGGTTAGGCACAAATCTGTAGCTGTCCATACAGGCTTTCTTCTTTACCGCTGTCTTGCATTGATGCACATGGTCCTGATCAGTTTTCATATTGTGCATATATCTGCTTACATAAGCATTTTGATATCTCAAAGTATCCTTGGTAATTAACTACTCAGGTCTACCCATCTGACAGATGAAGACAGATGAATTAAGTTGATTTCAGTAAGAGAAAAATATCAAAATCTATAGCAAGCTTAATTCCTGCAAATGAAGAGAATTCAGAGATGCTTTGAAATGTTATAATTATAAAAGGTGATTCTTTAATCTGTATATGATCAAGGAATTTCACAAATTACAACCATTCACGAAATGTTCAATACCTGTGGGAAGGAAACTATATTGAAAAGAGAGGCATTTTAATGCATTCCAAGATTTCTGGCTTAGATGCAGAACCTGAAAATCCAGGAATGTTTACTTCTTTTCCCTTCCTAAATCCAAGGGCTTAGGATTTCCCTTAGTCTCAGAGGGTAGGTCCACTGTAGTTCATATTGAAATGCTTTAATTTTTTGTTTAATTTTTCTATTCTTTTAATATTTCAATCTTTTAATTAGATACGTCCTGAGGACCTCACTGCCATTGTCCAAGCCCGCTTGGCCCGGCAGATGAACTTTAGGATTAAAGGGTGGGCTCAGTTCAGCGCAGGCTGTGTCTCACCTAAAAAAAAA
>JAWWLV010000088.1:54690987-54701156 GCA_035041135.1 Platyrinchus mystaceus
CCATTGCGCAGGCTTGAAAGGTCAAAAGACCTTTCCCAGATCTTCGTTCGCGAAGACTGGCCATTTACCTTTTTTTATCTAAGTAATACTAACATTTTCAGTTTTAATAATCACTCCATACTCTCAAGTAAGTCTGGAAGTTTTAAACCACAGAGCGCAAGATGGGCTTGGGCTAATAGTATAGTTTTTATTACTGAGTTTCGGCAGTTAATCAAGTTTAGAGTGTATGTTGTTACTACTACTACAGAAGTTGCAGTTAGAATCGTACAATAATTTATTTGTAGGGGATGTCTGGAGGCCACCTAGTCCAACCCACAATGAGGATTTAATTGGTCTTAAGTATTGGAGAAGATGGACTTGTAGATGACTAGTTACATATCTGGCTTTCTAAGATGTGCTCTGCTTTTTTTGCTGTTGCATGGGGCCCCATGGACAGTGCAGCAAGAGTAGTCCTAGATTTGCTGCTACTAAAATGCTTCACTGATCCTTTCTGAGCCTTATGATAAGATGTTTAAGGTTTTTGCATTTTGCATTTTCCTGTGGCAGAAACGGTACCTCAGACTATATTTTGTAACTAAGTGCTATGCGGGACTTCAGTGCGGGGAGGGGGAGTGTTTGTGAGGGTTTGTTTAATCGTACCTTGAGGATAAGTCTAAAGTTAATGGGTTGCTACAGCTTGAAATACCCACAGGAAGCATAAGAGGAACTGAGGTTTTGATCACTTTTTATTTTGGTCCTGAAGCTTTCAAGCAAATATTCCTATTCATGATGCTATAAGGCAGTGTACATGCCTGTCAACACAACTTGCAATTCTAAGTGAAAAAAAAATCTCTATTTTTTTTATTCATAATCAACACAATATTTTTCTTTCTATCTGCTTTTGGTTTATTGTGTTTTCAAGAGTAATGAATGAACGAGCTTTGGGGAATCATTTGGCTTATGGTGAATGATGCAAGAAATGAAATATCTCTATCCAATTCACATAGCAAATGTACTCAGGTCAAAAGAATCTCATCTGTACTCAGCTCTTTGCTTTGTGCTAGTTTACAGAGATAAGCACAAAACATTAACTCAGACATTACCAGCAACTGTTGCAAAGCCTAATGGTTTCCAAGTGGTGATTCCCAAATTCCCAAGTTATGCTTATCATTTCTGTTCACCTTGCAAAGGTATGACACCACCTTCCATTGCAAGGATAAATCCTTTAAGAAAACCACTGAGATCTTACAAAAATGGATAAAATTTAGTATCTAAGTCTATGTTTCCCCTTCCTCTGCTTTAAGTTTAATGACAAATTCAAATTATGAATGATCAATAAACACACGCATATATATTCATATATTAAATATTTTGATCTTTCCAAAGGCTGAATTCCAGCTTTGGTGGGCTAATACCAATGTTTTTCATTTTAAGTTTTGGATTAGATTGATTTTTTTAATTTTCTTTCCTTTCAAAAATTAAAAGCTGTGAGTTCCTGAAATGTTTATGAAATTAAATGATAGATGAAAAATTATCAATATAAAATTAAGTGAAATCCTTGAGCTCAAGCTTTGTTTCAAGATTCTGTTATTTTAAGGAAAGCTGAAGAGACAGCAAACTCACACAGATCAAAATTTAACACAAAGATAATAGGTATATTATGAAACAAATATAGACATTATTTTTGTCAACCTGGTTAAGAGAAGATTACCATATACCTTTAGAAGTCAAGTTCAGCACTTCCTGTAACAGATGTAACTGTGTGAGGAAGCTGGGTTGCATAGACTTTGACTTTTTTCATTTGTCTGTCTTATGTTCAATGTAGTCAGTACAATATCCCTGTGAGCTTACAATATTGCATCAAATTAGAAACGATTGCACTTTTAACTGTTTAGACAGTGTTACATTGCCTGACAGATAACTATCAAAGGATTTAGCTATGGATTACTACCCCAGAGCCCAAACTCATTGGAAACTATTAATTTCAGACTGATAGATTACTTTGTGTCTTATGTATGACTCTGGCAATTTTTAAAACTTCTTAACTTCCTGAATTGCATTTACTTTGTTTTATTGCGTATTACATTTCCAAACAGTAGACAATAAAAGCCCTTAGTCAAACTAATATAGCATTAGAAAATGCTGGTTTGATTTAATTCTGTGTTGATCAGGCAATAGAATACAAATTCAGGGTAGGTAAAATGGACTGAATGTTATTCTGTGCATACACTAGACAAATATAGTTAATCATATCTGCATGAAAATTAGCCAGTTCTAGTCAATAGGATGTATTAACATGGATTAACATTTGTACACTCAATATTTTGTCAGGACAGCTGGACTTAGATCACAAGTTCAATTTGTTATTCATACTCATTTTTTGAATATCCTTCAGTATAAAATTCAATACCATTTTCACCATTTGCATCTCATCTGGCTGGTATTTATTTATATGTAAATAACTGAACCAGGCATATTCAACCCTAGGTGTCAAATCAATATGTATTTTAAGTAAGATTTCTGTGTTTTTCAGGCATGTATAATATGAACGCTAAATATGTACATATGAACTCAAAACAATATTCTATATGGAAGCACAATGTATTTCAAAGGAGAAAGAATGACACTGAGTATCTTAACAGAAAACTAGAATTTTCTCTTTTTATATACGGTATGACATTACTTTTACTTCTTAGAACATTTCTTTCCAAAACACTCATAAAAGGATATTCTGATTTTAAGGATGGTATCTCCTTCTCTTGTTATGTTGGGTTTTATTTTGTTCTGTATTACACTGAATTTCTCAGCTCGACTTTGGACTGGGAGCCAAAAGTTCAAGGTTCTGTTTCTGGCACAGTTTCAACTTCAGATCACTTAAAGCTTCATGTAAGATTTGTTAAAATAGCTTGTGATTTTTAGGACCTCTGTTTTTGAGGTATCACTTTAGAAGAACCTTATTTCCAGATTAAAGATGAGAAGTTTTTGAAAATACAGGCGGGGGGGATGCTGTTTTTCAGAGGCTGGAGGTGACAGGTTTTTTATAGTCATTTAGGCTTGGGGAGGGGTGTGTTTCAGAGGCAAGCCTGCTAAAAGTGAGGCCTTCTCTGGGGTAGTGGTAGGTGTGTGCACAGCCTGACTCATGGGAAATAACCATCACACACCCACAGAGTCACCCCTGGGCCTCCAAAAATCCAACGTTTTGTGGGCTATGGCCTTCTCCCTTCAGCCTTTATCTGCACTCTCCTGATAGGAGACTTCTTTGCACAGTTTGCTACAGTAGAAATGTTTTAAGACAATTAAAAAAGCCAATTCCTCACACACCCTACAGGACGAAGTAATGTTATTAGTGCCATTGCCATGATCTTTCTCCCTAGGTATAGTATGTGACTGTACAATCAGTGAATACCCACTACGTATTCCAGTAATAAGGAACCTAGTCTCTTGTCCAAAGGCACATAGTTTGTTGCTATATGTTGCAATCTAAAGAATTTTAAAGTTGGAGTCATTGCCCAGCAATCAGCAATGACCTGTTACTACAGCTAAAATTAGAAAGCACACCTGCCTGATACTTTATCGAACAGAGCTTTTATCATCCTGTGTTCAGCTGGGATCCAGAAAACAATAGAATAAAATTCGTTTTCAATGTTGCTTAAAATTTCACTGTTATGCAATATATACTCCATTTGGTATTTTGATTTTAGGACTTTTAATTAACTGGCCTTCCCTAATCAGTTAAATATATTGTGTACATTTTATAAACATGAAATGAAAGATGCAACTAAAAAAGTGAAAATTTATTTCTTGTAATCAGTCTGTTCAAAAAGGAAAATGGAAAATGAACCTCTAGTGCTCTAAAGTGTGACACCACTTAGCAGGGAGGTTATATATATATTAACTATATATATATGTATAATTATTTGGAAAGGTTTCATCATTTAGTTTTACTAACATCTTACCCCACAAAGCTATACAGTCTCCTTTGGCAATTCTTCAAAGTAAAGGGAAGGCAGAATTGCTCATAAGTATCTGTGCATATTTTTATAACTACATAGGCACTCGTAATCTGTATCCATAAGCTATTAAAAATTGTCTCCTACTAAGACTGATGATTGTTAATGAAAGGATAAAAAAAAAAAGCTGCATTTTAGAAGATTAAAATGCTGTTAATTTCTGTATGCATTTAAGATTAATAAACTGCTAATTAGGACATGCAAATGAGTGTTTTATGAATTCCATCACAAACATTCACAAGTACCTTATACATAAATCACATTCGGTTAATGTATTTTTGTTATGTAATTGGGGAACAGATTGATGAGCCAGTCCAATTAGGTCTAATTTACATGTGTATGGAATTTTGTAATATAGTATTATGCATCTAATATGCAAGTAAGAAGAAACTAATTATAGCACGTATTTGCTTTAGCAAGATGAAAGAAAATTGCAGCTGATCTTAAAAAATACTGCTACTGACGTGATGTAGAGGTATTATGAGAAGAATGTAAAAATTTAAACTTTTTCTCATCAAATAATAATGTGATTCAATAGCTGTCTCTTAAAACTCTGACAGTATGGCAATAGAAAGATTTTTAGATTTACGAGTTCTTGGGGCTAAATCTGTGAGTAACCAACAATGTCAAAAGAAATGTAGCCTTATACAGAGGATAGCAAAGATAAAAGTGGAATGGAGTCCACCTTTCAGCTGTAACCAGTGGCAGAAGCCATGTGGCCTTGGATAGGCAGACATGAACGAAGAAAAGGGGGAGGAGACAAGGGATGAGTGAGCTCCTGCAAGGAATCCTGGTGCTTTTCAGTTGCAAGAGGAATTCCAAGGTCTGATTTTCTTTTAATGTACATTTTCTCTTTCAAAAGGTTTCCATATGGTTTCCTGCTGAGTAATACTTGCATTTAAGGTCTATTGGGGAAGTATACAACTGAAGTGTTTATGAGGGTTTTTTGTACAAAGTTACTATAGGGCAAGTGAAAACCTTACCTTCTGATGTAAGTAATATTATTCTGTGAGGCATTTAGCAGTCATAGGAAAATCCACATTTTATTGTTTCCCTCAACAAGGTAGTTTATAATCTTATAGATTTAGTGGATAGAACTTTTTTAAAAGTTACCTTGCTGTAACTCCTTTGAATCAGACCTTTCCTTTTCAGGGTGGAAGCATTTCTGACTATGTATTAGGTTATTCACGTGTGGGTTACATTACATGTTTCACTTTGTGATAGAAAAGAGCATTTGGCAACTGTGTTAGCACAAAATGTGACCCATACTTTTTAACCTGTGAACTGCAAGAATTAAACATTTATTAGCTTTGATTTAATATGCCTTGCAAAGGTTGAACTGCAAGTCATATTGATGGTGGTTACAAAAGATAATATCAGAGAGGACATGTTTTCAGTCACCTGCTGTCACAGAGTTTACAGCATGCACCAAGAACATGTTTATTGTTTTTGGGTTTTTTTTGCCAGCAGTTGTATGTAAACAGAAGATGGAGGTTTATGTTCAATTTTTTCTTATTTTCTTTTATCTCAAATTACCTCTGTTTTCACTCGTGAGTGTAACAACCTCCTGGCTATTTCTGAATCAGATTCATACAGAAATCCTTCCTTCATCTAGAGTGGGCTTTATATTTAACCACTTGCAAGTAACATTACTTCAACACTGCAACATAATGTACTTCTCTCATGAAACACTGTGAATAAGGAACCCAGGGCACAGATAAAGTCTTCCTGACTGCAAGGAGCAGCAGTGCAGTTCTTGATAGTACCAGACATTTCTGCTTCAAGAATAATACAATAGTTGACACCAATGTTCAAAAGGAATGAAGTACCACACTGTCTAATTCAAAGATTAGACATTTCTGAAATAAGAAGTTGAGAAGAGAAAGGGGGAAGTAAAATGCAAATTAAACTGGACAAATTTTTCAAAATTATTTGTAAGTTGGAATAAAAATACACAGTAAAAATCTATCAGGTTAAACAAACCTTTTCTCTCTCATTAAATGCACCTTTTACAAACTTTAAAAATATTTTAGAATTCTAGTATAAATGTGTTGTCTTGTTTTCAAAAAATCATAAAGCAATTTGATAGATGGTAAGAGTTATATGAACACATATCTGAGTATTTTGTTTATAAATCTAGGATGCATTGTCCTCTGGTCTCCAAATGTAAAATTTCTGATAGAATAATAAGGTCATTCTATTATTTCAGACGACCAACCTCTTTAAAGAATGTGACAGGAGCAATTTATCAACAAATTAGCTCTTTTCTGAAAGACTAACCAAAGAGGCCATCTTCTGCTTGAAATTAAATTGGTGCTGCTGTTAACCCCTGATTATCCTCATTTCAGTGAGTGCGATATGGAGACATGCAGTATCTACTTAACCTGTCGTTGGAGAGCTTGTTCTTCCATTCAAAGACTTAATATAAAAACTAATTTAGGTGTTTCTACAAATGAAGATGGGAAAGAGGTTTTCTATACAACATAGTAAATATGTGTTGCTTCTTTTAAAAAAGAAAAAGAAATCTTTAAAATCTTTTCCTTCTTCTGGCATGTTTATCTCTATTTTCCTAGTTTTATTACCATCCATTGTTGTTGGGGGGTTTTTTTTGTTTGTTTTTTTTTTCTTTTTTACCAGTAAATGCTCCTCTCTCTCTTGTCACAGGAAACAGAGAAGTTAAAATATCATTTTTCTTAGTGGCAAAATGTACTGCACCTTCACTAAAGCCAGTATTTTGCTCTGAAAATCAGGGTAAAATGAAACTGGTGTGCCTGTTCAGCTGATCAGTAAATGGATGCCAACAACTTAAAATATTTCTAATGTAAAAGAAAAATAGCATTTGGTTTTCTCTTAGTATCTACAATGGATGTATGTGTCCATGTGATAGTTTGTCTGTCTTTCAAAACTTAAGTCTTAGCTGAATGTTAACATTACTTCTGTATTTTCAATGCAAGGCATGACATTACTTGGTTCACAGGATTGACATCAAGGGTGAAGTTGCTAATGGTAAGTAAGGATGGTCATGTCTAATGCTAATGTTTTTGATGCAACTAGTAAATGTCAGACTTTGCTATTGTAATTTCATGTGTTTTTCCCCTATCCACACAGATGTGTTCTCTGAAGACACTCTGTAAAACATATCTAGCAGGAAATACCCTGGGTCTGTTTATCATGTATTTTAATAGGAAGTTCTGAAATGAAGAAATCAGGACTCTTGCATTGGATCTGTTTTTCCATCAGAATAAGGATAGCAGTTTTCAATGAGATAGTTGCAAACATATGGGCTTCTATTAGAGTTCCTGTTCCTGCAGGGTATTTATGGAAATCTTGTAGCTATTCAGGTTAGAGTAAATTCAAATTGAAGCTGAGCGCTGTTGACACTCTTTTAAGATGCAAACAGACCATTCTAAACAACCATGAGATAAAAATACCGTCATGCCCTGTCTATATTGTACTCTAATTTTCCAGTCGGCTGATTACCATTGACTAATTAGGTAATCCAGAGAATGTTTGGTAGAGCTCTTTGTATTGCATCTAATTGGGCCAGAGGAAGGTGTCTTATGAGTAAATTCAGAAGTTCAGTGCTTAGAATGTATGAAGAATTTGATTAATTGACATTAAGGATTTGTAACTGAGCAGATGTATAATCCCACCATAATTTTAACCCTCTGACAATATATAAGAGATACAATGGAAAACTACTTTAGCTCTTATATTTGAAGTGTTTATGATGTATAGGATTATTTGCCAAGGAATTGATAATATTTTCTGCAATAAACTGAATAATTTTCCTCCTAGAGAAAGCATTTATTGTATTACAGTTCTAAAGTTGGAAAATTAGCTTGGTTGGTTAGAGCATGGTGCTAATAATGCTGGAGTTGTGGGTTTGATCCCCATATGGGTCATTCACTTAAGAGCTGCAGTCCATGATCCTTGTGAGTCCTTTCCAACTCAGAATACTCTGTGGTTCTGTAAAGTTAGAAACATGATAGACAAATGAGAGGAATTGAAAACTGAAAAAGGTGATCTAATTTCTGCCATAACATTGTAGAGATTTGGGGACTAAACTACTATTACAACATGAGATGAGCAAAGAAGAAAATAATCTATAATAAAAAGCAAGGCTTTGTTGTCGGTATAGTTGAAATCTTAACAGTCTAACCAGAGAATTATTGTAAGTCCAGATCTAATTATCAAAGACCAGGAAAATAGAGTTCTGTCACATAAAATGACAATATACTGATACTAATACAAATACTACTAATAAAGGAAACCACTAGAATTGTTAAAGACATACTTCCTACTATCTGCCCTTTTCTCTGGTGTTATGCTCAACCTTCCATCTCCTCCTTTCTGGGTCCAAACATTGACACCACCAGCCTTCCTTATGCAGAGCAGCTGGCAGCAAGTCATTGTTGTCCCAAGTTCTTTGCTGGGAAAAGCAGGATGTTGGTGGAGTTTCTTCTTTCTTCCTCCTCTAAAGTTTACTTGGGAATGATTTTGTGTTTTCCAGTTTGTAAACATTACTTCTGAATTCTCTATATATTAATTATTTTGGTTAGATTCTTGTTCTTTTTTCTCTTTGGTACTCCTACAGCCACCCTTTCCCAGCTCCTCAGTATGCATTTCTTTAACAGTTCTCTGGTTTATAGACCTGATGTCCCCAGGGATATCATGGACCCTGACTCTTATTATTCTACTCATGTACCCTGCAACCTGTGTCCCTACTTTTCAAAGTGCCTGTTATCCTACCAGGCCTGTATTCCCTTGCATTGTGCATTATTCATAAATATTTAATTCTGCACAGAATAACTACTTTTTACTACTACTTGTAAAACACTAGGGTTATAACTTAAGAAGAAAGGCAAAAGTTAAGTAAAGTAGACATACCCACATTGCCTTTTTTCTTTTTTTAATTATTATGAGAAAACCCAGGTTAAACAGAGCTTGAGTCAGGTCAACAGCAGCTCATGCAAAGTGTAACAAGCCTCAGTCCTGAGGCCTTGGAAACTCAGGAAAATGCCTATAAAGTCGAAAAACTGGATCAAAATCTGATTGGAACAAAGGAATCTTTTTTAAGCTTCAGTAAAATTGTTGAGGAAAAAGAAAAGAGAGAAAGCAGTTTTCTATTACTGACTTCCTTAATGTTTTGTTGGATGATTTCAGAAGTAATATTCCCATCACAAATTCCTTAGAACACCTTTGTTTTAGCCAGCCAGATCATTGCAATTTATTTTACAGTATGAAATCCAGAGTCCATCAGGAAAGATGTCTAAACTACAAATTAAGGAGTGTTCATGGGGTTTTTTCAACTTTGGGGACAAATATCACTCTAAGGTAGTCTTTCATATCAGTTCTGTAACAGCACTCAAATGTTTGCATCTAATATGGAAAAAAGAGTAGCAACCAGATCCTAAGGAAATTTCCTGTGTTTGCATTACATCTGAATCAGATTTAATGTTCAGATTGTACTCTGTACAAGTGTAATTGAGTATTCTGTTTTATTAGGTATTTCGTTCTTTTCTTATACCTCTGTAGTGTTCTATACAGAGCCAAACATTAGTCCCTAGTTCATCCTGAGAATGCTTCCATTCAAACAGCACAACATACACTAGTTTTAGTCTTCACAGTACTCTAGATACCTTCTGCTTGATCCTGCATTGGACACGTGGGTCTCCGAATAAGAGCAGAAATTCTCCTAGTGGGAGTTGTTTTCGGTTTGTGTTGCTCAAGAGATGGATTTAATCCAATTTGCATTCTTGGACTGGAGATAAATAGTGTAAGCTTGGAAATACTTATATTACCTATATATTATTTTTTAAGCAAGTATAACAATACCTGTGTTCCTGAACAGACAATCTGACAGACGAACTCTTATTTTTGAAGTTTTTTTTTTTTATTTTGGTACCTTAGGTATGGAAAGAATTTTTTCACCATGGAGGCAAGAGGTGGGGTAAGGTCACTTTTTTCATTTATTAAAAGATTATATTTTTCTGAAACATTTTCTCTAGTGAATGATGAACTGTGTTCTCTGCTCATATTCCTTTCTGTGCAATACATAAGGGGTTTTTTTCTAGCTGTGTTTTGAATACTCTTAAATCAGTATATAGTGGCCAGTCTTCGCGAACGAAGATCTGGGAAAGGTGTTTTTACCTTTCAAGCCTGCGCAATGGATTTTTT
>JAWWLV010000088.1:54704638-54720989 GCA_035041135.1 Platyrinchus mystaceus
TGCCCGGGGGACCCGGGATTCGAACCTGCGGCCTTGGCGCTGAGAGACCAGCATCTTAACCGCTAGGCCACCAGGGGCCCCCAAATCAGTATATAAGATCACACTTTTGCCAGCCTTCATAAATGATTAAATGGGAATTTTAGAGATTTCCAAAGCAGGAGGCTTGAAATACTTTTCCTGTTGATCTTTCTCTTTTTCTATTTCTTTTCCTTTCCCTTTCTTTCTCTTTTTCTTGTTAATTCATTTTTATCACATGTTTCATCAGAGAATATTATCAAGACCTACTCCATAGTGCTTCAAAGTCTTTGTTGGACAGATCTGGATCACTGATGTTAGTCTACTAAACAGTAATTCTTAAAATTTTTGAAGACACAGATTCATATTTGAAAAGTAACTTTTGTCTGGAATGGTTACAGTTTCTTAGTCATACATGTCCTAGCTCCATCTTTTCCAGCTGTTTCTTTTCTAATCACAACATTCCAGGATTTTATCATGCCATGTTAGTGTTAAAATAATTTTCTATCACAATGGGGGATCCTTTACTGGAGATTCTAGGCACTACATAATGCATAATAAATAATGGTAGGAGCAGCCTGGAAGACTTGAAATATATTACAGAGAGAAGATCCTAATGACTAAAGTACATTTGGAGTGGAACATTTAGTCTGTCTACCTTAAGCTTCAGTAAAATATATTCCACTGTGACCCTAATAAAAAACCAGCTTTTTCAGGTCAGTACCAGTTATTTGTAGTTAACTAATGTCTTTTGCAGGAGAGCATGTCATACTTTGCTAACCCTCTGTTTATTTAGATGGATAGGTTTTGTTTTCTCTGCAGAGAAAGCATAACACCCTTTCTCTCCGTACTCTCATTTATATTAAGGACAAGTTAGAAAACTGATTGCTCAAACTGATGATTCTGTATAGCAGCAAGTCTTTCCTTTGTTGTGTTCATACTAGAGATGCTTTTACAATTTCAGAGGGATAAAGTTACCAGTATTATCTTCATTGAACAAAAGTGTCAAGACTTACTTGAAATTAAAGGCTGAAAAGTGGTTATCTTGCAGCACTGCAGTGGATTGCTAAACATTAATTATTGATGAAGACCTTGAACCACTTGAGCAAATGACATTAAAGACAACTGCTGTGAGAAGCCATCTCAGAGTGATAAATCCTATTTATGATGGCATGCCATAAGGATATATATGTAAACCAGTAGTGACAATCCATTTTGTTTCTCAAAAACAGATTACATGAGAGCCTGGTCTTGAGGACAGCACTTACTTAAAGAGGAAAAAATAATCCACCATTAAAATAATTACTTTTTTTCTCTCCAATTAGAGTAGAACATTAAAGCTTGTTAATTGATTTTAGAAGAAAAGTGAAACGAGATGTTGGATGTGATTAACATATGCTGACTTTGCCTCTCTGAAATGTTTACATATGAGTCCAGCATTACTGTCACAGACTAAATGAGTCTATTTGTCTTACTTTAGTCTCTGAAGGACTGTTGCCAGCATTAGGGAGGTACTGTGTGTATTTATATTAGCATTTATACATACTGTCAAAGGAGTCTGCATTTCAGGATTGAGGAAAACAGATTACAAATGGATAGGTTATTATCTTCATGGTAAAGATAAAAAAAAATCTGTAACAAACCTCTATAATACTAGATTTTTAAAAAGTGTGTTGTAAAACAGCAAGAAACTGCATTACCCTCTTCTGTAGGACTGTGAGGTTGGTGCTGGGTTGCATGACACAGGTGCAGTTCCCATTGAATTTATGCTTCTGAGAACAGGGTCAGGTGTTCTTTTATGAAAGCAGGTTCTTCATATTGACATAGGAACAGTGATTCAAATAAAATAGCACTTGGACTTATTCATGTCTAAGCTTATGGTTCAAACAGTAATATTCACTCAAAGTTCTCATTGAATAGGTCAGCTTGTTGTATGGTGGCTTAGACGTGTGATGGTTGTAAAAAAGGAAGGACCCTTCCTTTCCTTGTAAATCTGGTGCCATTATAGTTGTGTAGCAGGTTGGGAGGAATTTTTTGGAGAATACATGCTGCCACTTAGAACAATATTGGAAGTTTCTTCCCACAGTTCTTCAAGACACAATGTGCTAGACATAGACAGTCTCATTAGCAGTATTTTAATAAAGCTTCAAAAGTGAGAAGACATTCCTGATAAAAACAGCTTAGTACTAAGTATAATGGTAAAAAAATCTCTGCTCTCATCTTTCATGCAAATCCTTATTACCCTACCATAATCTTAGCCTTGCTTTATTTGGATTTTTTGCTTAATATTTTTCATTACCATCTTCCTGGTTTTCCAGTGCTTCTCAAAGAGATTTTGAGCCAAGACTGCACATAGTTTTCTTATGTGGTCAATAGCAAAATACATTGTGGGAACTCTAAGAAAATTTCTAGTACTTAGAAAGATCAGAGTGGAATATAGAAATAGATATTTTCATTGTCTGTGTTTTTCAGTAGTTGAATTAAATTTAAAATAACATTCATACTGCACCTAAATAGAGTGAAGTGTCTCTAAAAACATTTTCATTAACCATTTTTTCTTACAGGTGTCAAATCAAATTAACTGTAGTTCTGTCACAGATTTCAAAAGAATTCATTTAATTTATTTGATACCTACTGTGGTGTGGAGATCACTTGGGAAAATACTACTTTTTAACCATGCTATTTAAAATTTGAGGGCTTAGGTGAGAAACTCTTTTTCACTTTCTGTGTGTAAAGCCTGCACTCAGCACTTGTGACACTGGTGTTATATGGGGCCTACAGGACTTGTTATACGCATAAATAATAGCAATGTCAATTAGTTAAGATTGACATACTGCAAGAACAGGTAAATGTAGAAAAGTTTAGGGCAGGATGTGGAGGATGAATATGTCTTTATTATAACTTTTGTATAAGTTAGATAGCAGAAAAACTTATTTGCAAATGGTGCATTGGTATAGAAGTGATAAATTAATGTCAGTGATTCATAGATGTGTTCAGATCAATGCATGTGATTGCCCACATGTCTTCAAAGAAATATTCATAAAATCGACATATCTGCACATATTAAAAAGTACCAGAAGATTCAGTATGTACTGACAAATGTTCTGCCCAAAACTAGAAGTGTTCATTAGGCTTATGTTCAGTATGTGTGCACCTTAATCAGGGAGACAGATGCAACATTACATTGTGTATTATGAAACTGTATAATATATTCAGTACTAGACTTGGGGAGAAAAATCCCCACACAAGCCACTTATATTTTTCATCTGAAATAGTCAGTGAATTTTTAAAGTAATAAATGTATTTACAGAGATTTACTACTGAACGATTTTATAGCCATGAAAGGCAATAAATTCATGATGAGTTACTCATTATAAATAATATATCCAACTAATAAATTTTGTCAATAAGCTGAAGGCAGAAAAGTTGTAATACAACATTCTTATTAATGTTGAAGTATACAAGTTAAGCATATGTCTTATGTACTGATAGGGGAATATCAACAAAAAGAGTCCCAAAAGTAGTAATTTAAAATTAAAATAAAGGAATTCACCTTTTTGTTTTGGATGATACTGGGATGCGTCTAGAAAATTTAAATGGTTATATTTTAAATGCAATATTTTTTAAGGGAAAAAAACAAAACCAAAACAAAGACATTATGTGGTCAAGTAAACAAAGGTGTGAAGTAAGAAAGAGCATAACATAAGAAGAGCATAATGTTCTATTTAAGACACCTCATCTTCCCTATTCCCACTTCCCGTGCCTTAACTGAGACATCCCATCCTTTACGCTTCCATTGTCTAAGCACAAAGTGAGATATTTCAGCTTCTGTGTTTGTAAAATATACTTTTAGTTTTTAATTTGCATATTTCCATTTTCATTTATATTGTTTCACTACAATCCATTACTTTCATTTCCTTTCCAAATGCACTCTCTCCCTTTACTCACCTTTCAATCCTGTGCAATGGATCTATCATGGAACCTTGAGATCTTATGTCCATTTTTGTCTGTTTGTGTGACATTCTGGTTATTAATAAGGGATGAATAGGCATACAAATTTTAAAAATTTGGTTTGGTTTTCTTTTTTTTTTTTTGTATATTATTAAATGTCACTATTCAAAGAAGAAATCTAAAAAATATACATGCAAGTCTATCAGTCAGTATATTCTGATCGTGAACCCTAAAGGCATTGAGAATTTTACCCAGATTTTAGAAACTCCTTCAGTTCACAGTTATCCTTGATCACAGGAGAGATTCCACAAGGTCTGGAACTCCCCGATCTTGCTTCTTGTACTGATTTATCCTAGCTGGAAGAATAACCTAAAAGCTACTCTGTGTATTTAGTCTTTCCTCCCATCTGATTTTTATTGATGTTAAGTTTAAAGGCAACTTGGACCCAGCATGTTTCAAAGGCCATTAGACTCCTTTCAACTCCAGTTGTACACTACTGCATATCCACAACCCTTCTTAGGTGGCAGCAGACAGGCTGTATTTGATAAAAAAAAAAACCTATCAAGGCCACATATAAATGGTGTATGTTGGTACGGGCCCTGAAGATTTAAAGCACCAGATGCAAATGAAGGAGTGATAAAATATTTATAGTATGTAATGTGTATAGATTCAATTCATAAATCATTTTATTTAGCAGGACTTTGGAAAGTAATTGATATTAAGCTAGGCTCTGGAAGACAGCTCATATGACTGTCTTAAGTATCCAACATATCAACAAACCATATTTTATAATCTCTGTTTTCCAGGCTCTTTTGACCACAGAAAATCCTGCAAAAGTGGAACGAATCCATCTTAAAATACCCCAAAAAATTATAGAAGCCAGCTAATTCATTTCCCTGATATGGCTCCTTAGTCGTTGCTAAATGAGTGGAGCCATGCCATACCAATGTTGTCATTACAGCAAGGACTTGCATAGCAGAGACAGGGCTGGTATTGTCAAAGTCACTTTGCACCAAATTTCAGTTAGCCTTTGCCACTCATGTTTTTCAAACAGGAACAGTCTGTATTTTTCATAGACCTAAAGTGGAAAGATGAAAAATGGGTAGGGATGACAAGATAGATTGAGTCTTGTTGATTGTGAAGTGGAACACTGGCAGTGTTTTGTTTTCTTACTTTAATGTGGCAGGACAGGAAAACAAGCAATCCTAAATAATAGTTATTGTGATCACAATCTCTGAATTTACTCCAAAATTGATGCCTTCATATAGGAAAATCACCCCTGCAGTTTGTTGTTCCCAAAGGCTGAGTTTGCACAGGGATTTTAAGAACAGTATCCAAGGTAAGTATGAAGTCAGTAACAAAGCTGAGGCAGTCATCAGAATGTGTTCCAAAAGAGGTGATGGAAAAACAGTTTCTTTGACTAAGTTTTGCAGCTACAGTGAAGGTAGGCACCTCACAAAAGCAAATTAATTTTTTTCTCAGTAATATAAGAGAAAATATCTGCTACTCAGTTACAGCCAACAGCTGTGAAATCTGCTTTCATGCTCCTTCTCTCTTTGCATGCCTAGTTTGGATTCTGAACTGAAGATAAGACCTTTTGTACAGGACTCTGTCCCAGGCATTAGTGCTTGCTGGAGATTTCTCTGAAGTCTTCTTGACATACTTGATTTGCTGTAAAAACCTCTCATTGAAGCAGGACCTTGTAACTGCCTCTGGAACCTCGTTCATTTCAGAAACTCTCCACCATTTGTCTTTTGAATGAAGTGTTTTAGAGAGCATAAATGAGATGAATAGATGTTTCAGCTGATATGGACAACAAAACCTGATTAGAATTTTTTTAGTATAGCGGGGCTTTAAATAGCTCGATGGTTTCAAGAATTGGGATGTCATGGAGGGTTTTTTAATCCTTGTTTTAAGCATTTTGAAGTAAAGTCATATGGTGAGCTACAAGTTATATCTTTGAGCTTAATAGCTCTTGATGGATTTTTCTTCTGCCAATTTTTAATAACTTCTTTTTGAATCTATTGCAACTTTTGGGTTCCTGAAAAACGTGGCAGTAAGCTGCATGAGATGTACAGGAAAATTAATCTCTGTGTGTATGCGTATTCAATAGCTTACCTAATATGTTAGCTCTTGTGTGATACGAATCAGGACATTATTTTAATAAATGAATGGTACCTAACTAACCCTTTTCACTACTCATTACTTTTGAGTACCTTCACTTTATCTACTCTCAGTTATCTAATTTTGAGGCTGAAAAAACCTAGACTATACAGACATTTACCTCTAGGAATTTGTTCTCTATTTTTAATCATCCTGTCACTGTCCAATGCCTTTGCAGTTTTGTCATCTTTTGAGATGAGGGCACAGGTAAGAACTGGATATGATGTACTGAGAAAAGAGAATTTTCTGTCTTGTCTGTTTAATTGCTAACAATTAGGTTGCATTTTTTTTGTTGGGTGTTTCTCTGTATGTGTGAACTGCTAGCAAGCTGCTATTTCCACAGGATTGTCTATTATGATTTCAAGGGGATTGGGTTTGAGGGTTATTTTTGTTTTCAGGGGTTTTTTATTACATGGCTAAGATGAACTGTCTGTACCTGTGACTGCTGTGTCAGTTAGGAGCATAATATAGTAGTTTCTTTCTAAAACTTAAATTGAATAAGGAAGATAATCCTCTTTCAAATTTCAGCATGGTTTTTAACCACTGTAATATTTTCAAATGCTAATCAACTTTGTGAATCAGCCCTAGTAACACCTTTAGGACATACATATGCATACTCTCAGTGCATATACAGCTGTTTTAGCAATCTTTGTTCTTGAAGTGAAAAATTCTGCACATCAGAAGTGTCTCAGTCTTGAACTCTGATTTATGTTCAGTCTGTTTTCAGAGATAAACTTTCAGTTTCATCACACTGTAGTAGAAACCACAATCTCTTCATCAGTGTGTCTGCCAACATATCATATGTGAAATGAGAATTCTTTTAGTTCTCAAAAAAGTCTGTCTGCACTTGAATCTTCCTTCAGCTTTAAGATTACATCATCTTTAAGAAAGATGGTAATATGCAGTTGCTTTGGGAAGGTGAGGAAGAGATAGTAGGCAGTTGGTTCCCACTAATTGGTTGGATACAAGCCTGGAAGCAAATGCCCAGGAACCATCTGTGCTGAACCAGATACTCTTTCATGTTTCAGTGGGCATCTCTACCAGAAATTTGTTTATGAAAAAAAGAGAATCATATCTTTTCTAGCTTCTGATAACACCTCCTAAGGACCACAACTTTTTGATTCTCAGCAAAAAAATCCTTATGTTTTGAGGTTGTTATCAGACTTGGATGTGAAATCAGGCTTAAAACCAAAAATGTGTTATCTTCTTTTGACAATTTGAGCCCTGCTACATTGACAGAAAACTACATACCAGCAGGTGACACCAGCAGAGACACTTTAAAATTCAGTAAAACACAAGTTCAGATTTGTCCACATTTGTCATTATATTTCCTAGGAGTTTCCTAGGATTAAGCCTGTATATTTATTATAATGAAATGCATCCATAAACTTTCTTGTACTGAGATGTATTTCTTTTGCATACCAGTCCTAACTAGAAAAGCTAGTCACCTTGCTTCAGTGCCTTTGTTTCTTTAATTTGGGTACTAGCCACAGTCTCCTGAAATTTGTTCATAATCCCATGGAGGGTTTCATTGCCTTGAATAATAGATTTTGTTTTGAGAAGAATAAGCAGTTCCAGATTGGGTAGAGCTAATCAGCTATGTATTTCCTTTCTAGCCGCTTCCATTCCCTTTAAAGCTTTTTGGGCTTTGTCTTTTGTTTGTTTTGGTTTGATCTGCTTTGCTTTGTTTTGTCTTGTGGGGGAGTGTACAACGGGGAGTAGGCTTCTTACCTCAGGGGCTTGCTACTGATAATTTTCTATTTCTTATTGATTTCTGGCTAAGCTTAGTAGAGCAAAAAGAAGTTGTAGAGGTTGAGTAGAGTGCTCAGTGGTGCAGTAGGGTGAAGAAGTTCTTAATGAGAAAAAAAATCTAGCTGCAGAACAGAAACAGTACAGTAGCATAAAGCACACACTTTACTGAAGGTCTAGTGCCATCACCTGTTTCACCATTATCCTGTTCTTGCCTGGAAGTGCTGAACTCCTAAAATGACCTGCCCTGTTCCATTGTTGGGGTTTTTTTATGCCATACTAATGTGAGGAGATATGACCTGCTTTTAATATTGGAGATACATATCCTTTTAACTTCAGCACTGTGATCAAACCAGTTCAATCCCATTGAGGGATTGAAAACAGTGCAAATCCCTAGGAAGCATGACTATGCTGCTATTATGGCACAAGACCTGTCTTCTGCACAGCAGTGAATTGTGCCATATGAACTTAATAGCTTAAGCAGAAATATATTATTTGATTGTGTTGCATGCACATTTTAGACTTACCGTTAAGTGGACTATACCTAGAGTAGGCATGTCTACAGGTATGCCATGTGCCAATTACTTTGTCATGTCTTTTATTTTTTTTCATATTTAGAAAGATCAAATAAATATTTTAGATTTTCTGTAGTTTATGATAAGGAGAAGTAGTACACAGAAACCAGGTTGCTTGCTACTGTATTCCAAAATCAATCCAAAAATCAAGTCCTCTAAGGACATGCCTTCCCTGATACAGCAAACACCTGGACAGACTGCCTGACACTGATGCCTTCTGACATGAAACATACCTCATCTTTACTAGTAAACTGTCCTAGCCATCAAATCAGGAAGACTGTTGTAAACAGCTTATTGCTAATGTCATCTGGACTCTTCCAGCTGCAAAGGTGTGTTAGGAATTGTCTTATTCAAGTGCTAGCTGAAATGGTCTAGATGATCATATTACAGTACCAAGAAATGTTCCTTGGCAGTGCTTGAAGTTAATAGTATAGATGAATTTTCACTGTGTCTCAGCAGTGCACATTTTTCTTGCTCCTGCTCTAATGTGTGATAGCTAGAGCCTTATGGAAAGATAGGTCAGGTTCTACAATAGTTCACCTTCCTTCTATTTATATGGGAATAAGTCAGGAGTAACTCCTTTTCATGAATCTGTGGCTTGTATGGATGAAGCTCTAGAATTTCAATTTTTATAATTATCCTCATCCTCTTGTAAAGTGTTTTGTTACCAGATACCCAGTACCACATCTTTGGCTATCCAGTCTCTTAATTGGAGAGCCCTAAACTGGGGATAAAATCTTGAAATTAATTATTTTGTTCCCATGAATAAAACCTAGTTTTATGAAGTAGTAGAGAATTGGACATGGTGGGGAAGTAGAACATTCCAAAAGGTTCAAAGTAAAAACACAGTGAACATGATGGCAGTTGAGATTAAAGTCATGATTTTAATCACATTTGAAAACATGCCTGAATACACATGTCCTTTTCTTGGCCCTTCACAAACTTTAAAGACTCCAGTATGATTAAGTGCTCTTGCTAGAATTTATGATGACAGTGGAGCCAGTTTAATTGCAACAGCCAATGTACAATCCCATTCCTATTTCCTCTATAGAAATGAAACAGTCAATCAGGTAAGACCAAGTTCAGTGTGGATCTTCTCTGGTTTGTGAGGTGTACAGTTAGGGCCTTTAGATAATTGCAGTAGGCAGCCAATTTATCTTGAAACACTGGGTAAAGGAGAAAAAAATAGTCTTTAAATGTCCGCCTGGGTTTTGGAAAGTAGACATTTCAAGATGTGTCAGCCTGCTGTGTAATTAAGTAGGTCATTGGTGTTAGTCCATATAGCATTTCAATTCCAGATGTGATCACCACAGTATAATGAAACACTTTTGAAAAATATCACGCATCTCTAACAGTGGAGCGTTTGTCAGGGTTTTTTTTCAGTAGCTGTCTATTTTTTTGGATTTTGTTAGACCACTGTTGTTTCTGTGCAGTGGAAATCTGAAGGGGGGGAAGGAAGATGGTTAAAAGTGGTCTCTCAATAACCAACATAAGTTTATACTAGTGCATAGGCATGTGCCACAGAATTTGTCAAAGCTGTTACCTGTTTATATTTTAAATTGGGACTCAGAAAACAATTTTTCCTTTGGGAAGAGGTTGCTTTCTTTTATTAGTACTTTAGTTTTAAATAATTGTCCACTTTTGTTAAATTATTTGTGAAATTTTGAATTCAAATATCTGCAAGATCATATAATTTACACTTCATCTTCACACCTAGATTCAGATATTTTGCTAATTTATCTATTTATCTTCAGAAATAGTTTGGTGAGTTTTGTACCAAAATAAACAAAAAACCAAACAAACAAAACCAAAACAAATAAAAACAAAATAAAAAACACTAAAATCAGTTCAGTGGGAATTTTATACCTTGAAGAAGTTTTTATACATGCTACATGGGCATATATCTATAAACTTACTTTTAATGTGACATTTTTTTTTTAACCCAGTTTCTTTTCCTGACCTAAATTCTCACAGAATTAAAGTAGTACTAAAAAGTAATATTTTGGTTTCAAACTCTAGATACTTCCTGTCGAAGAGATGTTGACAGATTTTGGTAAGAAAGAATAAAAGACACATTCTGGACTAAGAACACACATTAAAAATCACCACAAAATTAATTTTAAGGTAGTTGCTGTTATTTGTTCATGATGTTCATAGAATTGCTATATGGAACGGTAACAGCTCATTGGCAAAGATCAACTAGTGTTGATAGCGGTATTGCCAAACTATTACCTTTGCCAATGACTAAAGAGAGGTAAAAAACCCCCAAACTAATGACATTTTCCTTGGTTACTTTCCTTCACAAATAAAATTATTCCATACAGCAATTAGTATTTTTACAAAGCTGCTTACAACAATGCTAGGAATTAATAATGAAATAAAATTATTAAATATCCGTTATGGAAAAAAACACATAAATGTTTCATAGCCATATTTTTGATGTAGCATTTTTGGGTGCAGTTTCAGTAACTAATGAATGCAATTATAACCTGGACATTTAGGTAATTTGAATGTGAAGATAATTGGAGAATTGCTTGTTCTATTAAATTAATATTAACAGGAAAGTCTTGTAGAGAAAGAGAAATGTAACTTGAAAACTTTTGATGTTCTTGCAAATGGTAATTCTCTATGAGCAAAAAGTTATCATCAATGATGTTTTTGATAATTTCAGTCTGTTTTGACATAACTTCAGTGTCTTCCTTGTATATAAAGAAGAGAGGTAGTAAGTACGAGATTTATAATGACAGCTTGATTTCCAATCCAAATTCTGTTCTTGTTTCTTATTCTGGGGATATTTCAACTTTTTGAGATGTTTAGAGGGATGTCCCTAGTAACTATGTTATTTGAAAGCACTTTTTTGTTTGGTTGAGATGGAGGGGTTTGCTTACTTTAGGATATTGTTTCATATTGTTAGAGAGAATTATTCTGAACCCTTCCATGAGAGTTTTTTATTCAGTTCTCCTGCTTCTTATTTAGAAGTCATCATACTTGACTAATATAAAAAGTAGGAACTGAACATACATTTCTCTTGGCGTTTTTTCCCTTCTAACTCAAGGAGCGGTTTTAACACTGCAGTGATGATTTTTTTTTTCAAATTTTGAAAAAAAAAAAGTGGTAAAAAATACAGCAAAGAGAGACAACAGTTAATTCTTTTCTGGCTATTGACATTAATAGGGAACTAAGTTGACTTAAAATAATTTTTGTTCCTAGTATGAGAAAGATGTGTGTGACTGAGAAAGTCAAGTTTTCATACATTTCTGTGTACCAGTGGTGCTAGTACATTTTCTTTGGTTTCTAACAGTCAGTGTGTCTGAGTTGGTAGAACTGGGGAGAGGCAGATCATCTCTCAGAGCCTCATCCTTCTTGATAGTAGGAATTAAAGAACAGGAAACTGTCTAACACATGAACCAAACTACTAAAAAAAGTAATTCTCTTACTCATATTTTTGTGTTAAATCAGACAAAAACTCTATTTAATAACATTAGCAAGTATTATATTTGCCAAGGAAAATGTGGTTTAATTAATCTTTTGTATTCTATTCAGTATAAGGCAATAGGAGATGCCCCAGATAATTTCTATCTTCTTTGTGAATCTTGAATCCTCAAGTCCTGCATGGAAGCAAAAAAAGGTAGGATCAGCTGAGTTTCTCAGGCTGCTGGAAACATGGTATGTGCTGTATTCCTTAGGCGCAAACTGTTATCTAACAACTGGAAACATATGAAATCTCACTGATATGATACAATCACAATAGGCATATTTTTATATACTTAATCTCTTGTAGAATCTGTTATGCCTCAGCTGGCATCTGAATTATACAGGCTTTCTAGTTTGCAAAACAGTGGAGGTAAGATTAAAAGTTGTCTTGTCTCCATCCTTGGTGCCAGAATATACATATCAACTTGATAGGCTTTTGAATGTATTCTCTACCTTTTTAGAAAACTAAAAGCTTTCTTTTTTAGTGTAATCCACTTCCATTTTGCATCTACTCGGTCTTTGAGTGTGTATGTGTTGATACTGTACACTACGGGTGAAACAGAAATGCTTTTATTAAAAGTTATATTCAATAATTGGAAATATATTGCTCAAGTCTTGAAGTGCTTGGTTCTGGATCTCATGTTTCTTTAGAAAAAGCTGGACAGATTAATAACAATTATGAGACCTAATTAAAATTGTCCCTGATTTGAGTGAAGAGTTGGACAAGCAGTCATTCCAAGGTTCCTCCATTCCATCCTACATCGTTATGCGATTCAGTTCCCTGAAAGTCCAAAGCAATGGTACCCAAAAATAGGTATTGCTATGTAGCCACTCACTGACTCTTGCTTAATGAGGATTGTAATGATCAAGTTCTTGATACCTTGCCAGATAAAATCAGAATTTCAAGGACATAATCAGAAAAAAATAGCAAGAAATAAAGGAATTAATCTCCATTAAAAATAGATTTAAAAAAGAAACTTGAAGGGCAGATCTTCAGAAAAAATAGATGTTTTGAATAATTTATAATTTCTCAAATATTAAACAGGAGCAGTCTTGAGCTGTGTTGTCTTTGTAGTTTGAATGTGATTTTACGAGTGCCAGCAGAATTTTTATTTTTTTTTTAATTTTAACATAAGCAATTTTTGATCAAGGGGTGTACTCAGATGCTGCTCTATTAGTGATAAACATCAACATACCTGAGACTGACCAGAGAAAAGAAAATGTGTTGGTGTGTGATTCACTTTGCTTCCAAGACATGTCATCTACAAAAATCTTTTTCTTGAAGTCAGTAGTAGCAAACAAGTTGGAGGTTTCATTTGAACTGCCATTGAATTTTCCACTCCTTATTGAGTTCACATTGTTGCCTATCTGAGCAAAGACTATCAATCAAAACTTCATGAAAGTTAAAGGAGACAAAGCAGTCAAGAGCTGTAAGAATGGACTGCTTCCCTTGCTTAAGTATTATGGCACAGTTTGTGGATCAAGTGGACTATCCAATCAGCAGATTATCGAATTTTCCTGAGTGGCAGAGAATTGAGTGCTTGTTGCATGAACCTTAGATCACTGGCAGAGAGCAAAGGCAGGGGATCTTTGCAGGAAACGATAAAATCATTGGTACAGAGCACATCTCAGAAAGGTCCCAAAAGATAAGCTATATGAATTGAGGGGACAGTAAATCTCCCTTTCAGTGTTTGTCAAAAGGTTTTAAGTTGAGCCCCTATCTCTGTCTCTGAGAGGAGAGAAAATAACAGGAATAGTGTGGGATTCAGGATCTAAGAAGATGGTAAGAATTTGATGAACTCTTAACAGCTGATGACCCAGATTAAGCATTTTAAGGTCACTATCGTACTGAGAGGTTAATACCTTATAAAGTAAAAAACAAACAAGGCATGAAAAATCATTCGGAGCTACAAGTTCTGGAGTCTCATTTTTCCGTCCCTCCCAATGGTATATTGTTTGCTTACTTTATTGTTTTATTTATTTTAATTTCTATTTACCTTTTTTTTTTTTTTTCACTTTAGTGGTTGGGGTTTTTTTTACTAAAAGCAAGCACTAACTCAATGAGGTTTATCCTTCTGGGTAGGAGATTTCCTGAAGGGCAAGTAAAATTTGAATGCTGCAATCCTGGACAACATCCTGTCTTATCTTTAGAGTTGATAATTATTTTCCCAATCATGCGGTAATACTGCTGACTTCAACTGTTTCCTTGTAGATTAATAGGGAATAATTATTGTTTTGCCTAATTTTCATCTTTTCTTCTGTGCTGCAGTAGCATAAGAAGCATAACTAGAGCTTTCAAATATGGCCTTAAACAGTAATTCTAAGATGTTGTGTGTATGAGCACATGAAATACTTAATGCATCACTAATGAGAAATGTTAAGAACTTATGTGAAGGAGAAAATTTAAAAAGTGTTCCTACTGCTATCATTTTTTTATTTAACTTAGTGGCAAAATACACTTTGACTATTGATATACTACTTCACTCCAAGGACTATGGAGTATCTCCTATGTCCAGTAAGAATTTCACATAGAAAAGCCTCCTCTAAAATGAAATGTTATGGAATGGATGAAAATAAAGCTTCATTTTCCTAAGCCTTTGCTTAACTTTAAGTCCCAGAAGTAAGTACTTTAAAATAAATATATGCTTAAACACCTGACTTGATTTAGGTGCCATGTACCAAGGACTGATACCTTGATGCAGACAGAAGCAGAACAATGTAGACAAGTGAGGAAGACAGTGCTGATTTGGGTTTTTTGGGAGGGAGGTGTTGTTGTTGCTTCCTTTTTTTTTTTTTTTCAGAAGACTGATGTAGAAGAGCTTTTTGTTAACCAAATATTCTGTTCAGTCATAGTCACTTAAAACTGGGCAATGAATAGAAAATAGTTATATGACAGGGTGTTATCCTTCAGGAACACACTGTTGCAGCATGGGTCCCCCATGGGGTCACAAGTCCTGACAGCAAACCTGTTTCAGCATGGGCTTCTGTCTCCAGGGTCCACAGGTCCTGCCAGGAGCCTGCTCCTGTATGGGCTTCTCACAGGGTCACAGCCTCCTTCAGGCATCCACCTGCTTTAGTGCGGGGTCCTCCATGGGCTGCAGGTGGATATCTGCTCCACCATGGACCTCCATGGGCTGCAGGGGGACACCCTCCCTCACTATGGTCCACACCACGGGCTGCAGGATAATCTCTGATCTGGCACCTGGAGCACCTACTCTCCCTCGTTCTTCACTGACCTTGGTGTCTGCAGAGTTATTTCTCTCACTTGTTCTTACACCTCTCTTCTCTAGCTTCAATTGTTTCTGCACAGTAACTTTTTTCCCATCTTAAATACATTATCCCAGGGGTGCTATCACTGTTGCTGACAACAAAATATAAATCAATAATTGATTTATAGTGTTTTGGAAGAATACTTCCATTGGGTGAGTGTTTTTGAACTTGAATTTCAGAGTAATTCTTATATGTGTATATAAAAATACCCTTAGAATACCTGTAGGATGACTATTCTTCATAATGTAATACAAAATAAATTTATAAACTGTACATACATTAATATAAAGATAACAATGCATACTTTAAACTTCAATTTTAATCCTTAAAGTCATTTTTTGCTGGACTGCAAAAATCCTCCACAAACTACACCTCTCACTCGTTTTGCTTAGTTTGCAGTCAGTTAATTTTCATCTGTGGTAGATATAGTCTCCTTGGTTGAAACCATCTGCCATTTGAGTAAAGATTATTTTACATTTATTTGTATTTTTCAGTTAGATATAGTGTTCTCTACTTGGTTTAGGGAAGTAGTTTATTTTAGGGGATTGAGTATTTAGGTTGTAGCTACTGAAGTCCTGAACTTTGAAATAGTTATTTCATTTTAATTTTCTTTTTTGTCCTGGGCCAAATGCCATAACTTTTATCGTCAATTTGTACATTATTGCAATAAGTAATGTTTTAAGAAGGGTCAACCTTTTATCTGCTTTAATCTCTGGAGTGCTACTTATGGTAGACTTTTTGTATGGTTGAGCATATTGTCTGTTCTATCTTCTGTATTGTGTCTGAAGAGGCTCCTCTTGCACTGTGCTTTCATGTTGAAATAGTGTCTTAATACTCTCCATTTGCTATGTGTCAGTGAGTTATAAATCAGGCTTCAGATCACATGGTTTTGTAAGTTGTAAATCTTCTAGTAAAGATCACTCAGAAATTAATTTAGAATTCTGAAACTGTCTGCAGTGGTATGCTAGGAAAATAAGAATGGTTTATATTAAAGAATGAGCTAATTTGTAATATACAAAAAAAAAAAAGAAAGAAGGAAAGGAGGAAGGAAAGGGAAGGAAGGAAGGAAGGAAAGGGAAGGAAGGAAAGGGAAGGAAGGAAGGAAGGAAGGAAGGAAGGAAGGAAGGAAGGAAGGAAGGGAGGAAGGGAGGCAG
>JAWWLV010000088.1:54727921-54761239 GCA_035041135.1 Platyrinchus mystaceus
TCACCTAAAAAATCCATTGCGTAGGCTTGAAAGGTAAAAAGACCTTTCCCAGATCTTCGTTCGCGAAGACTGGCCACTTACTTATTACTTACTCATTGGTTCAATACCCAGAAGTGACTGTAAAGGAGTGACATATATAATTATTTATAAAAGTCTGGGCCAAGTAATTTAAACAAGAAACAAGTGTAACCATGTCTTAAGTTAGGCCTTTAGCCTTCAGGACTAGACATTTCTTTTACCACTAGACTCATTTTACCACTAGATTGATACTTATAGCTGTCACAGTTGTTATCCTTCAGTCAAATGGAAAATTTTTATCTTTGTGTTTTAGAAAACTGGGGATTTTTTATCTTTTTTTTTTACAAAACATCTTGTATTTTAAAATATTTCAAAAGGCTTCGTTCAACTTAGAACTATGAAACATCTTGAGTTATAAAATAAAAGCCTGGATGACTACAGATTTAATGGCTGACTTATATAGTTCCATCATTCCATTATGATGAAACGTCCATTTTAAATACTGGGGAAACTCAATGTCAGTAGAGTTCTTGAAAGTTTACTGCATAAAGGCTTTGCAATGAATTTTTTCATCTCTAGGTTAAGTTTGTGTAGTTTGTCAAGTTTATATTTTGTCATTCCTAATTTTACATAAAAGATAGCGTTAACTGCCCTTTATGTGCTTGTGTCTTGAGATACACAACCCTAAACATAATTCCAAAATGTTCCTTATTTAACCACCACACCTTAAAAAATGTGTGTCCCATCTCTTAAATAAAATATTCATAACGATATATATCATATAAATTATAGAAGCATACATAAAACAAATGTTAAGAAGGATAGCCTTTGGGTTTTGAAGTATCACGGGAAGCAGAGCAATGGGAAGTCAAGATTTTAAACTGTAGAAGAAGCAAGAGGGAAGTAGATATCTATTAATCAAGTAATAATGTAAATTTAACCCATTGTAAAACTGCTTTAGGTCAGTTTATGGAGAATCCAAATGAGATTGAATTAAAACAATATATAAAAGTAAGAACCAGGAGGGTACATATAATATATATATGTAAATATATTATATATAATGTGTTGTGTGTGTGTGATTGAGAGAGAAAGGGTGAGAGAGGGAGTTTCATTTGGCAAAAGAGTTGAGAATAACCTAATACTTCAATTTTTGCCACTTTGTAATTTTCAAAACTGGTCACCAGAGGAGAGTTTTAATCATTCCACCATTGGAACAGTGTTGATTGTGTCTGTGAAGTTTTGGGGGGTTGTTTCTCTTTGGATTTGTGCTTTTTTAAGCATATTTCCCAAAGGCTTCACTTAGATAAGTTAAGACTGTGTGACTTTGTTGAAAAACTTATCCAACTGATGAGATAAATATTTAGATTTAAGGGTCCTACCAGATTTTTTCCCAATTTCTCACACAGCCCTAATGAATGGAATATAAAGTTGTTTCATGTCTTGCAGCCTTTCAGCTTCATAAGCACTCTAAATACTGTTTACTCAGTCAATAAATAGGTGGGTTAAATACGGCATAGAACAAAGAGGACAGGCATCTTTACCTCATTAATATAACATAACCATGTTTTTAATTTCATTGTGGTGAAGACAAATTAATTTTATGTACCCATTTTTTGTAACTGAAAATGAGATCCAGTTTAGATGTTTGCACTCACATTCACTTAGAGACCACAGACCTTTTGTCTGTGGATGGCCAAGGTGTATGCCCTCCTATGGTCACTGATGTTTCTGAAACCTTTACTTAGGATCCACAGTAAATAAAATCTTTAAGTTTTGAAACACTGTCACAAAACAGTATTTTCTACACTACAAACTGGATTAATTAGTGGTGGTTTTAGTTTCCAAGTCAAGCTGTGTGTTCCCTGTATGTCTGCCAATTAGAAAGAAAAATATAAGAAGGGTGAGATATGAAGGCAGTTTAATTTTACGTTGTACAGTCAAAAGGCTTGTAGTTTCCAGATAACATCACAAGGAGAGTTACTCATAACATCACAAGGTAAAAATTACTCATTAGCATATATTGTCCATGAATTATTTACTATATAAAATATCAATTATATAAAATAGAGAAACCAGCCACATTCTTTCAACACATGGCATTTGAAATATCACTGTATGTATTTATTTCAATATGAGAGAAAGTTTGTATCATCCAAGTCAGAGACTGAAATTTGTGTTTTACTTAAATCTAGCATCTTTTGTGACCAGTCTCATTATTTTAAAGATGAGGGGCAGCTTTTCTTTCTGTCATTTCTCTAGATTTACCTACACATATGGAGGTAGAGTAATATTGCTACAGGTACTGCTACTGGCTGCAGTTGCCCATGAGATCTGGGCAACTAGAAAAAGCGGCAGATGTTAGCTCTCTACTAACAGATCATTTTCTTAGGATAAGTGCATGGGGAGCTGGGAAAAAAGTGGACTATAAAAAGTCAAATGCATGAGAACTATTTAAGTTTCTTTGGCTTGGCAATCATATGAGTGCACCTAAGGACAGTATTTACTTGGTGGAATGCAGGTTTATAGCTATATAGATACATCCAACTATTTTCTCCTGAAAGCTACTGCATACTAAAGAATTGTTTGTACTAAGTGCGTATCTTTAAATCCATCTTGTGAGAAGTGCTAACCTTTCAGCAAGCCTATAAGACTCCAGTAAACACACTATTTTTGTCAGTAGCTTTGTAGGCATTGGAAACAGCATAGTAAACCTCTTAAAAGTAGACCTTTTTTTAGCCTAGGTGGATGTTAAGGGAAAGACATTGAATTACCTTAGTATAAAAGATCATTTGCAGTTATATGACATTAGTATTATACTTTTTTCTAGAAACAGTTGAAGAAATTATTTTAGTTGCTTATTGTTGCACTTGCAATACAGGCTTCCATATATTGTAGTAGTAGAGGCATAAAGTAAAGTTTTCTCAGTCAATGAAACAGCATTTTTTATATTCTTTTGGGAAAAAAGTAGACTTCAGGAAATATCTCTGACAGTGTTGAAGTACCTGTGTTTTCAAGACAGCCTGCTGTATACTTTTAAAATGAGTAGAAATAAAACTCAGTGCCCAGCAGAGCCTTCTTGAATTCTAATAGCTTCAGTTAATGCTTCCTGGTGGAACAGAGAAAGTCTGTCTTAAGGGCTACTGGCTCTACATTCCTTTGTGGCAGGTGGGAATGTTGTCTCTCTTGTTGAACACCAATAGTAGATGAACTGGAAACAGAGAACAAACCCCATTTTTTTTAATATATTTTCATTCTTTTTACTGAATGAGCAATTTCCTTTTATTTGTGTTTCCACTTTGCAACAAGATTTCCAGGTGGGTTGTTACGTTGGCATATGTGATAGTATACCACTTCAGGTGAGACTATTTAAGGTTTTCAATCATTTTGAAGACAGAGTACAGGACAAGTTCACCACTACATTTCAGCAGCTTTGTGTTAGCATGTTGGCACAAAGCAGCCATGAACCTGACTTAACAGACTAGTTAAATTGGTTTTATGGCCTCTTTGTGCTACGGGAATATTGCAGAACAGCTGGAGTGCGTTGCTGATGTATCTGGTCCTAAATTGCTTGCATAGTATGAAATAAGGTTGTACAATGGAGATTCTTCTCAAAACTACATTCATCTAGTGACACTGTACCAGCAAGGTTGTGCTTTTAATGAACGTATGTGGTATGTACCACATTAAGTAGATTTCATATTAGTTGACCTGATGTACTTCACAAGTGTCATTAATCTCATTTCATTTAAAAGGATAACTGCCTAAAACATCAGATGCATCTATACAAGTATAGTACAGATCACACATGTACTTTCAAAGTGAAGCTCCTGCATGCTGGTTAACATCATGAAACCATTCTATAGCACACATTTAATGCCTTTTGAATTAAGTGAAGCAGAAAGTTATACCCTGGTAGTAGCCTTACTGCATCCCAGCAATTAGGTAAGGGAGTGGTCCATGCTACTGTACACCCAGGAACAATTCTAATTTTCCTGAAATTAATCAATTTCTTGTCATAATTTCTGGATGCTTGAGGTAGGGTTCCAGGCCTTTATTGAACCCGAGTTGAATTCCTTTCCTTATATAATATCACAACCAAAGTTTATAATAGACTTTCCTCAAATTTTCTCTTTTGCAACTATCTTTTTTAACATACTCTATCTTCAACTGCTCACTACAAGGATTACTTGTATGTTCTATGAACTTAGAATTCTCAGAGTCTGCACACACACACTGTCTCCCCTCTCCACATAGAATTGTGAGTTGAGGTTTCAGACTACTGGGTAATTTTCTATATACCGAGTCAATAGATAACACTGCCTTTAACTCAGCAATGTCAATGTAAAGCCAGTGTAGGAACTATGTTTACATAGGTAACACTCAAATAACTTCATACTTAGTGACTGTCAGGACAAACCCCTTTTGTGTCATATTTCCCAAACACTTACTACTGAGGGTCATGCACTCAAGGCGCACATTTGTGACAGATGAGCATTAGCTATTTATCTCCTGCTTCCTAATGCAGTGCTTCCACTTAGTTTTGACTTTCATCTGGTATTTGAGGGGAGGTTGAAGCAGAGATGAACTGTCCTGCTATTGGGAAAAGATGAGCTTTTCCAACTCAACATTAGAAGAAAAAGCAATGCTGAAGATTAATTGAATCAGCTAGAGGAAAATACAGTATGCTGACTTAAGTGCATAAACAACTGGTTTACTATTGTTGCCCTATGTACTTATATTTTAATTACCCTCAGCTCAAGTCAGCATAAATCTTCAAGCACTGCACATTATGAAATGCTAATTAGTAAATGGGTGTTGCACTGAACATTGGCTTCAGTTTACAAACTAATTGAAGATTTTATTCCTGTCAGTTTTATTGCAGCAATCCAATCTTGAGTTGAGGACAATGTAAATTTCATTAACAAGGTCCAAATCCTCCACCCCAAAAGTCACATTGTTTCAGCCAGATGGAGACGGTATTAAGAAAATAAAATATTTGTACAAACAACTGTTATATTATAGAATCATAGAATCATTTAATAATTTGGATTGGAAGGGGACCTTGAAGATCATCTAGTCCACCCCCCCGCCATGGGGAGGGACATTTTCAACTAGGCCAGGTTGCTCAGAGCCCCATCTAACCTGACCTGAAACACCTCCAGGGATGGGGCATCCAGAGCTTCCCTGGGCAATGTGCTACAATGACCCATCACCCTTACAGTAAAGAATTTTTTCCTAATGTCTAGTCTAAACCTAATCTCTTTCAATTTACCCATTCTCCCTTGTCCTGTCACTACATGCCTTGTAAATAATCTTACCCTTGGTGAGGCCAATACCCATACCTATACTCACTAATGTTTATATTATTGGTAGTAACATGTAAGTTTTTTTAATTAATAAAATGAAATCTAGGAACTGGTCATTCATAGGATTCCACTATTGTAACAATAACAACTGTCAGTCTGAGGTAACTCACAGTGTATGGCTGAAAGACCTATGCAGAACCAAAAGAGCTGCCTCTCTGCTCAGAGATCCAACATACTTCTTGAGTATTTGGAGCACTATTGCCTACATAATTACACAACGTAAAAAGTCTCTGGTAAGTCTTAAGCCTGAGGTAGCTCATGTTCTCCCAGACAATTTAGGAATATGATTTAGTAGGAAGGGAGTCATGGATGGTTCCCAAAAGGCTTGAGTGCTGTGAAGGTGCAGTGGTTTGGGTGGAAATAAATTAGTCAATTTTTAATGTTTTCAGAGACTCTGTAACTGTAGCGAGACCTTCCATGTGTTTGTTATATGTCGTTAAGTAATGGATTCTTACAACTGAGAGGTGTTACACAGATTTTGTGAATTTATAGGGCCAAGTGATGTTAGACCTATGAAGCACAGTCCATTCTGCTAGCAACATTAATAAATACTACTGTGAATTCATATTCTGTCTGAACTTAGGAGAAAAAAATTATGCTGATAAACTTCAATTCTGAAACTTTAAACATAAAACCAGATCTGAATAATTTACCATTGCAGAAGAAAAAAATTGTTTTTAATCTGGAGTGACTTTTTGATCAAATCGTAGTTTTTAGCTTTATCCTGTATGTAGTTTACAGAAATTCACAGATGGCTGTCCATTCACATGGCTAAGTAGTGATTTATAGTAGCATATTTTTAAAGATAGACCAAGGAGCATGAACAATTTTGGATAATTAATGACAAGCAAAGCAACATAGCAAATCACTAACCACAGTTTTTGTAGGGACCAAAATTCCAATTTTAGAAATTACCTTTCTCAGCTTGAAAATCTGAGCTAGTATCAAAAACCAAAGAGATCTGTAAGTAGAGAGAGATGTTGAGGAAAATTAGCCTTAGTTGCTATGCTATGAGCATATTTACTCCCATTAACATCACTTATTTTTATATTAAGCAGGCACTTTTTAAATGGCATTCACTGGTTTTTGTTTGTTTTTCAATTAAACGAATTGGTTGACTGCTTGACACCTATCTGAGATACATACATAATTTATGGTGAGTTTTCAAAATGCTTGTTTTTATTTTCATGTTACAGAAGCACTCTCAAGACTATTGTTTAAAAAGATGACTTCCAGGGAAATAGTGTCATTCTAACCATCCCCAAGTTTTACAGGATCTTCATATTCTGACTCAACATGCAAGTGAAATATTACAAAGCACTGGGCAGTAAGGAAGTGCAAACTTGATTATTTCCCAGTTTTTAAAACCCTATGATGTCATTTGTTTTTCTAAACCTGTACTTGGGAGCTTATCACTGGGCTCTTACTTCAAAGGGAAAATAATTAATTTTAATGCCTGTTTCAATTAATTAGAAATTAGTATAATTATTATATAATTATACTATATACTTATATATTATATTATTATATAATTAAACTATTATCTTTATATGATCTGAATGATTTTCATTCACAAACTCACATGTAACTATTTTCTCAAAACTACAAATTAATTTTAAATGTACTCTTCACAGAAGGTATCTGCATTATTGCTCTTTCATATGCAATACATTAACACTCCACTCTAAAAAGACATACACACTTATTATACATCATACAATAGTGTCATTATTAATCTATTTAATTATTTTAATATCTAATATATGTTTTTTCAGATGAACATGGGTGAACATAGACAAAATGTCTAGCAGGAGAAACTTCATTTTATTACATATGTTCTTGAAAATTAAGTACAGTATAAAAGTTAGTACATTTTCTGCTGATGTCAGTCAAGTTTCTGTGGAATAGTTGAAGTCCAAAAGGGTTCACAGTTAAAAAATATGTTATTCTATTCACTGGCAAGTCTTGTTGAATTGAAAATTCAACAACCTTGTAAAAGTTAAGGAGCTGAAGGAAGAAACCTACTATAATATAAGCTTCCTAATTCTGTCCAGGAAATGTGTGGCCATTGGCAAAATTTTGCAGTTCAGTTATGTAAGCTAACATACCCATTCAAGAAAGCAAGTCTCAATGTGATAGCAAAAGTGAACTTTCTATTTCTTTGGATGGATTGTGGGGTTTTTTTTCTTGTTAAAGCATGAGTCTGAACCTCCACTCACCTGGAGTTTGTTAGTATTTGGAACTGAAGCCTGAAAATAATTATGTTAGCCAAATCATTGCTGTGGATCTATTAAATTTTCTGTAATACCTTAAGCAAAATAATTTTTCTTGTGCTTGTACAGCCTCTTTGCTATCAGATTATTTCTAAAATATGAGGGATGAAGATATTCTTCATTTTAGTAATAAAGGCTGCAAAAAGATTAGACATGGATTAGTTATATGGAAATCCGTTTTCAAAAAATATTTATGTGAATAACATGTTAATATTTTTGCTAGTGAATAATAATAGATTTTGAGTCTCCAAAGATTCCTATGCTTATTTTGAACTCAGGGAAAATGAATATTCAATTATAAAACAGATCAAAACAAAAATGAGATAACCATTGTCTGTATAAGATCCAGATTGTTTTGTATTCACTGACTGTACACGTAACTATATTTTCTCAAAACTACAAATTATTTTTAAATGCATTCTTCCCAGAAGGTAATGTTATTATTGCTCTTTCATATCTGATATGTTAACACTCCACTCTAAAAAATACATACAGTTAAATTTTAAACAATCAGCTGTTGTACATATATGTTGTGTTTAAGAGTGGTGTAATATTTGATTTATTTTGCCAATGAAAAATCATCTTATCGATGCCTATTACACAGAAATAAGTCAAGGATGTTTACAGGAAATATGTTAAATCCATTACACGTGACAAAAGACAGTGTAAATGGTCCTTCACAATCTTATTTGCTGATGCAAACATGATGTAATTTAATTTTCTATAAGAACATAAGAAACCAGCTGAAAAATATTGGTTAGAAAAATTGAATGGGCCACTTTGCCTATTTCCTCAGTCCACAGTCCATTTTCAGAATAATTTTGACTCGCAAATGGAAGGCAGTGCTGATTTCCCTTTAGTCAGCTTTCCCTGAGGTAGAGCTGTACCAGACTTCAGCTTGCAGGAGCTGGCATAAAAATGAGCTGAACTACCCCCCCAATTAGAAGAAGTTGTTTCCCTTCGTGAATGCACTATAATGGACCTTCTTTCTGGGAAAAAACTTTTCTTCTTGTCATTTACCTGTCAGGAATCTGTTCTGACAAACTGTTCACATGCAGTCCATACAGTGCTTGTAGATACAGGAGACTTCCAGTATTACCATGAGACACACCACATAAGCACAAATTTCTCTAGCTGAAAATATTTAATAAGGGGAAGAAGACGTACATAAACAGATTTCTTCCAAAAAGCCTAGTCAAGAGTGCTGGCTATTAACAGAATATTAGTAGTAACGTTTTCAGTCTAAATAATAAGTAATTAGCCAACCACATTAAACAATAATGAGAGCTAGTAATCATTTTTTTTATCAGCAAAATTAGCCTGGACTCATTTTAAAACAACATTTAGTATAAACAGCTTAATGAATATGTAAAAGGTAAAAGTTATGCACAGAACCAAATGTTCTCTGCAAACCAAAGATAATTACTGTATCTTGACTGTTATGCATGAACTTCCATAGCATAGTTCTTTCCCCACTTCTCATTCTTGTGCATGCATAAATTATGGCAGTTTTCTGTTAGTGTCTCCAAAGGACTCAGTTTTATATGCAGAATGAAATAGATTACTGATCAATTTTGATAATGCTCAAGATCTTTGATCTGCATTTTTGATACATGATCTTTGAGAAGCTTATTTAAAGAATAATAATAAATTAAATAATGAAAAACATTTTTACAAGAGTATGAGGACAAAGTAGGTATCTTCTTTCTCTTTGTAGGAATAAATGATATGTGGTGGATAGGCTGGATTTATATAGACACTAGAGGCATCCTGAACTTAAAGTGCATAGAAGTAACCTATAAACATGGTTTTTACCATTGAGATAACTCTGTGTCTTGAAACTGATGATGAAGTATGATGGAAACTGATTATAGTAGCATTGTAGTGTTCCGTTCTTCCAGCAGAATTGTATGGGGGACAGCACATTATTGAAATGAATAAGCTCAATACTTAGAAATGCCAGCACAGTTTGTAGTGTAAGAGAGTAAAAATACTTACATTCTGCTTGTAGGTTAATCTGCAAATTTTCATCTCAGAGGATACCAAAGTCTTCGTAAAATGTACTCAGAGCTTACAGTGCCACTTGAATCGTCAGTGATAGGAAATGTGGCATTCTGTGTCAAAACTGTACCCAGAAGTTGACAGGAGGAATTGCACCTGTAGCTAAAACATATTTCAAGAGCATAATTCCCAGAACCACTTAGGATAGCCAGCACTGGCACTTTGAAGAATCTGAGATTGTCCTTGAGAGGAACCAGTGAGCACAACCATGTGTAGGGATGCACAAGAGGGTGTGAAGAAGGGCAAGGTGAAAATGGAATTGAACTTGGCAAGGGATGCAAAGATTAACAGGAAGGGCTTCTACAGGTATGTTAACCAGAAAATAAAGGTCAAAGAAGGTGTTTCTTCCCCCACCTTCCCCCCCTACCCCAATAAACAACTCTGGAAAACCGATAAAAATGTATGAGGAGAAGGCTGAGGTACTCAAAAACTTCTTTGCTTCAGTCTTCAGTGTCAGCTACTCTTCCCACACCTCTCTAGTAGATGGACAGCAAGATGGGAAATGGGGAAGCATAGTGCTTCCCTGTAACACTCCAGCTCTGGAGCTGCAAGCACACAGGCTCAGCCAGGAGTTTTATTTTAAAATATATATATTGGGTTCTTCAATACCTCGAGATAGTGTCAAGAGAATAAGCCACAAACTTGTTCCCAAGACATAATTTTATTGATAATATAGGGGAGAAAATAAGGCAACTTGGCAAAAGTTCAAAAGAGCACAACACAAGCTAGACAAAATGTTCCACCACACTACCAACCCAGCACATACTAATCCATAACAAAAATGCAATCCCTCTACAACACTTAAGTTAAAGCCCAACCATTCCAGCTCCAAGCCACCCAAAGCACCAAGAAAGGAGCAAAGAAAGAGAACTGGAGCAAGAAGAGAGAAGGAGAAAAAGGGAGTGACAGATTATGTAGGTACCATTGGAACCTTGTGGAAGCTCTCACACATCCAGGTGGCAGGGCTGTGACCTATGGCAAACATATGCCCTTCATTTTTTCTGCTCTGGTCCCTATGGCAGTGCCGCCCCAGGCAGCACCTCTGACCCACTGGCCACTCTGAGGTTCCAGACCGGGGTGAGGGGCAGTGTCCTCACTGTCTCTGCCAATCTGAGTCTGGCTTAGGGGCTCCAGGAGGTGCATTATAGTTTTCTTGGGCTACTCCTGGGCTTCCCCATGTGGACTTCAAAGGCCTGTCATGAGGGGTACAATGCCACCTCACCTCCATGAGGTTCGACCCATCCATTCCACTTGCGCACACACACACACACACACACACACACACACACATACTCCAGAAGTGGTTTCAACCCAACAATTATTGACCTGGTATCTAACATTCCCACTGTAAGTAAAGCTCAGGTCCATGACCACCTGAGGAACCTGAATGTATATAGCTCTATAGGACCTGATGTGATGCATCCCAGCACCCTGAATTGGCTGATGTAGTTGCCAAGCCACTCTCCATGATATTTGACAACTCATGGCAATCAGGTGAAGTCCCAGGTGACTGGAAAAGGGGAAACATTGTACCCATCTTTAAAAAGGGCAGAAAGGAGGGCCCTGTCAACATACTAGATAATAGTATAGTCCAGGTCTTGTTAACCAAAAGCCAAAGCTGATTAAGTCGAATTGTGGCCAGTCAACACATATTAAAGTAGGCAAAGGCTTTCAGCAGAAGTGTTTTTAATATTCTGCAGTACACCCTTAGCAGATTCAGTAGACCTAAGGCTCCATTCATTTCTACTCAATCATTTGACATGATGTCTGAGGACTGATTTAAATCAAGTGTTTAGAGAAGACTATTAATTGACTCACCTTTGGAATTCTAATTTTTAACAGCTTTACAAATGTTCTTATAAAACATAACAACCTAAAAATGTCATTATTGAATTGCAAGTGGTATTTCCATTAACCAATTTGTCCATCTGATTGAATTAAAATATTTCTGTTTTATTCAAGCTTGTATTGAAATGTATTTGTCTTTAGTTATACCTGGAAGCAGTATTAAGGAATTTGTCCAGCAAGCATTGGTCATTCAAATGAGATCACAGAACCTCAACAAAATAGGAGTGTTTATTGATATTCCTGTCTGTAGATCAGATCTGCAGTTAGAATGTTCTGTAAAGAAGCAGTTACCAAATTCAAAAAAGTACCAGTTCAATCTATGCTGTTTCATTGTGCACACTAATGATTGTAAAAACAAACAAACAAACAGAAAAAGCCCACATAATTGCAAATGCTGGCCACTGTGTTAAATAAATGTGAAACATTAAAAATGTCTAGCTGGCACCACTCCAAGGTACTGCTTGACAGCAACTGGTTAACAGCTGATGTGAACAGAGAATTGTCTCACAGATAAGTTGTAGCTGGTCATGTTACGTTATGAAATATGGTGGTTTCTGTGGTTGTTTCACAATGATCAAGTTGTTGAGTTTTTGGTTCTGTTTTTTTTACTAAGTCTTGCAAATTCAACACAGAGTAAGAAAGTCAAATAGGAGTATTTTTCTTTTTCATGCCCCATCACTCGCAGAAAAATTGTGTTGATCAAATTATACCATCACCAATACCTCAGAAACTCAATCCTCTTCAGGTGCTGAATTCTGGGTGACTGATTATCTCTGTTTCTGGCTGTGGGCCTGCATAAGTGTTACTGTGCAGGATTTGATAAGCAGTGCTCTCTATGGTATACTAAAAATGAGTGCTCCTCAGTCTGCTGTTTCTGTGTGGTGTTAGAAAAAAGTAGAAAGCAATGGAGGTTTACTGTAGTCACACAATTAAGCAGAGGCAATCAAAGGCATGGTGGGAGTGGATCTGGTGAGCAGGGACATGCTGTTCTTCCACAGCTGCTCTTCACAAGGGCAAAGAAGGAAGCTGTGGGAACAAGTGTTGGGAGACACCAGTTAATATCTGTTGTGCCTTTGCTGTTTACCCTGGAAAACTTCTTGAGTGAAGAGGTTTCTTCTGAAACATGTTTTGGGGATTATCTTAGTTATTCAGAAAGGAGATATTTGTTATTCCGTATGATGAGTCTTGAGCCTGCAAAATATCCTAGTAATTGCACAGCTGGGAATCACTCTGTCTTCTGACAGAATGAGTGACAACTGAATTTAATATCAATCTGAAACATTCTACCAGACTTACACATAAAATGTTTGCCTGTAACATTAAAATTTTATGTACATTAGTAACAATGTGATAAAATATAGGAAGTTTGTTCTAACATGATTTCTGCTGTTCAGTAATTTCTTTATTATTTTCATAATGCCTGAGGCTCCCACAGTCTTAGAATAGAGTTGGAGCAGAAGTACAGCTTACAGGAATGTTAAATTTTGCTGAATTGTATTCTTGCAGTAGATAAAGTTTCCACAAAAATGTGCCATTAGTTTGATTGAATACATTTTATGGGATTGGAATTTTTTTAATTAATATATTTTAATGTACAGAGTTACTTCTCTCAGCTTTTTCTAATTCTTTGAGTTGTGACTTTTTCCTCACTTACTTTTGAAAGTTTTCTGATCTTGAATATCTTTGGAACTCTAATGTAGTAAATATTTTTTGTTGCTGGTTACCAAAATTGTATGTATCTTCTTCTTGGTTCTTATGTTTTATGTTCCATATTATTTTTTTATTTGATACCTCAAGCACATGTAAAATTAAGTTTTCTATCCCCCACATGAGAAAACCATTACTTGAATAGCACATACACAGCAAATAAGCAAACCTTTAGAGCATTGCTACTCTATCATCAAAAACCTGCAAACAGGAGGAGAGACAAAAATCATTGCTGTCAATCACTGAGAGTAATTCTACAATTCTTAATCACAATCCTGAGTATGTCCCAGGGTGTCATTTTTTTAACTGTTAAGTTTTTTGATTGTAATTTTGAATTAATATTTAAAATATTCTTTCACATTCCAAATACAGTGAATGAGTGTTAACCCACATCTGTAATATACATTTCCCGTAACTAAATTATTGGCTGCCTGTACAGAGTGATTATTTCCCTGTAGAATTACCTCTTACTGCTTTGATAATTGAAGCCTTGCATAACAGTCCCCTTGAGGTCAAGATCCCTACTGGTTTTCATAAGGAATTTTACCTGAGTTTAGTCCAGAATGTAAGGCCAAAGATACAGTATATTGTTTCTTAAAGTGCTCCATTTTCAATTCTTAAGTTATCAGATCTCCTTTGATGTGGTAAAGAACTCAATGGCATATTAAGAGATTAATGTGTCTTTCTCTGGTTCTGCACATGGGTTCTGAATTCTGATACCAATGGAATTAAAGAGTGAATTGTGAAAATAAGTGAAAAACACAGCTGATAAACCAGGGTAAATTGGATCAAACCCAAGCCCAATGTACCACTTAATGGCTTCAGTATCTTCCAGATAATTTTTCCATTTTTCTAGTTTGAGACTCACAAAGACTGTATATGAATCTCTTCTCCCTGTGGGTTGTGGTTTCACCCCAGCCAGCAACCAACTCAGCTGTCTGTTCGCTCACCCAACAGCAGGATCAGGGAGAGAATCAGAAGGGTGGAGCTTGAAAACTTGTGAAAACCTCTTTTTTTCATTTCTCAGTCTTGCTGTGAGACTGGGGCTTTTCTTGGCTTTGGTTACTTTTTGAGTTCCAAAGCACATTCTGTGGCAATGCATTGGGCAGTTTCAAAGGGATCCTCCTTTTGCCGAAGTTTTCAGTGGTGTGATCACAATTAAACAACACAGTACTGTAAACAAGCACTGATTCAAGTAACTTTAAGTTTTCTTAGTGAGTAGAGTGATGCAATTTGGTTTACCAGTTTTTAGTTGTGTACCAGAAGATCTTTGACCTTCCTGTACTTTCCAGTCCTTTGAGCATACTTGTGTTAGAGTGGGCACTTCTGCAAAATATCCATATATCATGGAATGTGAGAAATGGCTCAGAACTGTTACCTAGGTTTGTATTTTGATTGCCAAGATGATCTGAGTCCACACAAGTAACCAGCATAAAGCCTTGGAGGCCAAGAGAGTTAGGTTGACTGCCAGTGACTTTTAGAGAGAACTAGGTATCTATATGCTATTGCAAATCACAAATATAAAAGGTAGCATACTTTTAGGATGAACACAAAACTGTCACTAGTGTCACAGAATGCTGTGCATTTGAAGATATGTGCATTTTACAGAGATTTGCCTCATGAGCTCCAAATGAAATAAAATTGAGTACATTATGTTTACAGATTTGTACCTGACCAAATTTATTTTATTATTAGGATTAGTATATTTTCAAAGAATATTGAATATTTCATATTTTTCTGTTAACTTTTCAAGTACAAAATGTTTATATTTAAATGCCATAACTAAACAGTGTTTTACCCTAAACCTAATTATACTTTCTGTGGTACATTATCAGTGCTATGATTTTCCTGTTTGGTTTTAGACGTAAATATTTGAAGATTATTTAAAAAATGGGGGATTTCCCTAGACATATTTTTCCTCTGTAATATGATTCACTGAATCCCATTCTCTTCAGTAATCTTAAATCTTTCTTCCTTTCCTTTAATATTACATGATTGCTGTGAACTGTGACCGGGCTAAACATTGTTCGTTTATATCTATTGCATTTCAAATTAGAAAAGTGAAGCTATGGAACTTACCCTTAAGTTGGGGAGTGGAGGGGAGTTGCAATGGTAATGTCTCTAGAATCCTCAAACAATGAAGTGTTCATGGATGCTCTTTTTGGGGTATTTCAGGGAATGCCAGCAGGAATAGTTTTAGTTTAATTTTAGGTTAATGAATGGGCAACAATTTGCCAAAAATATGGATAGTTTTGATATTAAAAGAAGAATAGTTTCTTCATGTAAATGGGAATTGTACAGTTTCTATAAAATTATTATTTTGTATAGTTCTGAGTAAAAATTAAAGACCTGGGATACCAGGAGTCAGCTGTTATGAGGTTCTATTTTAAGTCTTTCTTGCCTTGATTTTTCTGATCTTTGCATTCTTGTTCATCACCTTCAATTTTCTGTACTTTCAAAGGCCTTTAATCCAAACCTTTGTTCATTTTTAGATGTTTAATTATAATTCCTTCCCCTTATTAAGTTTCATTTTCTCACACCTTATAAGAGAGAGAAATTAGTGAAATAGTTTTAGAAGTAAATGAAAGTTCTTATTTCTCTGCACATAAACTTTTCATCTTTTATCCTCTTCTTTTAACCTGTTCTAAACAAAAAAGAATATCCTATGCTGCCTTTTGTAGATTGTCTTTCAACGGCTGTACGTAATTTTAAATAATGTTCTAAATCTTGTATGTGAAAGGCATAGACAGTGGTCTGTGCTAGTCATTTATATGCAGAGCTTGAAAGGCTGAATACAGGTAGTATTTGACTAGGGATAAGAATAACTACAGGTGATTTCACATATTTCTCTAAGATGAGTCTGAACAGTTTTTTTGAAGAGTAAAGATATATATCAGCTCTTTCTTTTCAGTGAGGCTATAAATGCTACTCATGTCAAGGTGATGCAGAACACCTGCAGAGTGACTTGGAAAAGGTCTGTTTATGACACAGTTCTATGAAGGATATCTCTGGTGGGCATATATACTGTGTATAAAGTATATCAGTGGTGTGACCATAGTTTATGACTGACTGCCTACAGAGTTACACCGGTTAACTTGATCCATTGTTTCTCTTAGTCCAGACTGTTTATAAAACTGACTTCTAAACCAAGGAAAGTACATTCTTCCAGGAGACACAGTTGTAGGTGTGATTTAGTTTTTCTCTTGCTTGTTTTAATACATGAATTAGAAATACTTAGTGGGCATAAAAACATAGAAAGATGCACTGAGTCAAACCAAATAGCCAGATTTGCATTTTCTGTCTAGCAAAAGTATCATTTGCCTAGACAAGACCATAAAAATACAGAAAGTGTTTGAGAGCAACTTTCATCAGTCTGTGAGTTGACGACTTGCTGAATTTTTAGAGGTATCTTTGTATCACTAGCATTTAAATGGATCATTTCATCCATAATTTAGGCAAGTTTCTTAAAATTGATCTTGCTTTTTTTCATGTGAATAGCCATGATGTCATCATAGAGTGAACTTCAAAATATAAATATGCTGCATGTAAAAGGTAGGTCCTTTTCTTTCCAGTCTCTCACCTGATTATTTCATTTGGTGTCATCAGTGTTGTTATATTCCCAGAAACATCCATATTTGCATTTTCCATGCCATTTATGATACGCTAGTATTCTATCTGTTTTAATTTCTTTTCCAGTGTGGAGAAATGCAGCTTAAGCAATACTCTGTACTCGGTTTTTACCTTGTTCAGTTGCAGTTACATGCTCCCCATCTTGCTCAGTGCCTTTTCTAATTCTGCTATAACATTTGTCAGCTGGTCCAAACGCTAGGACTAGTTTTTAACATATACCTGCATTTATAGAGTAGGAGAACGATGTCCAGAATGATGTCTGCAGTTTTTCTCTCCACTTTTTCCTTAACAATTCCTAGTACTCATAATTATTTACTGAACTTTTCAAAGAAATATCTCTTAGAACACCATTATCTCTTTCCTAAGTGTTTTAAGTTCATTCAAAGCTCATTATTGTGCATTAGGATCGTATTTCCACAAACATTGCTTATATTTTTCAACATTTAACTTCATTTTATTCCCCAGCTACTCAGTCTTGTAAGATTCCTGGATAATTTTTGGCTTTTACTAACTCAAATAACTAAGCAGCTACACCAAAGTTTCACTTTGCTCAGAGGAAAGGATGTCTATAGCACAATACCTCAGAAAAAAAGTATCAGCAAATTGGCTCCATTCTCAGTGGCTGCCTCCTCTCTAGTCTCAAGGCGTCTACAGAATCCTTTTGGCAATGCATTCATTTGGTCGAAGTTTCCAGTATTATATGAAAGCTATTTCACCAGTGCTTAAGGAAAAGTGCTATGAAAAGCCAATGGATTATACTCCTACAAAAAATGTCACTAGTATACAACTTCTCCATTCATTTTACCACAGCTGAACACCAATTGTTCAATTTTTCACAGGCTTCTATTAAAGGTATAGTTGGGTCTTGTATTTCACAAAGTTTCTCACCCACAGCCACTTAATAAATGCTCGTTTTTCTCTTATGAGGAACCAGAAGGATTATAACCCTTGAAATAGAAAGTAGTCATTTAGGTTAATTGAAAATTAATAATATGCTAGGACCTACCCTAATTATGCCCTAGCAACTTTTTTAGATTTAAAGATGATGTTCATAAACAATAGTTTCCCTCTTCTTTAAAATGGCCAGTTATTTTCAAACCAAGAAATAAAGTGTGTTTTCCCATCCTTTCTTTAAATAGTGATATGCTTGAGAACAGTCCATTTTAACAGAAGCTTAAAACTTGAGCTAGTTTAGTTCAAAATCTGTGACTTTTTCTAGGACATAAACTTTATTTTCTCTCTCTCAAAAACATTTCTTTCCATTTCTTCCATCTGTGCAAATTTCTGTCCTCCTTCCTTCCTTCTGCAATAATGATCACAGGAATATCAACGGGTATCAGCATGCTGCCATGCTACCAAGGGTTATTTAGTGCCAATATCATTAATCACTGATCTGGTTGGATAAGCTGATTTAGTGGCAAGGACTTCTCTCAGCTTCTCCTGAGGGATATTTCTTAAAAATACTGCCTACTTCTTTTTATAATTTTATGATTTTTTTTCTTCTTTATTTTATCATACAGTATGAGAAGATTTGGTAACTAAGTGCTTCAGCTCCTAACTATTTCACCCATTATATATGAATGATGCAGTAGTACAGGATTATAGGGTAGTTTTTCTGCTAAAAGATGGTACAGAAACTGTATTTGTCTCAGGAGACCTAACTCCTGGAGCTCACTCTTTGGCTGTTGGTAGTTTCTTTGTATCTGAGCTGAAAAGCTTTTAGTTCTACAGGCTGGAGGCCTGATCCTGCTTATATTGGATAAAAAAGGGCTGTCTTCACTGCATGATGTTTAGTGTCCTCAATGTACGGGAGGTAGAAAGCTAGAAAATAACTTGTCTTAAAATAAAAGACCACCTGTTACTAGCAAAATCAGTATGACCAAAATGTACACAGATATTTTAAATACCAAAATTCATGCAATGTAAGATTATTGGAAAGCTCCCAAAATAGCTTCCACCTTTTCCATCCTTCTTGTTATGGATCAAAAAATTTTAATAATTTATGACATGCTGCAACAATAGAGAAATGTGAACGAGAAACAATAGCAAACCAGAAATAAATGTTTGAATAATAACAGGTGTAGTTTTCAAATATCCTGCTCCCCTAGGTGAATGAGGTTTGTCTCGCTAGTAAATATGGAAGGTTTTGGTTGCTTTACAGACAATCTTAAGCACCTATTCTTCCTGGCAATATTTTCCTTTTAGCACCTCAGTCTGGCAGCCCTCTCTGTCTCTCCACCCCCAGTGCCAGCTGTGGGGCTTTCACAGATCACTGCTTTCAAAGACAGATCCATTTTAAGGTGACAATGTCAAACTTAGCTATTTATCCCCCCAAGCATTTCATATTAAAGTGCCATTCACAGGAGAGGAAGGTCTATTTCTGTTTCTGGATGCAAAGACCAATAGTCAAGATTTTGAAGCCAGGGGGCATTTGTCGTTGTTCAGCAAGGAGGGAAGGGAGGGAAGAAGCATCCACTACCTGTAAACCACTGCACAATCCCCTCAGGACTCACAGTTAATATGTTCTCAGTGGTAGATTGTTAATGATAAACAGTAAGAGCTCTCCTGACTAGAAAAGCGTGGCTCTTCATTTCCTACAAATCACCTGATCCTCAGAAAATTACCATTCCTTTAAAAAAGTTGTACCTTGAAAATGAGAATTTGCATCACTAGATAATCCATCACTTGTGATACTGTCCCACTCCCATCTGTTCACCTGAGCCTGGTGGCTCAGTGCTTTTAGCCTCATATTGGCAAATAGTCCAGGCATCATCAGAGTGAAGGAAAAGGGAGCTGATGGAGAGGCAGAGGAGTGGGCCCTGGGGCAGGTCAGAGGTAAAGGATCAATTGTACCTTTCCAACCTTGTAGGTAAGTTGTGCTAATACTGTAACACTGAAAAAGTGGTTGATTGGGATTGGAGGTTGGGAGTAAAAATAGGCTGTCCAGTGTAAAAATAGGGTAAGCCTTCTGTGGATATGTTATTTCCTGCGATTTGAAATGGACTACAGGGGAAAATAGTTCCTTGGCATCATGTGTAGTAGCAGAACTTCACATGTTGTCAATGAAACATGCAGTGCAATGATCATGGCTCCTCCTGTGATACAGCCAAGTTTTTGTATCCAGCTTTTTATGTGGCCATAATTAGCATGTCAGTCCTAGAGACAAAGCTGATCCTTGAAGGTCAGAAAAGACAGAGAGTCATGTTTTGACAGCCTCTCTTTCTGTGGGGTGCTGGGAAGGAGAGCTTAGCATATTGCTTAGCAAAGCTGGGATTTTCTTATTATCTCTTCAAAGATTCAAGGAGGGAGTGAGGCAATTACTCCTTCACAGAGGCTACAGCAGCAGCAATCACCTTCATCTGATGTGAGAGCTGCACATCAGACAGCAGAATTTAAAAATAGCGTGCCTGTCTCCGCCTGCACACTAATGCTGTCACTGTTCTGGTGAAGCAAATCTCTGTAAATTCCCCTGAAAGCTGTCCCTTTGCTTCGACCTGCAAACTGTTTTGAATGGCCAGCATGGTGGCATAACCTGTCCAGAGCTTGTCAGGAAAGCTGGCTCAGTGTACAGCCATTTTGCAAAACCAAGCCCAGTTGAGACAATAAAAATAAAGCTAAACCAGTGATATTTCTCCGTTTTTCTTAGTCTTACACCATTTGCAGCAGAACTACAGTGTTTGCAGCTAACATTTGAGTACATCATTGTACAAATGTCTTCATACTTCAGGTGCAGAGAAATTAAGTACTTCTACCATTAAAGGTTTGCTCAGTCCTTGGACTTGTAAATTTGTTGTTTCTACTTACAGAGAAATATTCTGAGCTAGCAACAGCTGATATGAGATCATAGAGCTCTGATATTTGTTCATTTTTGTCAGCCAAGAAAGTGTTCATCTGATGGTTAAGAAATACTGCTAAACAGGCTGATGTGATTTGGGCAAGTCCCACTTACTTGTTGCGTGTAACTGTTGACTGTTCCTTGCTGTGTGAGACCTCTAGCCCAATGCAGTCAACTTCTCAACCTGTGATGTTCCAGCTCCTGGGAGGCCTGGAGAGGGAAGGAGGTTGCAGCTCTGCAAAGTGTCTGGGACTGTGCTACCTGGTGGGCTCCTACACTTGACGGGGTCTCAATAAAAGGCAGGCTCTCTCTTATCTCTCTGTGGCTGAATGCAATCTCTGAAGGAATCAATCAGTCTGATTCTCAAAGTCATAGAAAAAGAGGGCTAGAAGAGAGTTGAAAACTTCACTTAACCCATGCCCCCATCAAAGCAGGGAATTATGCCTTTATCATCCCTGACAGAAATTTACCTTTCACATTTTTATAAAAATCTCCACAGATTTCCACAACCTTTCCAAACAATATATTCTGGTGGTACAACATCTTTATTGGTAGATGTTATTCTTATCTGAATCTTTCCCACTGTTGGAATAGTCTGTCTGGGGCAGCAGTTGAATCACTGTCCCTGGAAGGATTTAAAAGATCCATAGGTGTGGCACTTAGGGACATGGTTTAGTTGTGGTCTTGGGACTGCTATTAATGATTGGACTCAGTGATCATAAAGGTATTTTCCAACTTAAACAATTCCATTTTCTACAATTCATAATTATTTTACACTATCTTCCTAGCCCACAGGAAGCCACAGATCACTGTTACCTGTGCATAGAGAAACTATGTAAGCTAGTCTTCACAAATTGCTAAGTTTTAGAGTAAGACAAGCTATTAACAAACCTTTTTCTCTGAGCAAAAAGAACTGATATGCAATTGAAAGAAACAATAACATTTCAGGTAAATGTGATACATTTTTTTTTTCCAAAAATTATTCCAATCTCATTGCATAAATCCATATACATCTTTTGTTTTAGAGGTGATGCATACAACCATTAAATCAGGATTTTGAAACAATCAGAATACCTTGTTTTTTCATAAGTTTTAGCCTATTGTATTTTCACCTCTTATGATAGAGGTCTATAAAAAAAATTTCTCTCAAATCTCATGTCCTCTTTAAAAGTTCCTGATAATAATTAATAAATAACTCTTACTTTTTGAATTCATAGTCTTCTTGGATTCTACCATTCTTTCACTTTATTTGCTTTACAAAGAACTTGGATACCATCAGTAGCAAAAAATGTTTCCTAAAATAATAGATTAGTACTCTTCATGAACAGTGTCACAATAAGTTCAAAACTCATATAGTTTCATTTCAGCTGCTAAGCTTAACATAATTTTGCTGCTTAATAATAATAAAAAAAAGTTGATGCTTTAAATATGACAAAGGAGGCATATATTTAAAACTTCTGCAACTGTGAGAATAAAACTTAGTTCTTTCTAACTATTTGTAGATAATTCTGTATCTGAAAAAGATCCTTGCTAATTGTAAGCTACCCTCATGTAAGGGGTATTGAACCTCCCTTAGTAGACCATAATTTTGAGGGTTTTTCTGGAGGTGGTTATTCACACTGATTCTATGTGTCAGATCAAGAGTCTGAAGGAAGGTTGCAGCAATGTTTTTTGAAGTGATGCTTGCACTCTAAGTTCTCCCACAGCCAATGTAGTTCAGAAAATGATGACTGAAGAGCATTAAGCTGATAATCAGACATGTAGCTTAATGTAATAATGCAGTGCACTGTGGCAGCAATATATCTGAATTACTACACGTTCCATTTACAACTCAAATATTATCACCAGATGTAATGGTGCTGTTATTCCTTGGGTATATTTTTGCTATGGTATAGTGTGTGCTGTTTCCTGTCTTCATCCCAAGCACTGACTGAAGATCTGCACATTTTTTCACAAAGCAGTTTCTAACTTAAGATTTATTTTTCATTCATTTTATCACTCCTTGAGATCCACATAAGATGATTTCATGAAGTCTAAACAAGACCAGGCTTTAACTACATTCTTCATTTTTTGTCTTGTATATAGACACAGACTAACACTGTAACTACAGAATTAGGAATTCCCTCATGTTCTCTGGATCGATGTTCCTGTCCAGTATAGTTCTTTATGGTTTTATATTTTCTTATTATATCCCTTTAACCCTAACTATCTGGTTTTGGTGGCAATAAATATTTCTAGTTTATCTTATTCAGTTTGTGGGTTTGTTTGGTTTTTTTTTATAGACACACAATAAAAAGCTTTGAGCTCTGGAAGTCCCATGTTATATATAAGCATGTACTGACAACATGCATTTTTATATGGCAGACATTTTTCTTAGCAAGACTGTGTCATCCACTGAAATATTAGTCTTTGTTTTTCATTATTACTGAATTGTAATGGTACATGCTTAGCTTGAAATCTGATAGATCCTTAAATTAATCTTGACTTATTCTGCACTGTTGCTTTGCACTAGGCATGATAGCGGGAGATATCATTGTTTTAATACCATATGTGCCAATGTATCCTTGATCCAGATAGAAACAGGTGGAAAATATTATAACAGTTGCAGCCCTAGCTTACAGTTTTTTAAAGTGTATTAAAAAGTTTGTGGCTTGGTTTTAATTTACAAATTATTCAAAATCCCACACCTCAAACATTCTGCAGTTGAGAGGAAAGGTTAAGTGTTTGTAAAATATGTTATTAAATGTGTTATTTGAACAGATGTAGAAATTTTGCATTTTCAAATTCCTGAAAAATTAGTAGAAAAGCTATGTTTGCAGAAGACACACACCAGTTTATGTAAAGAAGTGTAGATGTGTTCCTTGGCAGTGATGCATCCTCCTTTTACCTCAAGGAATGTTGCCTACAGCAACTATATTATTTCAGAGTGTATTCTGTAACTCTGGTTCCTTTGTCTATATAATAATTATGCAGTTAAATATTTTTAACTTATCATCACTGAAATAAATCCAGGTTAAACAACAGCTCTTTGAAGCAGACATGATAGTAATTTTTATCTGAAGTTATTCTTGTGTTCTGGTCTAGAGTGCCTCCAGGCCGGCAACTGAGTCAGCTCAGGTCAGGGCACACCTGCTGCTGAAGCAGGACCACACAGCCGGAAGTAGTGGGAGTGGAAAAAGTAACAAATGTACTGGAGAAAGAGAAATCAGGAGTGCCTTTGGAGCTCTCCATTGATTCTTTGAAAGGGTACTTACATTTACGTCTGAATGAGTCTGGAGAATCAAGAATCAGAGGACATTCAGGTCACACACATCCTAAAATAGTAGCAGTGTCTCATGCAGACTTTATACTGACTACAGGGGCTAAGCTAGTTACTCTTGGATGAGAAAAGAAGAAAATGAACACCAGTCTCAAAGAAATGCAGTGTGATTTTTTTTGTTTGTTTGTTTGTTTGTTTCAAAGAGCATTTTACGATTAAAAAAGTAGGAAGATATAGAGAAAAAGAGCTGAATTAAGTTTCTACTTGTGCTTATTTTTTATTTCAGCTGCACCTTTTGATATGCCTGTGATTATTTGTAACTGAAGGAAATTGATCGATTAGTTCATTTTATTTGGAATAGTCACTAATATGGAGCCCTGTAATGCGGGCAAAAGGCAGGAACCAACATTTTAGGACCTTATTGTGTTCAAGACCTTATTGTGGTACAGTGAATCACAGAAAATTTCACGCTTCTCATTATACCAGTTTTATCTTTCTATTCTTTTTTATACTTTTCCTACTTCACTTTAAAATAAATCATTTGCTCAGATTGTTAGTAATGGCCCTAAAAACCCAATGAGAATGATGTATGATAGCTTTACTCTTCTTTTGCATTTTTAGCAGATATACATCTCTTTTGTTTGTTTTTAAATAGAAAAGAAAAATCAACTGAAAACATGTAGATTTATATTAATGGTAGCAGTAAGTAATCAGTAGGACATATTGTCTGAAATCTGTTTCTCTAACAATGTAGGGAAGAAGGAGGAAAATTATTAACTACTCCAACTAAAATCAGACTTGATTTAAATATTTGAGGAAATATCTTTTCATTTTCATAGTCCAGTCAACAGTCTCCAAATCCCACTGGTCATTATTTGAGTTTATATTGCCAGGATACAGACAGCAGTGGCTTTTCCTTTCAAGAATTTAGTTGTTCTTAAGTGTGCTGAGAATAGAGAGGAGGTTCATGAAGATGAGCACAGAATAAAATCGGAAGGAATAGTTTTCCGAGGCTTTTTCAAACAACATGTGAATTTTTCTCCCTTCCCTGATCAGAATCATGACCAAAAAACCATTTTTGTTTTCCATAAGACTGGAGAAAAATCTCATCTGTCATAGCGAATGGATGGTGACAGTACACTGATTTCTATGCCTAGAAAGATTAATGATGCTTCAAGAGAGATCTTTTACATTCACCATTCAAGGGAGATTTCCATCACATTCCTAATGAATACTTTGGGATCCAAGGAACTTGGAATAGATACCATCACACAGATTAGACTCTACACAATAAGTGTCCAAGCATTTATTCTAAAAGGATGGAAGTATAAATCCAGCAGGGACATGAGGACAGCAGGCATGTCCATGGAGGAAAAATACAAGCCAGCTACTTTATCACATAGAAGTATCTTTTCTTAATGTTGAAAGCTGTATCTGTGTTGACTGTTTTAGGCTTTCTGGCTGAGGTTGAAACATTTTCAGCTTTTTTTACTACTTTTACATACTTTTAAGAATTATGACACACACACACAAATATTTCACTTCACTTCATTCAGTTTCTTCTTGGATAGACACATACATTTTTTTCTCCTTTGTTCTCCTCTCTACTCATCCCTCCATTGGAGTTCCTACAAAACCAACTCTCTTTATCAGTTGCAAATTTATGCTCTTTTGTATTTTTCAAAACTGTACACTTTTAAAAAAATGGTTTTGTTCAAAAAGAAAAAAAAATTCAACAGCTGTCATGTTCTTTGCAATTGTGGATAAGGTCAAATAAGTAATTCAACATCGTTTTTACATGGATAAAATCTTTTATAAAATAGATACTTCTGTTCAGAAGTCAAATAGCTTCCTTTTTTCTTCTCCAAAGATATATGTATCTTTTTATACCTAAAAAACCCCTGAACCTGTGATTGCCTCTTTTTCCTCCTTGCGGCATTGTTTTATTATACTGCTATGATAGCAAGCAACAAAGTTCCATATAATTTGGGGAGCTAAAAAGTATGTTCTTTATGAGGCTGGTTTTGTTTCTATTAACTGAGGAAAAATAGCCTTTTTTAAAGCTCAATTCCTACAATAAATAAATAATCTCATTGTAGGTAAACACTGTTGCTGTTTATATAGGTAGGCTATAACATGGAGTAATATAGTTACAGGATCTGACAAAGAACATAATGATGCACAACATGTGGTTCATCATCATAAACTCCCATATGGGAGGTTATAATTACATGAGAAGAAAACTATTTGATGTAATTCACTTTGCATTTAGGAGGTTATGAGCACCTCTTGCTAATAGACTAGGCTGAACATCAGATACATGAGTAAATAGAAATGCTTCAAAACTCAATTTCTATTTTACTTATAGTGTAAAAAAATTATTGGAGTCTTATATAGTACAAATTTTTGTAGGACTATTTTTTTTATTTAAATGCAATAATTTTCTAGTGTATTTGCTATCAGTTATAACTATCTTGGAGAGCACTCAGACTGTAAAATAAATGCAGCAAATTATATGTTTGTGTGCTGAGTTTAGAATTTAAAACTACATCACTGAATGATTTTTTGGAAAACCAAAGTGAAGAATTTTTACTGTTACTGAAAGACTTCGGTAGTGAATTGTCAGGATGGATTGTTAAATTTGTGAGGATTTAGAATGAAACTGGTAGACTAAAACATCAAGCTGAGAGCTAAAGAAAATCTGAGGTTATTAGTAAGAACAGAAGAATTGTAAATATTGATCCAACAATGAGTTTAACCATTGGGTTTATCAAGATATTCTATCCATTAGTATTTAATTAAGAAAAAACCTCAATAGAAATAAGGAAAATCATATATAATTCTTGAAGGTGTGGCATCAGAAGTTTGGAGCACTTACAAAATTTTTAACATGCTATTAGTAACGACTGAAAAAAAGTCTTATAATGATCTGCTTTAGGATATTAAATTATAGTACTGGATAATGTTAAAAGGCAGACTGTACAGTATTAAAAACAAAAAAACCCCACAGGATTTTAAAAGAAGGAATGAGAATTTGCACACTGGTGGCTCATTTCTCACAAAAGACATAAAAAATTCCTAGTAGAAGAATGCCAGTCCTTAAGATATTCAGCAGCATCTCACAGTAGCCTATGGGACCATGTTCATTCACTAGAAAGGTTTGTTCTGTTTTATTATCTTTGGAAAGCTGTTCTACAAAAGCAAAAATGTGACACACAATAGCCCAAGACATTTTAAGATGTTGGGGTTTTTTTGCTGCTCCTGTCCCTGCATTATTATAAATGGCCTATAATTCCTTTAAGCCATATGTTACCCTGAAAATAGTAGCGTATGCAAGTTTCAAAATTAACAGTATGCAGCTTTGTAACAATTAACCATCTGTTTATAGTGCTGGTAGGAACTGATATCATCTTCATGGAAGTCAGAAAAATATTAGAATAGCTTATTTGCCAAGCCTTAGTCATGAGTTATCCTACTCTGTAATTCATAGTCTCCTGAGAGCAGTGAGGCAAAACTGCATCAAAGTTGCAAACTGAATTCTTCCTAAATATTTATCTTATATACTCTTAGTGATGGATTAAGCAGGTCCAGGAGCAGATGTCACACAAAAGAAGCGGATTAAAGAAATAAGCATGAGGGGATAGAGTTGACAAAGACCAAAAATTTCCTGGGTCTGGGACAGGTACAAATTTGGCTGTAGCTTTGTCTGAGTGTGGACACATGACAAAGGAAAATTGGGCAGCATCCTTTTCAACCATAGTCCCTTCATCTGTTCCTACAATATATTTATGCAGTACATCTGAAAAACTTCAGGAGTTTTGGCAGTTTTATTATTGTCAGTAGAATGAATATAGGCTTCATATCATTATACAGTGATCTGTGTAAAAAGAGAGCTTAAAAACTCCTGCTGTGGCCCTGCCTCATGGCCATGCCTGGATAAGTGTGGCCAGAAGCTAGGATTGCATTTCTGCAAAGTATCGAATGAGGGAGAGGGAGTTTGCATCATCTTTCTCAGCAATAATTGAGCTTGTCACAGTAAAATCGTAGAAATTTATTTAGTTCTGTAGCTTAACATATGATGAAAACCCTAGTGTTTTCCTGGAATGTTACTTTAAGCATTAATATTTGATTCTAAAGAGATTTTCAAGATCTGCCTGGCTAAAAATGCACATGAGGTAGTGATCAAAGAAACATTCATTTCCCTTTCCTTCCCTTCCTGAAAGAAACCCTTCTGTTAAATTGAAATAATCTCTAGACTCTTTATTGTGTTGCAGGAGAAAACACTTCAGATCCAAGTAAAAAATTGAAGTCCTGTTGGTTTCTATCTCAAAACATACCATTTTTTAATGTGGAGGAAAGAGAAAAAGCACAGAATGAAGCTATTAGGGAGTTAAGTCCTGGGAAAGTCATACTTTGGTGTGATCTAATTTCAGTTTTAAAAGCTCACATGTTAAAATAGTTTAATTATAGGCTTTGAAATACAACATCAAGTAGGAGGTGGTGCTCCTGCCCTTGCTTTTGCTCTAATACCTGTCTCCTGGGTCCATCTATTATATCCCTAATTTCTGAGAAGCTAGAAAACCTGTACTGTAACAAGAAATAAGATAGCTGCCCACTGAACAGTTCTTTACTACAGCTCCCTGAAGTGAGACTGTAATTCCACTATCCTGAGCCAGCATATAGAAAAGTATCACCATATAATGTAGTACAGCACAAAGGAAAACTCCATATCACAAAGAGGCAGAAATGTCCCAAAACAGTTCACCATTTTAATTGCTACAGGGTATTCAAAGTAAGACCTTTTTGTCAGTCATATCTGCAGAAAATTCTCTTCCACATTATCTCCACTTCCAGTTTGCTCTGTGTGTCCTAATCCTAGGAACCTTGCTTATTCCAGAATGAAATCTTTATCTGATTCTTAAGAAAACTTTAGGTGACTGTATCCACTGTGCCAATTTAGGAGATTTGGTGATTCCTTTCTTTGAGAATGTGTCACTAACTTTTTGTACATATAAAATATCTTTGCTTAAAACAAACTTATTCAAGCTCTATTCAGTCATATATCTCAAATGCATATTCTGATAATACAGGACTGGAAACTTTGTAGATGCACAAAATTGTTAGGTCTGAGCAACAAAGAAAATCTTTGTTATAAATTATGTATGCTTAATTTGACAAGGTACTTTCATAGTGAGAAAAACTTCTTCCATGCAGTAATCTTGTTGCTCCACTGGGCCTCATCATATGTCCAGAAGAACAGCCTGATGGCACTGAAAATAAGCAAAGCTTTTAATAAGTCTTCCTACAAAAATGATCTCATGGAAATTTAATGTGTATAGAGTATATTGGAAGAGAAGTTCTACATCAGCATGTAGATTTCAAAAGAGAAACAAGGCTATTAAATAGCACATCAGAAGTAGTGTGAGATGAAAAGTTATAGTTTGATCACATAATCTTCCTTCAAAAGTAAGATATAAATGTATAAAGGTTAGATAGGAAAGAAATGTAGAGGTGAGTGGAAAGAGAAAGGTTAAATCAAGAGAGTATGCTGGAATTAAATTAGTCTCTAAGAATAAGATAGTGAAAGGGCTTGCCATGTGTAGAAAGGAAGAAAAAATGGGGAACAAAGTGAAAAACAGTTTATCAGTAGATCCCAGGGAAGGAAGCCAGCTGAAATAAAAATAAAAGCAATAATTTTATCCAGGAAGGACATGGTAAGAGTTATGCTTAAAGAAGAAAATGTAAAAAAAAAAGGTTAGAGGCTTGGCATTTGATCCAGTGGGAGGGATATAGAAAACTTCAATGAGAAATTACTTTGGTTTTGGATGCAAATTTGTTGCTCTCCTTGTTGAAGGCCAGACACAGAAAATTTAGCTATCTACAGACAAAGGAGTAAGCTAAGGAAGTCTCTTAATTAGGACTATGCTTCATACATGAACATAAGAAGACCGATCCCTGCATAAAATACCATTCTGCAGGTAAGGCAGTGCCTGTGCACCCCAACTCAGCTTGCAATATAAAGTGAGCTAGTGCCTTGGTGACAGCATATCGGGGTTTTGACCTTGGCCAGATTTTAAACACTGAAAATCACTTTCCCTCTTCCTCCCCCCTCGGCTCTACTCGGAGGAGAGGGAAAAAAGAAAAGCAGTCAGAGAATTCTTGAGTAAAGATAAGAATTGGGAGACTCACTTATTAACTAATTTTCATGGGTAAACAGATTCAAAGTGAAAAGAACTTAAATTTATTGCTAACAAACTTAAACTAAAAACTAAATTATTGCTAACAAAATAAGAACTAAAGAATAAAACAGTCTTAAAACACAACACCTTCTCTCTACTCCCCCCTTCCCTCCATATTCTCAGTCCTCCTCCCAGCAGCACAAGGAGATGGGAAAGGGAGGGAAAAGTCACAGCCAGCGGCTGCTTCTGCCTCTGTTAAAATCTATCTCTTAGATAGGAATTCTTCCTAATTTACTGTCCTGTCACTCTTCCATTGGGCGCAGAGGTCTCTCTCTCTCTGCATTCTGATAGTCTCCATGGGCTGCAAGGGGCAACTTGCTTCACCATTGGTCATCACCATGGTTACAGGGGGTAATGGCTTTGAGTCCTTCCCCTGTTTCCTGTGGGGTCCCTTCCCAGGGGAGACAGTACTCAATAGACCTCTCTAGTGTGGGTCCATCCCTCAGGCCACAGTTCTTCCATAATCTGCTGTCCCTTGGGTCACGAATGAGCTGCATCAGCATAGATCCCCCACAGAGCCACAAGTCCTACCCAAGACAACTTGTTCCAGCATAGGTTTCTCTCTCCATGGGCCACAGGTCTCCAGCAGGACTCTGTTTCATCTTAGGCCTCCCACAGAATCTCAGCCTCCTCATGCATCCACTTGCTCCACTGTAGGCTCCTCCATGAGCTGCAGGGGGGGGATCTCCTCACCCCAATAATCTTCCATGCGTGGCAGGGGTCTTGGCTTTCAGTCTTTCCCCTGCTGGAGGAGGAGAGGGAGGCCTCTGGGCCTCTTCCTCCCCCCTCCTGCTACACTGACCTTGGAGTTTACACTGCTATCTCATATTCTCTTTTGCTCTCCTCTCCAGCTGGAATTTCTTCTGCACAACAAACCTTGTCTTCCTCTGTTCTTAAATATGTTATCACAGAAGCGAATACCATTGGCTAGTAGTAGGAAGTTCATCCTGGAACTTTGGCTTTTTCATAGAACAGCAAAAGCTTCTAGTAGTTTCTAATTGAAATCATCTTTATGGTCCCCTATAACCAAAAATTTAGTCACTTGAACCCATGACACAGCTGTAAATTATTATTGCCCGAGAGCAGTAATAAAGCATCCATGACACTCTTTGGGAGCAAAAGAGAACCCATCTCACACATGTGAGCAAGGATCTGTTGTTAGTACAATTAATATTTTAACAGCCTAACAATCTAAATTAACTTACGCAAAAAAAGCTTTGTTGATAATATAATTGAAGTTATTATCTAAGAAAACTTCCTACTGTCTGTCCTTTTCTTCCTTTGAACTTTTCAGTGTTTCTCTGGATTCCAAGATGGTACTGTAGTAGAGAGACTCACAATGGGCATCAGCATCCCAAGTCCTTCTCTAGATAAAGGATGATGCTCATGGTGAGGTTTTCTTCCTCAGTCTTCCCTCCATCTAAGGGCTCCATTTATTTATCTTCTCATCACAGTCTGCTTCTGTCATGTCAGTCTATAGGTAAAGATTAAAAATGGCACAACTTTCACACCTTCAGTTAACCTGAAGGACTACTGTTTGCTTTGCAGGGACTACTAGGCCTGTTGACCCTTCACTTGTCCATGAGATTCACTGAGCTGAATTCCATCTGGGCCAGACATCGGTTATGTGGCCAATGGCAACTGTTAACCAAGATAGATCCAGCTCAGGCCCAGGCAAACCCAGACAAGTCCTGAGGTCTTGTTCTGTCAGGTTGGCACAAATCCTGTTTCTGGGATATATGGGGGAAAGCAAGTGAGAAAAAAAATCGTATTTTGGAGAATATCTCAGCCTTTGTAATACTTCAGACAAAAGTACGTACCATTGAGTAAGGCTGTTGCATTAGTGGAAGTCTAAGGTGGTTTCAGAAGCCAAGGTGAAATAGATTTAATCAGTAGTAAGAATCAACATTTGTCTTTTAATTCCTGTAAGAAGTTACAAAGGGGTTTACTATGCAGGTTGTCTTTGCAAGACCTGATGTATACGTACATGCTGGGGTGTTCTTTGTTAGCAGTTTTCTTTCTAATATTAATTTTTAATACTTACAATTGTCCGGATAATCATTATGCTGAAGGGTTGGGGGACTTTTTAAAGCCTTGTTCATTTTATCTGCACGGATAAAAAAGTATGTGTCCATAACGCATGTAAAAATATTTTCACATTGCCTCCTATTCCTTACATCTCTTGTGTATTTGATTCTGGTACATCTGAGCTTAGTGCCATGTCATCCAAGTAGACCTGTTGTCCTTCAGGAAAGACATTAAGTGAAATGTTAGTCAGGATTTTGTGGTCTGATTTCCAAAAGATGACGAATGAGTAAATAATAGATGAATAGTAATTAACAGGCAATTCTGTGAACGTTGGGAAAAAATAGATGGCATTGTGTCATATATTATTACTCACCACGTTTCCTGTGATAAATTTAATAATCTAGAGGCAAGCACAGTAATATTAATATGCTGCTTGCTTAGCATCTAGCAATAGCAAAAATGCTTGATAGCCAGTAGAAGGCATAGGGTTTTTTCCCAATACAGGTGTAAGTTTGTATCTCTCTTCTCCTGCTTGGATTTCACAAAACTTGTAGTACCTCAGCTATATTAGAAACTTGAGCCCTCTTCAATATTGACCGCAGTGGAGTCACAAAGATTTAGTGTTAATAAAGAGAAATCAATCAAATGATTGAAAATAAGAAAATTATGCTGGGCTAGTGATGACAATATCAATATACAGCTCCTTTAAAAATCATGTAGATTTGTGAAACATTTTTTCTGCATAGATCACATTTGGTGGTAGTCCTTCTAATACTTCTAATAGCATTTATCTAGAGAAAAGGGAGACTCCTAGCTGAGTGTAGTGAAAAAAAAGAAAAACTACCTCTGAAAAGAACAGTATGATACTTATTGCTGCAGTTGCAACCAAAGAAATAGAGAGAAGAATTTGTAACCTTTTGATATAAAGATTTGAAAGGGGTTTTAGTATTGAAAAAGAAGACTAGCCCCAGGAAAAAAAAAAAAAAAAAAAAAGAAAAGAAAAGAAAAGAAAAGAAAAGAAAAGAAAAGAAAAGAAAATAAAAGAAAAGAA
>JAWWLV010000088.1:54780572-54816047 GCA_035041135.1 Platyrinchus mystaceus
ACCTTGTCCAATCATGAGGGACATGGACTCGTGGACAAGCTGGGCTGTCCAACCCCTGGATTGTCTTCCTACACCCACGTGGGTACAAAAATGTATAAAGTATACACTATGTATTCAAATAAACGATACACTGCTTAATCACATTGATTGTTCGTGGTGTATTCGTGCCTCTGCCATCTACAAAAGACAAGGTAAAATTAATAAGTACTGGAGTTTGCCCAGATTGTGGACTCTGTACATAAAAGAGAAATGGAGAAATTGCATTAATTGGAGAAATAGCATTTGCTGCACCTAGTTCAAAACATTCAAAACACTTCTCCCAGTGTAAATTGCTTCCATATTGTGTGAATCAAGGGTTATCCAAGGGTTATTTGTTCTCAATAATATTGTCATTTGAAAAAGGTATTTCTATATCAAGCCATGGTCAGAGACAATTACCAGGTTCAGACAAAGGCCAGCACTCACTGGGGAAGTCCACAGTGACAAGGTAGGTCCAAGGTCAGGCCAGAAGGCAATCCACTGGGCCTGGGTCCAAATTGCAGAGGTCCAAGGCTGAAATGCAGATGCAATGTTGCTCAAGTGGGAACACTCTGGAAAGGAGCTCCCAAGGAAAGGGTCAAGCTCCCAGTGAGGTTTCCCTGTGGAGCTGTTTGGGAGGTAGTCTCTGCTGAAGGCTCCTCCAGCTTTTTCTGGAGAAGCTTCAGAGTCACCTGAGGCTTCTCAAAGAACTGTCTTAGTGAGCTGACCTTTCAGGCAGGGAGGTACTCTTCTTGTGCTTAAAAAAGAAAACTGCATGCTGTAGCAAAAGGAGTCCCAAGAATTGACCACAGGAAAAAACATTGATGTTTTTATCTTCACCAACATGTCATTATCTCTCTGTAGTGTGGGACTTAAACTAAGTCAAACCAAGCAGCAAAAATCCTTCTTCATGTCAGTACAGTAATGTAGAATTTTCAAGTTTTTCAGCAGCAAGTGAAATTGGATTTCTGTTTCTACTGTTATTACTGCAACTAGAACTCCATACACTTCATCAGTGTAATTCCTCTGCCCTGTGAGTATACAATGATCGTTAAGAAATGTCATTTCAACTCATAGAATAAGAGATTATCATAATATCTTATTAGGTAATCAATAAAGTGCATCATTAGCCAATTTCTATTTTCCTGTAGAGAAATCTGAAACCCATATTTGAGAATTAATGTGCTTGAATGGACTGGTGAAAAAAGCTTCAGAGAGAAAAAGACTGCCCTGAACTCAGACTGTAGGAGATGGTATCTTGGCAATGTGAAACACAACACCTAACATTTCCATTTGTCAGTTCTGATCAATATGTGTGTCTGTTTCCCAGAAATCAATAGAGACATAGTTCTTTACAGTAGCCATGAGACCCTACCTGACCTAGAAGAAAAATCATGTAAATAGCAAAACACAAGCCCATCGTCAATTCTGACAAATGATCAGCTAAAAAAGTATTCTGATTATTTTTGTTTCATATCCCAGTATTGGAAGCAAAGAGAGTTTTCTCCAGAGTAAGCTGAGGATAACACAACACACATTGGAAGTCAGTTACCAAATTTCCCCGCTTGTCTCCTTTCACACTAAAATTTGTATCACCTTAAATGACTTCTCTGTAGCAACATTGTCACTGCTAATGACTCATACAATTTCTGAAATTTGTGTGTGCTAAGCATACATTTTAAAAGATTATTCATACACTTGTATGATTTTTAATGAGGAAATAGTAGTCTGTAATAATTTACAGATTGATCTCAAATAGCAAAAGCCTTTCGAAATGAAAGGGTTTGGATTGCAGAAACTTGGAAACATGAAAATGCATTCTGATGGGAGTGCTTTTTTGGGAGTGTTTTTCTTTTACGTGTTCCATTTCTATCTCAAACAGCCTCTCCTTAACAGATGGCTTGGTTTTGGACCTCCAACTTTAATCTTTATTGGTCCAAGAATGATGTTTTTTGTGTAGTGTAGCTTCCTTTACTTCAAATTGAGTATGCTTGACAGTCAGCCTGTTGTAAGCCTCAGTGCTGAGGCTCATTGGGTCATTTTTTCCTCATTTGAAATCCTCTGCTATTGTATGGAACACAGCACATTTTAAGTCATGGTAATACCTTTGTGTCATTTTTAGTTCCAAAGGACAGGATACCCTCCAGATTTGGCATGATGAGCAGTTTGGGAGTGGTGGTGCTGCCATGCAAACAGGCTAATGTCTGTATTCATATGTTAGTGCTAGTTGGGACTTCATAGCTGTCCATGCACATTGTGTAATTGGAAGGGAAAAAAAAAAAAAAAAGACAAATTTTCTTAAACTGCATGATCTGACAAAGGAATATCAGTGTTATTACCAAGAATTCATGGCTTGCAATACAACAGCAGAGGCACAATGGAAAGGAAGAAGTAAAGCTGATTGTTTTGAGGTTCCTCAAGGGTCAGTGGGGAAAGAAAATCGACAGCAGCAGTAGCTGCTGCAGCAGTCTCATAAACAAAAGAAAACCCTTGTGCTCCCCAAAACCAATTTCCAATAATGCCACAGTCCATGTTCCTTATGAAGTGCCAGATATTAAGTTCTCATGAGTAGAGAGAAGCTGAAGTCCTTCTGGCTCTTATAGGGGCTTTTTTCTTTCAACTTAAACTACTGCCTGGGGGCAGGGACCAACATTTTGAAAGGAAAAATACTTGCAAGTGGTATGGGACCTCCAAGGAAAGACTACTTTAAGAAAAAGCTTTCATCAGTTCTGCTCTCCCAGAGTGCAGTTTAATTTACCTTGGGATCTTGTTGGTTTTAGTTCATTTGTTAGCAAAATTATGGCATCAGCTCTTAAGGAGTTATCATATTTAGCTCCATGTAGGCTATTATTGTTGCAAATCAGATAAAATGCAGCAGCAAGACAGTCTGTGTTGAATGATGTAGGTACACATAAGAATATTACCGTTTTTCTTCTCCGTATAGGTTAAAGGCCCTCCTATGTGGGTGTGTGAAGCAAGATCCAAGAATTATTTAGCTGTTCTAAATATATTTAAAGAATGTTGTGATTGTCTTCATTATATACTATCAGCAAGGAAAAATGAGATCACAACGTGATTCTGTGGTACCACTATCGACATAACTTTTTACAGAACTTACTTTTGCTTTTGCCCTGTTGCCACTAAATGTATAGAATGACAGCTTAAATTATCCTCTTTTTACACTCAGTCTGATGTAATATTTTCAGTTTGATTTTGCAATCCCTGTAAATCATGCTATTTATAAGTGTCGTCATTGTTTTGCTGATAACCATAATTTCTGAAATCTTCCCAATGGGACTTTGACATTAAATGAGGCTATGGCTACACAAAACTTCAAAATGCATCCCTTTACTGTTGAAATATCATCGGTGAGATTCTGAGCTTTTTTTATATCCTTTTTAAGAAGTTAAATAAATTGGGGTCTTTAGCTGCATCAACCTGCAAAATGTCAGTGTTAATGGCTACATGTATGTGTGTATGCTGTTACTCCGTCCATCAAGTTTGAGTAGAGATAAGTTTATACACTTATCACAAAAAACCATTCCCCTACTTTAGCAAAATCATGGAATAGTTTGATGTATTGTTAGCATGTTCTTTGCAAGACTGTGACACGGACATGTGCATTTTGTCATGACCTGGCTGGGCAAACTTCAGGGTGAGTTGTAAGCTTGTCATGAGACTTTCCCATCTTTGCTGTTGCTGGCACCTGTTCTTTCTCAGATAGTACTGGCTGTGAAAAGTCTATTCAGACTGCAGTTACACTTTCTAACTGTCATTTTCCCATATGTCCTTCTCACAGAGCAAGTGTCATAAGCCCACTGTTTCAGTACACATGGTAAAAATTATAATGATCCTTTTTTATTAGAATATTTATGTTTGTAAATGTTCTTTTTGTCTCTCAAATGACACTTTATTGTTTAGAAATACTTACTTTTTCTGTTCCCCTTAGCATTACCTTAAGCAAAGACACTGTTCTTTGGCCTTAAATGGTGCAGTGAATTTATAGTACACAATTAATTGCAACATCGGCAAGTCTGGCACACCACACTGTTAAGGATAGCAAAGGATGTGGTGACTTTTTAATGAATTCACTTTAAAACCCAGCAAATAATAGCATACAAGGACATTTGACAGCTGCTTTCCCCAGCTAAATCTCACCACTGAGACCTGATTCCAAGAAAAATAACAAGTCAGGCTTGGTTAGTAGTGCTGCAGCTTGGAATATGAGTTTTGACAAGGGAAAGAATCATTTGTACTGTACTAGCTTTTCATGAGCTGGGACAAGGAGTAAATCTCTCTGATGGCAAAATAAAGCTGTCAGAAAGCTTTTTCATAAGATGCCAGTGGACATCAATATGACAGTTCTCCCTCCTGATCTTTTTATAGGTTTCTAATTCTGAAAGAAAAGTCATCTTTGCCTACATATTTGTGGATTCAGGTGCTGACATTTTAAGAAGCAGTTGTGATACTAGAACAAAAATACAGACTCAATTACCAGGAGTACCTTTGCAGCCTTACTGAAAAGATGCTCTAACTAAATGTCTATTATCTAGGAAAAGATACTGTATGTATGTATTGATGTATGAAATATGTTCTTTGAAAAATTAATAGGCAAATACACAAGCACACAAGAATACTTTCATGTAGTGAATGACATGGCAATGGCCATCAGTGTGAGGCATGAGCATAATTAAGCAGTCAGTAATTTTGTTTCTCAAGCACTTGAATAGATTCCCTTCTCCTCTGTCTTTACTGGACATTGATGAGAAAGTTTGGGCTGTTCTCAGGCCAGTATTTACGCACCAAAACATAATTGAAAGTGAAGTATGGTGAGGACTGATCACAGGAGTCTTGTCTTCCAGGATTAGTGGGAAACCTAGAGCTCCTGGCTGAACACCTGAACATCTGATTCTAGCTCCTGATATTGAATGTCATGGAAATTCTTTAGTTTGGGTTGTGGAGATGGTTAGCCTTACCTCCACTGCAAAATGCAATACTTTACGGCTATGGAGGAAAAGGAGACAGCAATTAATTCTTATGTACTCTTAAGAAAATAGTAAATAGGGTGTGTTATATTAACATTTACTGACACTTTGGATGCTTTATTTATTTATCTCCATTTTCTATTAAAACCTTAAGAACATTTTCCATTTATAGATTACTTTTGGGGTATAACTGAATATCTTACAAAGAAAAAGAAACCACATGCTTTTCTAAGTACTGTTGCATTAAAATGCTTTGGATATTAATTTAGACATCAAATCATATCAATTCCTGTATTTACAAGCAGGGCATGATTGAGGGTTTTCTTTCTGAGCAGCCTTTAAATCTTAACTTTCCACACAATTTAAACAACCTTTGCAAATAAATAGTACTCTCAAATAGAACAATCACCTTAGTGAGTTTATAAACAAAACTAATCTTTGAGTCTAGTCTTAGTAAAAGAAAGAAAGAAAGAAAAAAAATCATTGGGTACTAGCACCATGAAAAAAAGAATGAAATCAGACATGAGAACCTAAAAAATGAAAATTATCATAAATAGCAAACTGAAAGTTTTAGGTCATTTTTCCAGTAAATGCACAAACAGCTATATATTAGGTATTCCTAGATTTCTGAAATGGCCAAGGGTTCTTTTAGGTTCTTTTCCTTTGTTGGTTTCTTTTTGCATCTCTCTTTTCTGCCCCAAGATTCTCACGTGCTTAAACACTTCATTTGTTTTGCCATGAGGGTTGGCTTGTCTTAACTCTTAGTCATTAGTGGAATGATTACCAAGATGCAACCTCTAATTATAAATAGTAAGCACTCATTATACCTTTCCCAGCTGGTTGCAAAGAAAAATTATTTATCAGTTAACGAAGTGACAGTAACAACACAAGAATTTACTTTGCTTATAATTGTCATATTAAATCCATGCACATTAGTAAACAAGAAGTACTACTGAAAAAAATAGAAAATTAGTAAAATATTAATTAAAATAAAAACAATCTCAATACAACCACATATTATATAAGAACTCTCATTTTATTTTAGAAGGTTCACTTTAAAATCAGTTTCTACACAGGTAATGTCATTGAAATATGGAAATGTGACCTGCCAGACAGACTCTTCTCTGAGTTCTGTTCTCTCAATTTCAAATCGTTCAGCTTCTGGGTGATCACTTAATCTTACACAGTTTGCCCAAAATCCACCTGGGTTGCAAGCAGTAGCAAAATCTCTCTACAGTTTAGCATCTTCAATTGGCAATGTCTGCTCTTGTCATGAAACCCTTCAGCAGCTGTGTGTTGAGTCTGGGCGGGCAATTCCGAGACACGGGACAGGGTAGCAAACCTGCAAAGTGTCTAATCAGCTTTTCGTTGATCCTAAGCATGCACATAATAATAAAAATGAGGAAAAATCAAATCAACACAAAGTAAACTTGGTCAGCAAAGCCTTCCCAGCTTTGACCCCAGGCATTAAGAATCCAAAATTGGAACATGTGGATATGCTTAATACATGAGTGACATCAAACCACATTTGCTCATTTTTCCCAAATCTTAAGCCTTCAAAAGCCGAGATAAATATCTCACAATGTTCATAAAAAATTATTTGACCTGAGTGTAATAGATACTGCCGATGGTGTGAGGAAAAAAGTTGGCAATAAGAAGCAAGGTGAAAGCCATGAAGCGCACAGCCATATTAGCATGCTGAACTTTTCAAACAGTGACAAAATTATTCTTTCAGTGTCTGCTTCTGCAATGCAATATCAGATAGAATTCCTGCACAGATGTTAATGAACCATGACCTTAAATCGAGTTACCCTTGTGAGAGGCTAAAGGTACTCTGTGTTATAGTGTAGCTTAATGCAAAATGCCTATGTATTTCATTCAAAAATAGAAGAATTATGCTTGGCTTTCCACATGTGCAGATTGACTTTTTTTTAATTTTTGTCTTTAATGTCATAATTGTATATTATCCCTGGGAAATAGCTTTCATTTCTACCTATGGTTAATTTAAGTGTCCAAAACTTCACTGTGTTTTCAAAAAACACCTTGGGCCTATTCTGCTAATAACAAGAATTGGGTAATTAATTCAATGTGTCCCGTTCAAAAAGAAATGAAGAAGTGAACAAAAGAGTCTTTTCTGAAAAGAATAACAATTATGTATGTTGTGTCATTTTCGTTGAAATTCCTTTGTATTTATTAAGGACCAGGTAATATTAATGGATAAGTAGAAGGGACCCATTTAAAAAAAAAAAATTAAAAAATTAAAAGTTTAAGCTTTACCAGTCCAGTAAATGAGCATCTAATTGCTTGCATGGGAACTGCTAAATGTAGTCATTGAAGATAGGTGAGGTACCCAATTAGTAATTTTCACAAATCTCGTTTTTCAGAGGTTCTGAACCATTGACTTCTATTTGAAAGTGTTCCTAGCATTTCTTTATAAACCATTCCCTTTGATTTTAAGGACCAGAGGTCAGGAAAATTTCCTGACAGGCAGAAGCAGGATAATCCTTATCCAGAGCAAGTGGTAGCTTGCTTTGATTCACCACAAGAGGCTGCAAAGTAGATAAAATATACCAGTTCAGAAAGGAATTGGGCAAATTCGTGAACAGTGGTTCTATAAACTAACAGGAATAGGTAGAAATGTACCCTCTAGCATCCTTAACACAATGAATGAATGCTGAGAGAGTGCAAAGAGAATCAACCATAGGTAATAGCAAAACTGGGATCTTTTCTCCAAATCTTGCCTCCCATTCACCCTCTCAGGCATAGAACTCCAAATGAGACAGGCTACGTTTTTAGCAGGGCTGCCTAAAATATTAATTTCTTTCCAAAACAAAGTGCTAGGACTGGGAAAGAGCTAGGACAGAGAACCAAAGAGAGAGCCTGGGATGTTCACTGCTGTTGCTTGTTTGTTTAGAGAAGCTGGAAAAGGTGCTTAAGAATAATTGCTGGAGAGGAAAACAGCCACCTTTCTTTCAGCAGAAGCTACACACTTCCAGTCTTCCTTCGGTAGCCATGGGAATCAGCAAGGCTTTGCAGAGCCTTTTTACAAAAAGAATGAAGGAAGAATGAAGAGGCTGGAGGGAAAACGTGAATAAGGATGAGATGGTTCATGATAGACAAGTATTTAGCTTCTCCGGTTAGTTTACAAATAAATACAGTCTTCAGCACTCTGAGGGCTGTATTTTGAATGGAGCCTTCTAAATGCAGAGTGCCATGGAGCATCTGTCCACTTAATTGAGTTCCCTAATCTGTATCTCTCAGTACTGCTGCTTCAGTTACTAGTAGTGAACAGCTAGAAATAATAAGAGCCCTAAAATATTGAAAGGAGCACCATTTTAATTATTCAATTGCAATTAAAAATAATAAAACCTATTGTTTATATTAAATTCTCAGTAGAATACAAAGTGTACTTCCAAAAGTAATACATTTTGAGACTGTTCAGTTATTTTAGAAATAAATATATTATTGACTGTTAAGAGTTCTGTTCATACTACATTAACTTTTGTTGAGTATGGTTTTATATTAAATGAAATAATTCACAAAAAGATACATGTATGAGATGAAAAAATAATTACTTTTTTATGACTCTCTGAGAGAATACAAAAAAGTTTCCTTTACTTTTTCTTGAATATCCTATACAGAAAGACAACTTGATAGAAAAGTGGAAGGGAAGTGGAAAGGCATCCTGGTCATAACTCAGTACACACAAACACTTCCCAGCGCAGCCCCTGAAGAAGAGCTGTTTTGTGTCCAAGGAGCAGTTCTGCATCAAGACTTAACTTCAAAACATCCCATGCAGGCAGAGGGTCTCTCTCCTGCTCCATCTTCTTGTGGTGCTATTTGTCCACAAAACCAGGAGGTGTTGCAGGGAGCGGGAAGCACTCAATCAATGACAAAAACTAAAAAGCTAACCCATGACTCAAAATCTATTCCTAACATAAGAAAAGATAACTTAAAAGCCAGAAGAAATATTTTCTGTTATTACTTGTCATTACAATACACTTGAAAACTTATATATATCTTTTTCCCTGCACTGTTTTTTGTCTTTAAACTGAATTTATATACTTTTAATGCCTTAAGGCCAATACAATTGATACTTTAGCAGAATAATAATTTATGATAAAATAGTGTGATGCTTTGAATAACATCCATTAAAGATCAGTCTTCATGTTGTATGGCACAATTCCTTCTACTCAGATCAGCCCTTTCCAAAAGTTTCTAAAGCAGAAAAAAAAAAAATATAAGGGCTCTGGGGCAGAAAGATTTACGTTCTCAAAAGGAGACTATAGATGTGTAAAAGAAGGTGAAGTGTGAGAGGAGAACAGTGATCCTGTTTCTAAATATTTTTTTGCCTGCATGATAAATTGTTTTCCCTTCTAGTCTTTCTTTTGTATTGCTTTTTTAGTCTCTGCATTTGCAGGGTTTTACTATTTGTTATGCCCAGTCATAGCAGGGTCTGCAATATAACTTCATAGCATTCCTGATTTGAAGCATATGAACCTTAGACAAAATGCTGCTCATCTGTTTCTTGACTGACATGAAGCAGGAAGACCACAGAGGGCTGTTCTCATTTGTCTGGCACAGAGCAAATGGGACACAACTGTGTCTCCACACATTTTTCTTTTATTAACCATAGACAGTTAAGGAGCTTTGAAACCTTATGTGGACACTGTGGTGCCGGATGATCTAGTGTGAGGCTCATCTTATTCCTCTGCATGGGGTTATGTCCTAACGGGAAGTCTGCCCCACTGCATGGCTGCCAGCTAATGAGAGCTGTCCACCAAGATCCCCTTTGTTACAAGCCCGATCATAATATGCTGGGCAGTCAGAGTCTGTAGTTGGTGTTTACAAGGCAGTGCTGTGATTATTGGTTGTGGGGATGTCTAGCAGAAAATGTGCTGAATGCAACCCCCCTAAAATTTTATATTCCCTCATTAACCTTTCTGGAAATTTTAAACATGCATGTTAGTCTCTTCTTAAATTCGTTTGTGTAGGTCTTTTCTTCAGAAGCAGCATGTGTCGAAATGGGGCCTCATCCCTAGCTGGTGTATATGCACAGTGAAAACAATAAATATGAAAAATAGCTCTGTCTTTTCTAGAATACGTTATGGGTTTAAAACTGTACATCAATTGTCAATTAAATGAGTTCAAACATGCCCCATTTGTGTCTGTCACCCTAGTCTGTGACAGCCATCACTGTTGTCTGTAATTCTGCCAGCACTTTCATCTGCTTTAGTTATTCTACCTGTTCCTGAATTTTTAATCCTCTTTTTGACAATTCTAAGTAATTATTTTTTTCTGGTGCTTTAATTAGCAGTTTTGCTTCCCAGTGAATTACTTGCTGACTGAATAATGCAATCCTTCACTTGACAGGAAGGGTGTAAACAAAGAGAATTTTGACTAACAGTCAAAACTGCATCATTGCCGCTACACCATAAAAACTAACTTCAAAAATGAGATGGAAAAAAAATAAAATAGGAGTTTCAGATATTGTTACTGCTGTAGTTGGATCCTGTATCAGTAAAAACGATTCTGTCATTCACTGTGGAAAGATAACATTTACCCTTAAATACTTATTAAATAATCTTTTATAAGACAGGGCTATGTACTGTCAGAATTGTTAGATTGTATTGCAGGTTGGGAATGCTGCTGCATCATTCACATGGCACATTCTTCTAACTTGTAGCACTTAGTTCCATGACAATTGAGTCACAGAGGCTAAAATGACCAATTTAGAGACTAGAATAAAGTCATGCTATTGCCATACCCATTGCATTAGCACTAGAGCTGAATGGCCACACTGTGCAGCATAGTAATATCTAATAAAAAACTTCAGCTGCCATGAATTTTTTACATTACTGTATTTTCATTACTTTATATGATATTTAACAATTCAAGAACATTGAAAAAGTCTGTTTTCAGAGAGCTGTGTATTTTTGGGGTTTGGTGTTCTTTAAACATGTATGCAGATATTTGGTTGCACTCCATCTCTGGAATTTAATTTACTTTAGAGTTTGGTGTGAATTACTTTCGACATATGTCTGCAATAAGTGAACTGGCTATTTTAAGGATTATGCATGCAGTTTTTTGGGCATGTGTGAGATGTGCAAACAGAAAATTATCAGAAGTCGAATACCTACTATGTAGTATTTTACTTGTAAAATTTATTGATAAGTGAATTCCATGCAAATAGCTTAATTTGATTTAATGTAAAAATACAAGCAGTGGATTAGATGAGAGAAAAGAGACATTTTAAAAAACATAATTATTGGCTGAGCTCAGTCATTATTTTTCAATGTGGAAAATCATTAAGATAAGTACATTGAGACTTACTGAGTTATTCACGTGTTTGAAGTTAAGTTCATATTTAAGTGTCTTGCTGAACCAGAGGTAAAAAAAAAAGTCCACTAAGGGCAGGTTTTCAAATTAGAAATTTAAGTGAAATGGGTTTTATTTATGTATTTACACATAAGAGGCTTAGTTAGTCTAAAAGGATTAGAAATAAACTTAGAGCGATATATGAAAATATCAAGTTACAGACCCAATGCCAAGAAATATGATTATATCAAAGTTCAAATCACCTTTGCTAAATTATTAAATTTTTAAATTTTTTTTTTTTTTTAAATAGTTCAGATGCTTTTGGAGTTTGGTAATATCTCTTTACACTTTGTTTTGGACAAGTCGAAGAGAGCATGATGAACATGTTTGTTTTCCAGTGAAGACAGAATAATTTCCAATTAAAAGCTGTTATATAAAGTAAAATACAAAATAAAATAAATTTATCTTTCCATGCAGCATTTGTGTTCAAATATTGAAATAATCCATCTGATAGCTTACTATGTGAGTTTTAAATTAATTGAAAATAATTATGGAATCCCACATATTTTCATCATATAAACAGAGAGCAATTTAAAAGTTAAACAAAGGGTATATAAGATAAAAAATAATTAATTTCAATCATTATAAATTGCATGAATTGAAAAAAAAGAAAATGTGTTCTGTTTACCTGGTAAGGTCCTTTGAATTGCTCAGTAATGATGACTGCATTTGTTTGCCCAAAATATGGGATGGCTCCAGTTATGTGTTGTTAGCATTTGGATATTAAACAGCTAAGCTTAGTCAATGCATTATGGAGCTCTACCTCTTTGATGCATCATAATGTTGCATTTTCATTCCTTGCAGAAGGGAATCCATATACCTGGTGGGTTGGAAAAGCCAATGAGAAGCACTACTATTGGGGCGGATCAGGACCTGGCATTCAAAAATGTGCCTGTGGCATTGAACGCAACTGTACTGATCCCAAGTACTACTGCAACTGTGATGCTGATTATAAGCAATGGTGAGTGGTTAACAAAAAGGTAGGATGAGAATGACCAAATCTCTTAACTTCTACAACGCTGTTGCTACTTTGTTCTTTGGTAAGAAAGGAAACATAGAAAAAAAAAGAGATATTCAAAGGCAAAAATATTATATTTGTGATCCCTCCTGCAATGTTATCTATCCATGTCCTCATTTCCATTTTATTCACAATATCTGTGACTGTCAAATATAAGGACTATATTTATGATTTCAAGCCCACTGAGCTATAGAAAAGAACGTTAGAATTGCTCATAGGAAAGTTCTCATAGGAAAGGTCAGCATTTTAGCTGCCAATGCAACTTTGCCTCCATCAGATTCAGTAATATTACAATTATTACAGTATTTATTATATAATATATTATATTAATTAAAGTATTAATTTTATCACTGCAACTTCATTTTTTCCCCCAGAATTTCTCCTTTTTATGGTGTTGTTGCTGCATTTGAATGTGAGAGATATGAATTGAAATCACTCATCTATTGCCTCTCACCCTCATTATCCATCTTTCATGAGAAAAATGTGTTAAGAACCAGACTTAACGTGTATTATAGAACACGGCTCTGTGTTTATTGGACTTTTGTACTGGAGACCCCAGAACTGGAGTGAGCACTCCAAGTGTGGCCTCACCAGAGCTGAGCAGAGATGGCCTCCCTTGACCAGCTGGCCATATTATCATGCTATGTTATATATGCTATATATGCTATATTGCCTTATACACCCCAGGTTATCATTGGCCTTCTTTGCCTCAAACGCACATTGTTGGCTCATGTTCGACCTGGTGTCCATCAGGACCCTCAGGGCCTTTTCTACCAAGCTGCTTCCCAGCTGGGTGGCTCCCAACATATACCGGTGTATGGGGTTGTTTTTCCCCAGGTGCAAGGCTTTGCACTCTTTGCTGTTGAACTTCATGATATTTCTGTGTACCCGTTTCTTCAGCTTGTGAAGATCCCTTTGAATGGCAGCATGACCCTCTGGCACATCAGCCACTGTTCCCAGTTTGGTGTGATCTGCAAGAAAGAATTATGAAAAATACAAAGTTAGAGTAATAAAAGAAATCTTCCGGGCCCTGAAAAAGTTATAAATTAAGATGTGGAAAATCAAATACTGCTCAAGACATTGCCTCCCAAAGCTTTGACATTTTTAGAATAATTTGTTGTTAGCTATGATATGGGGTGAGTTATAGAACACCACAGAGATAGACAAGTCAATATTAGAGACAGGGGAATCAGACATGCTGTCAAAGTTCAGAGATAGAATTACATACAGAGTGAAGAATATAAAGTCAGAGGACTCCAACTCAAGTATAGGCACTAGAGCAATGTGGCAGGAGGGAGGGAGGTTTGGTTCTGTGTCAAAAGGGTAATGATAAAAGGAAGATATTGTAATAATAATTACAATAATGGTAGAATTAGGAGCACTTACAGTGTTCATTGCCTGAGGCACTGGATGCATACCCATGAATAATAGTCTCTGTACCATATGTTGAGTGTTTTCTTTTACACCAAGGGAAATGTGTAGGGGAAATAGCATTGACTTTTGAGCTCTTCTTGAAGATTCTCGAAGAGTAACACATGATAATTTAATAAGCTCTGTTCACTAAATAATCTTTTTCTGTAACCTCTATACCCCCATATACACCAAAATTATCTGCATTCTACAATAAATAGATTCATATCATTATTAGTTTTAAGTCTAAAATAGGATTATCGTAAAAGACATTCAGCTGTTCACTCAGAATTCATACAAGAATATAGTGATACAGTATTTCTCTAGGTACATATCAGATTTTTTTCAGGACAACTGCTGTTGATTACAGGACTGTTTATGAAAAGTAATTATACAGCTGGGCATTATATTCTAATCTGTGGTATGTGTAAATCACAGGAAGAAACAAATTCCTTATTATAGTCTTTAAGGGCATTTTGTTCAAGATTCATATTTTCAGTTTGGTTTTGGCAAAATCTAGTCCTTTGCATAGTCATACCATTTGGGTTTGAGAGTTATTTTGAGGAGTCCTAGTTAGGAATTTTATCTAGCCAGGTTGATCAATATCTAAAAAGCAAAGGAGCTTCAGAGCAGAGGAGATCTTCATGACTTCAAGCATCAGGGCCAGAATTTAACCAGGGCCTCCAACTGTACAACTCCAGTACTCAGTTTGGGTGACAGCAAAACAGCTCATGGTTTAGACCACAGAATCTGCAACAGTTTATGATGAGCAGACGGGTCTCAGTTCACAGTTTGACAAAGCAACTAGCCACAGCTGTCACCAGCGCTCATCAGCACAACTGATTTTAGAAAAACTTACAGTCCTCAAACAGAAGGGCTGAGTAAAGGCTGAAATGGGGCTGAGAGACCAGGTGGGACTTTTGCCTTAATTGCATATCTTATCCATAGCTGAGAGCAGTACATTAGATTGTAGTATCCTTGCAGTGATGTTCTGCTCCTGCCCAGGTAATGTGGAAAAAGTTGTTTTGGGTTTTTTTAGGGTTTGCAGGGGGAAGACAGAGTGGGGAGAAGTCAGTAGTCATAGCAGCAACTATATTAGAAAAGGTAAAGAAACAAAATGGGAAAAGAAGTCTGCTGTGTGGAAATTGTGAAAATGAAAAGTGAAGAGTGGGATTCAGTACAGAGATTTTTAAAGGAGATTGAGGAGCCACTGAAAAGTGGCTCAGGCTGAATCAGAATGATGTAGTGTAAGTAAAATATCGTCCACAATTTTTACTGCAGAAATTAGAAATTGTGTTAGAAATGAAGAAAGGAAAGTTTGATGAGTCATCTCATAGTAAAGCCAGGAGAATGTACCTCTGGAGAACTGGATTCTAACCCTGTCTCTGGAACCGTATTCCTTTGTGATGCTTCTGAAATTTCATAAGCCATTTCTTCACAGAACAGTCAGTAGTTTCATCCTCATTTTCTGGGGATCTGACTGGAAACCCAGAGGTCCACTTTGTGGAAATACCAAACATTCACAGCTGCAACCAGAATAAGGGATCATTCTCTCACAATGTATCTAATGCTGTCCTTCAAAGAAGAAAAAAACCCTGTAGAAATCTCGGATCAAGCACTAAGTACGTGTTTTCAGCCTCAACATCCAATCTGTAGAATGGAAATTTTGCCAGATAGCTGCTCATGGAGGTATTACAAAGATACGTAGATATATGAAGCAATCATCTGCTGTACTAATGAGCACTATAAAAAATCCAAAGGGAAAATGCAGTCTTTCTAGAAAGATTTGAAATAACACATTAGGCATAAAATGGGATCTACATATTGAAGCATGAGAATAAACCTGGAGAACAAGCAGTGTTTTACTAAATGAGTATTGTCTGTCTCCTATACTCAACAATGCTGGAGCCCTCTGGAATAAATAATAATCAGTGACCAGTCAAGGACTATATCATGGTGATAGGTACAGGATACATACAGGATATTTAGTGGCCCTAAAGATGATCAAAAGGGACTAAGAAGAATTAGATATAACAGTGGTTTGGACAAATGGAGCCAATGAGCAATAAAAACAGGAGGGAAAAACCTCATTTTCTTGTTTATACTCTGTCACAGCTTGGATATTAAAGTTTCTTTCTGCAGAGCCTACAAAATTGCTTTATTTTTGTGAGATGTTGTCATGTGAAAGGTGAGAGTTCAGATTTTTGCTCATCAGTCCCTCAGGAAAGTTGAGACTTTGGTGTCCAACAGTCTGTCAGCATCTTGTAAAGAGACCCTTCACCAACAGATTCACAGGATCGGAGGATACCTCAGCCTCCCTTGTTAGGGGGAACTCAACAGAGCCAGGACCCCTCAGCGGGTCCTGCCAAGGTGTATCCACCAACGGCAACGGCAAGGACTCACTTTAACAGTTTAAGGAATAACATTTTTTATTAATACAAATTGTTAATAAGGTTCAAAGGTTGTCAATGACAGTGTCTACTGCAAAAATATGTTTAAAGCAATCTACTGATACATATACTAGGCAAGCACAAGCTCTCATATGAAACAATCTAATTAATATGCTATGGGGTAAGCACAAGCAAAAGCTCTAGTCCTAAAAGCAGCATTTAACACATGTAGAGCATATTTCTCACCCAATGTGTCCCTCTGGCGGGGAGAGGAGATGGACTCAGCCCATCAACTTCTCCCAGCAGTTTTGGTGAAGGTCTCCCACTTTCCCCCTCTCTCCAACTTACTTTTATACTATTTTCTTTGTGTTTGGGTGGAGTTTGAGTGGCCCTAGTCATAAAAACCTTTCATTTCTGATTGATGTACCTAATGGTGGTTGTGGTTTGGCACCTGAGGAGGGGGTTTGCCATGGTTTTTGGCTTCAGCAGCAGAACATCTTGATTCTCCCTTATCAGACAGGCACTGTACAGTCCTAGTACTGCAGTGTTCTCCCATTCTGCTGGGATTAGAATGGAGGGGGGCCACATAGTCTCCATTTCATTCCACACTCTGTTCTGTTTCTCTGAGCAGATGTTTATTGTACTGGGGAACATGTCGACCTCTGTCCATCCAGGGAATTGCAGCTGCTTTTTACCTTAAAATTCTTAATCCCCTCTAGGTTTAACTCCATCCATCATCCCACAGGTGTTTTCTGTAAAGCTCTGTGGGATACATCCTCCCCTTCCCTTCACAACTCTTCTCCTACAAAGGGAGTTTCAGAAGAAAGTTTCAGGTCCTGGAAAAAGACAACTAAACAGAGCTCAGAATGACATGACTTGTTTGACTGACAGGAATATGGTGGATCTTGAAATGCCAGCCTGAGGCTGTGACAGTGACAGGTAGGTCATTTGTAGCCAGATAGTACAGGACATTAAAGGCTGTTAGAGCTATAGGTAGACATCAAGGCTTAAGTTTCGTATGTACTAATTACCATCAAAATCATTGATATTTCAGTTCCTGACTCCCTTAGGCACTTCTGAAAATCCATCTGTCCTTCATCCTTGCATGCTCTCAGTAACAGAGCTGCTGATGCAGAGAGAACTGGCTAGTTACATGACACTGGCTTCTCCAATCCTTCCTCAGAAGCTGATAACAATGTCTTTGGATATTTTTTTTCCATTACTTTCCCATCTAGGTAGTAACTGGGCTTTCCTCAGAGGTGCTATATGATCAGAAGTGTCTAGGTTGTACATTCTCCATGAAAAACAAAAACCGAAACCAAACTGAAAACTTATTTTTTACTCTACTTGACTACATTTGCTTTCAATTTAGTTACTATTTGTAGCGTTATGTAGAGAAATCTTAAAGATATAACATGGATCAACTATGAATATACCTAAAAGAATTAGAAGGACTATAAGTTTTATTGAGGAACATGCATGACTAGAAACACCCTATATATACATATATATATGTGTGTGTGTGTGTGTGTGTGTGTAGATATATGTATATGTATATATATAAATATACTTGAAAAATTTCCTATTTAACCAGACAGATTGACAATATACAAAAATCAAGTATTTATATAAGGTAACCATATATTTAAACAGTAACTCACAAAACAGACTTTTTGCTAAAACAGAGAGATCTGTTTTAACAAGAAAATACATTGCATTATGTGGAACCAGAAAAGAAAAAAAAAATAACAGAAAGAAATCTAGTAAGATTTGTGATGTCCTACTATTTTGCTTCACGTCTGATAAAGATGATGAACCACAATTTTCTAGAAATTGAGGAAATTTTGTAGAATTAGGCCACCCCACTTTGAAAACTGTTATTCAACATTTTTGCAGAGCTTAAAGGCCATCTTTGAAATGACAGACCAGAAAACACATTTATTAATTGTGTTTTATGTTGTGTTTGTGTGCAGTAATTACATCTCTTAATTGAATAAAAGCGGAAATGCCAAAATTTCTTTTTTTTGTTGTGCTTAAGGCGTTAATTAGTTTTATGGATGGAGGCAGGGAAGCTTAGCTGACAAATTGCAGTGCTTCATATGGTTGTTTTTCTTGTGCTCCTACAAATCGAGACAGCCTTTTGTAGGTTTTTCAGGGTTACCTTGCAGAGTTCCTTTGTACATTGATGTCAGCATCTAATGTTAATATATTTCCAGTCAATCAAAATTTAGCAGTGTGACATGTAATGGCACAGAATAAAAATCTGCATGAAGAGAGACACTAAAGACAGAAAGTCAAGAATTCAGACCATAGGAAATGTTAGATTTAATACAGCTGGTGGCACTTCTATTCCAAATGATTGGTAGATTTGAGCTGAAACTTTCACTAACAGAAAAACAGATAGCCAGAAGCCAGGAAGTTCATTCCTTCTAGTTATAATTTGGCCATTAAAACTACTCTGGTAGGAAAAAGGAGCAAGTGACTGGGGATTAAATAGGCTGCTGTCTGTTCTGCATTTCTCAGCTGTGCTCATCAGATGTAACTGGTGTGCAATATTGAAAGAGATGTTGCATGCTGAACATTAAGTGAATTCTGTCCTCTTATTTTTATAACCCATTCTGTGTTTCCACTTAGAGAAACTATATATACCTTTTGTTTGTCCATTATGCATTCCTCTTTTTTTTTTTGCTTCTTCCACAAGAAAAACCTGATAGCAAGAGATCAAAAGTTTGGGAGGGGGAAATTTTAAAGTGGAGCACTTGGCCATGCTATAGATGTGCTAAGTAGGACTCTCAGACACAGACCAGGGATCTATTAGACAAGGCTGTCTACAAACACAAAAAGACTGGTTTTTTCCTCAGTGCTGTACATTTACTACTGTAAATATGCACGTAAGACTAATTTGAGTGATCTAAAAGTTAATTCAAGGGCAGATGAAAGGCATAACAACTCTTGTACAATAACTGTTCATACTGCTTTCATATAGACTTTGAAGGACAGACAATACATGCTACCTGGAATTGCCCCTAATGTTTGTGTTGTATGTCTAATGAGCTGGCAGCTCAAGTCCAAGATCCATAGAAACCTAGGATCACCTAGATTGATCTTTCTCCTTTAGAGATGATCCTTGCAAGTACTGATAACAGCCATATCTATGTAGCGGATAGGAACTGACAGATTGGCAACCTGTAGGAATACAGGTTGATGGGATTAGAAGTTTCAGGATTCAATGAATCATGAAACTTATTCATTGAAATGAATCATGAAACATGCAGATTTGACTTATGTTTTCTCCCTTTTCCCTTCTGTATTATTCATCTTAGAGACTTCATACTGGCCTTGTTTATAACAACCACTTGGAGTTTAGCTGTCATCCCACTCACTGACAGTAAAGAAAACATTTCCCTTAATGCTTATGGCTCATGGCAGTGACCAGACATCTGAGGAACAAAGTCATAACTTTTTCCAAAACTGAAAATATGTGGAAAAAGTGGACATTTATGTGACATGAAATAACTCTTTGGCAACATGCCTTGTCTTTGTTAAAATGCTCCCTTCTTACTCAGTGTTATTTATTCAGTCCTGTGAACATATTGCGCAGTTACTATGATTTTTCATTCTGCAATCAGTACAAAACTAGCATTGCTAAGAATGAGAGAACAGGAATCTGTACTGCTTCACGCATCATGAGTAGAGTCTTTTACCTTGTTGTAAATGTGAAAATGGTCAAGCTCTAGCAACCTGCTAAGGATGAAGATGATTCCCATTTGACTTCAGGTTCATTCATCATTCATTGCTAGCAGTAGTGAATTAACCTAAAGGGGAGAGAGATGAAAAGATGTTATCCTTTTTTATTAATTTGCTCTGTGAATCACTATGAGACAAAAAGTGAGTGTTCATCCTGCTACCAACGTCACTTCTGAGTGTTGCTGTTCAGGCTTTCTTGTGTTCGTCTGACTTCAGTTCCAACCAGCCACAGACAGATGGTCTCATTCAGGTCTTTTTAAGTTAGAGAATCACTCAACAGTGACACTGAAAAAAATTATCAGAATTAGGTATCTGTAATTATTATTCTCTGGCATATTCTTGCTATTGTGAGAAACATCATCTTTTTTGGAGAATTCTAAGAAATTTCTGAAAGGCTTATGAATTAGCAGGTGAAAATGCAGGTATGTGACTTTTAATTCTACCACAGAGATGATTTGAATATTATTTCCAGCATATATATATTCCTTTTGTTATTAAACTTCATGATTAGTGTCAGTGACAGGTCGACTGAGCAAGAACAAAAATGTCTACTATGTCTTGCCTAGAAAGATGTATAGTTTTTAGTCTGAATGAAAAGCTTTTGGTCTTAGCTTTAAAGCAAATGACCTTACTGCCACAGCTTGTCAGGTAAGGGCAGAGTACACTGAGCACTGTGCACTGCGGAACTTTCAGCTGCCAATTATTTTCTCCTTTTCCTCCTCCTTTTATTTCTGGGCCAACTTAAAGAGTAATGACTCTGCCCTCAATGCCATGCTATGAAGATGAAATCACCCCAGTGCTGACCAGCACGATGTATTTCACTCAGTACCTGACGCTGCTTAGATCTTGAAGAGTGCTTTTCTTTTCTTCTTGAATTGTAGGACTCCCATGACTTTTTTATTTCTGAATTAGTGCAGTCATATGTAGAAGACATCTAAAATCCATGACAACCTGTGTTATAGGGTAGATGAAGACAGAAGTGCATGCTTGGCTGTCATTACTATTAGCAGTCATATTTTAGCTGAAACAACCACAAGGGAGTCCATCAAGTTGAAGGTGTTAAGTCTCCAGTGTAAACAAAAGTTATATCAGTTTATCTGTTTTCACTTTGTTCTTTGGTGTACCAGGACATATATATGTATAACGGGAAGAGTGGGACAGTTTTGGGGAATAGAGAAACAGAAGCCTGTAAGATATATTTTTGTATCAGGTCCCAGACTTGATGGCAATATTTTCTTCAGAGTGACTGAACAAAATATCTTGTCAGTTCATCACCAAGGTAGTAACATTTGAAGGAAGAATCATTCTTTATCCTTTTCTCATTTTGCCCAATAGCAGATTCTTACCACTGCAAAAAACCTGATAAAAAAAAAAAAAAAAAAGAAGAAAAAACAATAGGCAAGATTCACCTGCCGTATTATATTTGCTTGGGAACTATTGTTATATGCATAGTGTATTATTTTACTGTGAAGAGGAAGATTGCTTGCACTATCTGTGATAAACACTCAAAGCAATCAAATAACCTTTCATACATAGAAAATAGAGCAAAAAGGCAATGGTTCTAATGCCTAGAGAAAAGAGAGACTGCTTTTACTTATTTTTTTCCTGTAATTAGGCTTGTAAAAGACACTTAAATTCTATAATTTGTTTTAATATCATGCACTAGGTGTGGGTTTATCTTATTTATTATTCGTGTTTCCCTCCTGGTTTGGAGTGTGTATGTGTGTATTGTATAATGAAGGAATGCCCCAAGCTTTCCAAATTACTACTTGTCTGTAATTATTCATGACTAGACAATTTGTCCCAGCTGCAACTTTTCCCCCATGCCCTCCCCTTCCCCCTGCCCCATTCTCCAGCTATTTTTCTTTCCCCTGCCACCAGTTCATATGCTGAATACTAGTGAAAATTGCTACATGTAGGAAAAAGGATCCCTGGAGACCCTGCAAAGTCTCTAAGAGCTGTCTGAGTATGCAATGGAGACCTTGTAAATCAGGTCCAAGGTAATTTGTTGCATTTTTATCTCAAATTGCTTCCAACAGTCTTTAAATGGAAATTAAAATGCTACATGGATTCTTTGCACTAGAAGTGTGACTATATGAGTAAGCTTCCTCTTGGGATTTAGATGGCGCTTTTTTCCAAATTTTGCTGAAGAAGAAGAAATGTTTTACTGAGAGGAAGTGGTTCTATCTAAAGCAATATCTCAGGACAGCTAATAAGGTGTATTCCTTTATCACAGGTACTATCTTTTGCTTGACTTTTGGTCAAGTGGAAGTTGTTTACAGGATTATGTTAAATGTAGATTGAGGTAAAAAAAAATCTTTCTTGAGTTATGACTTGGAGCTGTTGCTTAAGTCAGACAGTTCCCTTTACTGAAACTTGAGTGTATTTATATTTATTTATATAAATTATTTAAGAGAAACCAAAGCCAAATGAAAATTAAGAAAAATCAAATTTCCAAGCAAGTGGACAAATATAAAGGTAATAAAATCTGCTGGCAGTGGTGGAAAAAGTGATTAAAAATACTACAGGCCTGTTATCTGGTATAAGACCTGCTTAAAAGAGATGGGCAAAATGTCCTACTTTACATAGCCACTAGTAAACTTCTGGAACTTGCTGCCAGAGGAGGCTGTGCAAGCAGACAGTAGTGGTTCAGAAGAAGACTTAACAGATTCATGGAAAACAGGTCTATAAACAGATGCTGTTAGCACTGTGCACTGTGTAACATTTTCAATGAAGAATGCAGTTAAGAGTATTGGGGAAGAACAGAAAAATTCTTCCTAATTTTGGATGTTGGGGTTTAACCCCAGGAGGCTGTTAAGTTCCACACAGCAGTTTGCTCACTGAGATGAAGGAAAGACTTGGAAAAGTCCATAATCTTATGGGTCAGTTTAATAGGTAAAGCAAAAACTGTATGCTTGAGCAAAGCAAAGTAAGAAATTCATTCACCACTTCCCATGGGCAGGAAGACCCAGGAAAGCAGGGCTCTATCATGTGTAATGACTCCTCACCCTGAACATTATCCCCTTCCTCCTTCTTCCCCACATTGCTGAGTGCAATGCCATATGGTATGGAATATCCCTTTGGTTGGTTGGGGTCAGCAGTCCCAGATGTATCTTCTCCCAACTTCTTGTGCACCCCAGTCCACTTGCTAGATGGATGATTTGGGAAGTAGAAAAGGCTGCTGAGCAACAACAAAAACATCCCTGTGTTATACTATTTGGTCACAAATCTGAAATGTAACACCATAGAAGATAGTTTAAAAAAATATTTCCCTCCAGGAGCATGTTCAGATTCTGCAGAAGATAATGTGATTCAGCTGCCTACAGTAGGAGACAGCTGTCGTCAATGACTGCAAGCTTTCCTGTATTGCCTACATAGTCATTGCTTATAGGTAGAAGTGATAGACTTCTTGGTATCCCTACACCCATGAGACAACTATTATCTCATAGTCTTGTTTTAAGGCAAGAAGCATCTGCAGTAAATTACATTTAAGCCATCAGGAAAAAAAATACATCAACATTTGGCAAATTAACATATTTATCCATTAAAAATGCAGCATAACTTTGTCAAGGCTCTCAGTGCACCACCTGAGCATTCTTGTAGACAATAAGGAGGGGTAATTGGGACTTCTCACTCACCTCATCATCAGCCTCCTTTGTTCATGACCATATTGTCACAGGTTGTTAGAAATCTGTGGCCCAGAGCCATTTCAGTCCACACAGTCTGGGCTGTCCCAGCAGACTGCAGTAAAAAACCTTGGGGGAGTTCATAAAGTATTGTGGTAGGAAAAGACAGGCTGAACTCAGATGGAACTGTGTTAGGAAATGAATGGTGAGTTCTGCTACCTTTGTGTCAACCTTTTGTTGAGGAAAAAGGGGTAATATATAATGTAAGGAAAGCTGAGCTCAAAGGCTAACAGAAGGGATAATGGAAACCCATCAGAGCAATAAAGTAAAGCAATCTGGCTAATGAATAGGTCACTAATCCTGTGCAAGTGTGGTCAAAAAAACTCTAAACAAATACTTGATATTCTGCAGTCAGTGTAGCAAATCAGATTTTTCTAAACAAGGGCATCTCCATTTGGCCTAATATTTAGCACAAAGTATGGCATACCATGCTTTCCCTGTAGCTCAAATTCTAATCTCTGTCAGTCAGTTTTCTCATAATACTGTGAGTAAATGCAGTGAGAGCATCTCTAGGTACCATCCCACAGAACCCAGCTGCCTATGGAGGTGACACAGTTGAGCACATGGCAGGAATTAAAAATTTTTTTGAAAACTTCAGTAAGTACCTCATATAGTATCATTTCTCATTTCCTCTGTTATTGTACTGTAATAAGTATGTGTAGATATACACACACACAGACAAAAGGTAACGGTATCATAAAAAACACAAAAAGGTCATAAAGAAATTAATCTCTGGGTAAATTTGCATATCCTTGCAAAAAAGTTATCCATCTTTTTAGCAAAAGCACTAAAAAAGAAGACTAATTTAAATTAAATTAATTCTTAGAAATGTGTGTGTGTGTGTTTACAAGCAGAGGGAAAGTATCCATGTTTTGCTTGTGCTTGACAGCGAAGTGTTTACATAATGAATAAAGACATCTGTTGATTACCTCTATGCTGCACCATTGCTTTAAATGTGCTTGAATATCTTGGAGCATTCAGTTTCAGATAATTATTTCTGATGAATGAGGGTACATTTAAAATGTTTTGTACTGGGATATTTAATTCTTTTTCTAACTAGAGGACCTTCACGATAATAGACCCCACTTTCCTTCCTTAGTAGATGTAGAAACATAATTTATTGTGTTTATAGCACACTTTGTAGGTAATCCTTTAAGGTTTTGTTTTGGTTTTGCTTGGTTTTTTTAGCAGTGGTTGTTATAAATTTCTTCTTCCATTTGTCTTTGGCATGGTTTGATGTTTGAAATAGCTGTTCAGTCCCCTCTACTTACCAGTTCCAGGATCATTTAAAGGATCTACCAAATGACAAGAACAACATCAAAAAACCATGAAACTGATGCAGAATCCATTTTTAGGCTACTTTTACTAATCACTTTTCAGTTAGAAATAACTTTTTCTTATATTAGATAAGCAAAAAGAAAAAATGATAATTTGTAGGGTCACTGATTCCAGCTTCAAACAGCAGTAGGATAAGAAATCCTGATGTGGAGTAAGGAGCTACAGATATGTGGTATGTAAGAAAGGCTTAATAAAACTAGTCCTCTGAGCTGATGGGGTAAGTGCCACTTTGAGAGAAGCATCACTGTTGGGGATTTGCCTTCTTCCATACACCCCTAAAAGTAAAATGGGAAGCAATCTTTTGGGGCTCAGGCTGGAGGCAAAAGTTGTACTATAGTTTAATCCTCTAAGGACTGAAACTGAGGTCTTCTCATGGGGCTCAGTTAGCAGCTTACAGGCAATACAAAAAAAACCCCTGTATTTCAAGAATGCGAAACGATTGTAAATACAGAAAGTAAGATATATTATGGTTGGTACAATTAAACATTGAGCTTAGACAGAATAGAGAGAGCTTACTGAAAAACAGGCTCAATTACTTAAGGTTTTTTTGAAAAATCAGTATAGATATGCTTTTTACACAAAGGGAATAAATAGCCAGATAGTAACTTGGAATTTTAATAGTATGTGATATTACTTCTTTTCCCATATTTTGTTTTTTCATGAGCTACTTAGATAGTTTATTATTTAGAAGAAGGGTGCTGCCATGCTTTTTTCCTTTGTGATGTCTAGCAAGTAACTTAATTTTTCTGCCTCATCCAAAATGTCACCTGTGATACAGAAATAGGATAAGCGTAATTTTTTACACTGAGCAGAATCCAACACACCTGAATACAACATTTTTCATGTAAGATAGCTTTAATTTTACTAACAAACTAGTATACAGAAGCCCAAAAGTAAGACTAAAAGTGCTCAGATATAATCTTTATTAAGTATAGATAAGACCAAATGAAAAAATAGTTTGACATAAAAACACAAAAGGGAGGATAAGCATGAAAAATGCTTACCAGGATATACAAATTTGAAAGACAGAACTAACCTACTTATAGAATCATAGAATCCTTTAGGTTAGAAAACACCCCTAGACTGTGTCCCTAAGCATCACATCTACATGTCTTTTGTATACCTTCAGGGATGGTGACTCTACCACTTCCCTGGGCAGCCTGTTCTAATGTTGGCAATGCTTTTTATGAAGAAATTTTTCCTGGTCTCCAATCTAAACCTCCTCTGATGCAATTTGGGGACATTTTCTCTTGTCCTAAAGCTTGTTATTTGGAAGAAGAGACCTACACCCACCTTGCTACAAACTCCTTTCAGATAGTTGTAGAAAGTGATAAAGTCTCCCCAAGGCTCTTTTTCTCCAGGCTAAACACCCCCAGCTCCCTCAGCTTCTCCAAGGTGTGATCAACATAAATCTTTTCCCAAAATGTTTAGTGTCAAAGCTATACAAGCAACTGAAGATGTGAGCTAAATCACAGCACCCTTATGTTCTCCATGGTGCTTGTATGTGAGACATAGATGGGTTTCTGTGTTGTATGAGGTATGTGCATAGATGTGATGTAAAGATGAACACTACAGGAAGTACTAGTGAAAGGGTAGCAGTAATGGTAGATGTTTATACAATTGGGTTTTACTGAAATTTTCTAGATGCAGTAAGTCCCATGCTTCTTTCAGTTTTCTGGACCAAATTCAACACTTAGTTGTGCACTTCAGTACCTTATTGAACTCAACAGGCATATAGGGGCTGAAGTCAGAATTAATTATAGTCATCTGTTATTTTGTCATGCCATAGTCAATTATTTTTATTTAGCTCTTTCAGTCATACAAAATAAAACTGTCAAAGTTATCAAGAACCCCAAGAAATGAAGCCTCTGAGATGCTGCTCTGGGATTTTTAATATTTCTTCCAATACAGATCCTTGTGCCTTAAAAATCCTGCCAGAAATATATTTGGTCTGATAGTTGATAGGATATGATCCAAAGGCTTGTGGCTAATCAGTAGAAGAGATAACTGCAAAGAATTAAATATCTGCATAGATCTTCAACAGTATATTCAGAAGTGCAGATATTAAAAAACCCACATTCATTAGATAACTGCTTTTCTGGTGTGCACACAATAAAATGTTACTATTACTATAGTGCATTCAGATGTACAAAAGTATGGTTAAAATGCTTGGTGTTTTAAATTAGATAATTTTTGAAGCAGGTGGTAATACTCAGTACAGTCCTTCATAATTTTCTTCCCTCAAAGCTAAGATAGCTTGCTGTTTCATGGGAAGGTTCTGCATCTGTGAATGCATCATAGAATGCATGCAGGTTTCTCTTTGTCAAAGTGATATAGGAAGACATACGTTTAACTTTCTGGGCCATGTTGAATAGCTGAATAGCGCATTTACTTTATTGTCCTTCAGTTGATTACATCTGTTCAGAACAGAGTTTTCTCATTTCTGTATGAAAAAAAGCATTTAAAACCTTATAAGGCTGACTAGAAAGCTTTTTGGCATTGTTAATTCTGAGTTATTTTTAAAACTTTTATAAAAAATTATTTCTCAAAAGAACTTTCAAATTTTGAAATATTTTGAGATCAAAGTGTCATATTTATTTAAAATGCCAAATGAAATTGAACTAACTAAAAAAAATTGTTTAAGCAAGATATCTGCCCTTTCCAATGTCAATTTTCCTTAGAAAATTCCCATATCATCTCTTTTCAGCTCTACATTCACAGGAGAACTTTCTTTATTTGACTTCAGCTGAATCCCAAGTAATCTTGTCTCTGTAATCACGCAAGGTGGAAGGGACATCCCAATTCAGCCTTTCTGCTCAAGAAAATGTCACATATGTTCCCTGACTTTAAAAAAAATTGAAAATGAGAAGAAAATTGATGAAATTGCTGTCAGATGCAAAGATCAATTACACCATGGTAGGATTCCTAGACTTCATTCTTAAAATATCTTGATATAGAAATAAGAAAAATTAACAGTCAAGTCAGAGAAGTTGCTGGACCTAAAGAGATACCTAGATTTATTTTATTTCTCAGAAAGAACACTAAAGAAATGAAGTTCATAAGAGGAACAGCTTTACTTGAAGGAGCTACTTTCTGTCTCCACTGGAAGGAGAATATGAGCAAATACTCAGAAAAGGCAGATTTTCCCCTAAAATTGATCCATATTGTTCAAAAGAAAGCAGAGCTCCATTTGGTATGTCCATTATTCACCTTTTGTTGTGGTTAGTCCATTTCTTACAAACTCCTATTTGAGAGGAAAGTCAAGAAGTCATTTTAGACAAGAGAACCTATAGAGCCAGTTTCAGCTATCTCAATCTCCTTCCTAATGGATTTTTAAAATGAGACACATTTCTCACCAATTTCTCACTGTATCTCACTTCATATCCCTGGTACTCATGGAACTGCGAAATGTCATGTTAGCATTGGCATATCTTCTGGGCCTCAAGGTTCCTTCACAAGAAGCTTCTGTGTCTCATCTCTTGCTGAACAGAGAAAAGGGAAGAAATGGAGCAGACTTCCTGTCAACTTCTTAATTCAGAAACTCTCACCAAACTGCTTGCACAAATTTCATGAGGATACAGTTTCAGCTTCATGCACCTTAAATTGTCGAGTTTAATTAACCACATACCTTGTCATACTGGACAGTGGTTTTTAGACACTGAGTTTAGAAGACTTGGGGTGTTTTAAGGTTTTTGTTTAAAAAAATCAAGGTGTTATTAACTTTTTAAAATAGACATTAGCAAGTTTTTGAATTATAGACTGTATACCTTACAAAGTATTCATTATTTAATCACTGTTAAAGCATATAATCCACATATAATGTTTATAGTTATTTAAATTAATGTCCATTTAATTATGTGGGTTTGTGTTATGGGTTTATGAGATTTGAGAGGTGTACAACAGAGAAAATTTATTTCCTAATGTTTTAAATTTAAAAGTTAATTCATATTAGAGGTCAGGCAAGGGATAGACTGTGTAAAGTAAAAAAGGAGATCTAAGTCTCAATCCCAGGAAGAAAGAATGAATTAAACATGTCTTTAAACGGCTAATTTAAACTGGTCACTTCTTCAAAGAAGCTTAGGAGTTCATAAAGTAACTTAAGCCACTCATGCTAAATGCAAATTTTTTGTCCATTGTCATTAAGGGTGTCTTAAATTTGTTCATTATTCTTCTGGTGGGACTATTGGTGAATATGGTGCTTGTTTATTATATTAATTATATCTACCTTTGTATTTTCTAAACAGAGATTACTTACGAATGCTGCACAGTCAGCCTTATACCTTTGGTATAATTGATCTTTACTAATAGAATTCAAAGTTTGGATTTATGTTAGTAATTTGGGTGCTGGGATTAGATGGTCTTTCATCAAATTGTTTAGATTTTCGGGAGGTGAGTGCTCTCACAAGGAAAAAAAATTATGTATGCTAGACAAGAAATTTAACTCTGTAAAGATCAGTCTTAATTGTAAGAGTTTCTCCTTTTGCTGTTAGAAAAAACATGTTTCATAGGATCTTATCTCTTCCTGTGTGTTAAAAAAAAAAACAAAACACAACAAACCCAACCAAACAAAACCAATAAAAAACCCTTACACTGAATTATGACCCTCTTTCAGTTTTTATGACCCTGTATAGTAATGAGGAATTTTCCATAACACCCCTTGTCAGACAAATCAAGGGTGAGTCATTAGTTCCAACTTAACATATAAGGGTACCTGAGGTGACAACACATGAGAAAGGGACAAGAGAACTGTCAGAATCCCTGGGAACAGCAAAATCTAGTGGAAATAAAAACTTTTGGCCTACAGTATATGGTTGGCAGTTTATAGTTCCAAAGAGCATAGCCCTGGGTACAGGATGAATCTAAAAGTATGGCTTTTATGCTGCATAGTATGTACATTAAAAAGTTAGCTAAATTTTATCAAAACGTTGCAAGAGTTCTGCTTTAATCCTAGCTTTTTTTCTGCCCTGTTTTTAATCCTGTTAATTAGAGCTTGCATATTTCCAAGTAACTCAGTTCCAGGTTATTAAATCTGATGCCAAACTTGCATTGTTCATAAAATTTTCTGTAATATTAGTTCTTCTTAGCAGTTTTAATATAAATAAAATTATTGTCAGAAATTTTTGGAAGAGGGAAAATACCAATACATGTCACATCTGTGTCCTTCGCAGTGTTTTTTACAGGCATTCATTTGCAGATAGTAGCTGGATCAACTCCTTCATACCTTATTCAGATTATGGAAATGCAGGGATTACCACAGAGGTGTTTGTGTAGTAAAAAGCTGGGTCTTGTGAGAGGTGGACAACTGCATACTTTTGAAATAGACATACTTGGGAGTTTGTGTTCCTCAAACCTCTGTGAATAACTAAATAATGTGTGTTTAACACTACAATTTCAATCCAGTAGGTGTTTCATTTGCATTCTCAAAACAATTTCAGTTCCTCAACTCACGAGACCATATCTTTTAAAACTGAGTCCATTCCTACCTGTTGTATGTTCTTTATTTGTTCTTTGTAGGACTGGACTGATAATTAAATGATGCTTAACAAAATCAGAGAAAACAAATTACTCCAGTATCAGAAGTCTGGTTGTATTAAATCGTTATATAAACAAATTAATAGCGATACAGAATCTTATCATTACTTTGAATATGTCATTTGCTGATATATGCATAATGTATTTCTTTTTTAGATGCCAGGGATTGCTTTTAAAGAGTAAGTAGATGATCATAATCAAAACAATGATAAATCTCCCACTAATATCTGCTACTTTCATTCAAAGGCACCCTGAAGCACTTTGCAGACTGTTATATATAGGAAAAGAAATTAGGAATAGAAAATTACACTGAGATTTCATCAATATCTCCTGGTAATAATTACAGGATTTGATCAGATTCATTCATCTCCCATTTGGCTATTAATAGGAATATGACACACTCTGAATTCAATCTTTATTCTCTTGAGGGGATTTTCTTTGGTGAGGAAAAACTTCAGAGACTTTCTCCACCCTCTTAATATGTAAAGTCTTTAAATACCGGCAGAAGCATTATCACTTGCAGGAATTGAGTGTTCCAGCTGTTATTATTTCTAAGTGTGTAGTACAAAGTCAAGCATATTAACCAGTCTTCAGTTTAAAACTTTTTTGACTTTGTTAACACTGATTAGTACGTCCAGAGAAACTACAAGTACCTTAGAAAAACATAACAGAGCCATTCAGTCTCTGAATCTATTTGTCTTATTGGTGCATGTGTGGGCCAAAAATTGTCATTGTCCCACTTTTGTTAAGAGGGAAAGAAGGTTCTCCTGGAGAAAAGAAAACCCATTTCTTACAACTCTTAGTCCAGTATCCCAGCCCCCAATAGTTGCAGTGCAGAGTAGAATGCATTCACTACAATGATGAGACAAGCAAGGAATTATCAGAAAATAAGGCTATTTCTGAAAAGAACTCTGACATTTAGTTTTATTGTCATGGCAACAGTTTTAAAGTGACCATATCACTAAGTGCATAAATAAAATATTAAAATGAGTAGAAACATGTTCAGTAAAGAGGGAGAAAATTGTTACTGCTCCTTTGTATTTCTTCCTTCAAAGAAGGTTAAAGCTATTGGTGACAGGAAAAGTGCTGCCCTTTAACATCCTTATTTGGAGCTGAAATATTAACTCTTTTTGTGAGAAAGGAAGAAGGAAGAGAAATGCTAATAGTTTTCTTTTTACCATTCTTTGAAGAATTCCTTATTTTAAATAGATGTGTCCAACTTTAAAGCATTTTTTGAAAGAGTACAAATCAGCAGAGAAAGCCAGTCTCAGAGGAGAACCTCAGAAAGAGTAAAGTGATGACCTACATTTATCCTCTATTAGAAGGGAGTGGGTCCCATGGATACAGTCTTTAACAGTGATGAAGATTAGGTCTACATACCTGGCTTTGTTATTCACTTTTTTCTTTTCTAAATAGAAAGTCCTTTAATCTTTCTTTTCTTACATTGCTTGTCTCCAAATTGATGAAAAGGATACCTCTGTAAAGGGCATGGCAATCTGTGGATGAAAAGCGCTGTTGCTACAAGCTAGCACAATCTGCAGGAGCAGCCTGTGAGGCTGCACATCTCCGTTTTCCTTCCATTCTAGCAATCTCCTCTAGCAACCTCATCATAATAGCACCTGGTATAGCTGTGTCCAACCAAAGGGTATTAATGACCTCAGCAATGCAAAGGGTTATATAATACGAAGGAGAAAGGCAGGTTTTCTGAAGGAAAAGAACATACAGATTAAGAAAAACAGTCATCTGCTATTTGAAAAACTCTAGTAATTAAATGTCCAATTACTCTCTTCATCACAGCGAAGAAACATGAGTTCCAATGAACTGTTGTTTGAAAATAAGATGGTTATTTTCTTAATTACTTTATTCATCCTTCTTTTTAAAATAATGTTGTGCCTTCCATCCCTTCAGATGGATCCAGTAAGGATGATGACTGGAGACACCACAGGAAAGCACTATTGTGCTACTGGAAGACTCTGAGCATTACCACAGATCACGCAGATCCCTGCTCTGCTGCCCATTTATTAGCAATATAATGAGTCAGATCTTGGAATCATCCAAGTTAGAGATGAAAAAGCCTTTAATTTTACTGAAATCATTACAAGTTCCTGGTTATAGTCATACTGTGTGGTTCAGTTAACTTTTCCGAATCCTGAATTCATCCTTCATCTTATGGTATTTTTGAACAAAGGAATTGATTTTTTTAGATCAAAAAGTTGCTTACTTTAGATACTCAATTACATGGCAGAATAGAGCTAAAAAGAAAGAGGGAGGGGAGGGAAAGAGATAAATAGATGGATTTCTTTTTCTCCCTCTTGCTTTTTTTGTGTGTCAAAAAGTGTGATCCTAACACTATGTAGGGGACATTTTTTCCTGTGTGAATAGTTTAGCTTCCTATGTGTGTGTTTTTATCAAAAAACAAAACTAAAAAAAATACCAAAAACCAGCTTAAACAAAACAAAACAAAAACCCTAAACCAACAACAACAAGGAGAATAGTAAAAGAAAAAAAAACCCACAACAACCAAAACCAAAACCAAAAAAAAAAAAAAAGGCAGAGAAATAAAATACCTAATTAAATTTGGTTTATTTCATTTTCTGTTAGGAAGAAACGGCACTTAACAAGCCAGCTGGATTCAGCTCTTGAAATAATAAAGAAAAAATGATGTAACTGAACACAGTGATTTGGTCTAGGCATGGAAAGGCACTAGGTTACTTGCTGCAGTTGAAATAAGGAGCTTTAAGACATGACTATAAATTGAATTCTAGTGATCTTGCTGACTAAAATGGGGTTTGAGTTGTATACTCACAGTTAGATTCACAAGTTTAGATTTTTTTTAATTTAGGCACTTACTGTTAGAAATTACAGGACCTAGATAAGAAGCCTTTTGAGATAATTAATCTTTAATTTCTCTTTTATTTAACATAATACTAGAAATGTTAAATATAAAAGAAGCACTGTTTGCTTGGTATGCAGAAATTGTGTTGTTAGGATAGTAACTTGCAGGAACTAGATTAAAGCAGATACACTTCTAGGATGCATAAGGATTTTTCTCCCTCTCAGAAGTCAAGCAGATCTGCAGCAAAGTGATCACCGCAACCCAGCTGAGTTCAGGATTGGCCAGAAAGCAAGCAGCTACTCTGAATGTGTTCCAGGTAGATGCTATCCATCTTTTTTGCAGTGAGCAGGCAGTGTTACTGGTCAAATTGATGCAATTTGAGACGGGTTTTTAGAGAGTAACAGTGTACCGACGTAATTGCTGTGTACCTATTCTTTTGGTGCTTAGATTGGTGAACAAGAATAATGATCAAGGAAAATAATTTAATACATTTCACAATGGCTTTCTTTTTCTCTCTATGTAATTTAGGAGAAAAGACACTGGGATGCTGTCATACAAAGAGCACCTACCAGTGAGTCAGGTAGTGGTTGGAGACGTTGATCGGCCTGGGTCTGAGGCCAAGGTGTCTGTGGGTCCCGTGCGCTGTCAAGGAGATCGTAAGTTGTCTGATTTTCTTCCATTTACTCCTGGGTAGAAACTAATTTGGATAGTGGTAACTTTGTAGACACCCTATGCGAATTTAGAGAAGTGGCTGTCTACTCAAGAGACCTTTTTCTAAGAAAGCATGATGTGATTTGAGAAATTTTGTCAATGAAAATATGCATATAATGGCTTATCTTTGCATTTAAAATATTTATACTTGTTTTTATTTTATGGTAAATGTGGCAACTTTGATTACTCAACTAGGTTTATGTAGATATGTGAAGTAATACAGATTGCATAAGAATATCAACATCTGTGCTTCTGTTGAGTGCTCTTGTCAGTGTCATTATCATTGCTAGGCATATCACTGTAAACTATGCTTATGTTATATAAATAGTAGCGTGATGGCAAAACTTAGCACTGTAAATTTCATTTACGGGTGTAAAAATTTTGGCAAGATTATTATTAAATAGTAAATGTATCAAGAGTAGATGTTTCCTTGCAAAACATTGGGAGATTTTTGTAGTAGTCTCTGACTTCCAGGCTTAGTGCTGATAGGAGATGCATATTCTCCAGTCTGATCAGGAGGTGATAGAGTAAATCAGTATAATGGATAAATTTCCACTTCACACACGCAAAAAAAGGTTGAGAAGCAGTGAGAAGGACTGTACTTTTCCTTCAAATTTTTTTATATTTCAGGAGGTGAAATTCACCACCAAAGGCAGAGCAACAGCTTAAGGCCCTTCTAAATCAGACTTCAAAAATTTAAGCTCTGTGCAATTGGCAGACGTATCATATTTGTCCTCTGTGTTTGAAGGTCATTCTATTACAGGAGGTGCAGAAAGAAAAGTTACCTGATTTAATTTAAAATAAGATGCTGGTAAAGAGTACTATAAATCAGCCTATAAGATTGCAGTGATGGAAAATATTGAATGGGTTGGCATAATACTTGCAAGTTGGTTAGAACAACCTGGCTCTAAGCAGCATCTAACGCTGCACAGTAGGGATGAGTATGGTTGTCCTTCCTCTTCTGCCCTTTTACAGCTACATGTTTTCTATCGGCAGGTTTCTAAGTACATTGCAAAGGAGGTCAGTATCGTTATCTCTGACTCAAGCTAAAGTAATTAATCCCAACTGAGAGGAAATCACATACTCCGAGTCATCCTGCAGGACAAGTACAAATGAGAGCTTTCTGTGTCCCAGTCCAGTGCCTTAAAACCTTAGGCCATTGCTCCATGATAGAACTGAATGTGCTTTGCCTCTTTTTCTGTTTATGGTCTTTCTGGGCTATGCAAATGATCCCTCCAGCATTTGTTTATGAATCTGATGCCTAATGAGCAGAAACAAATATCATGGGATGTTTGGAAGCTTTCACATCATCTATTTGTTGCTTATTATTTAGGGTATTTGACTAATCATGGGGACCCCTGGTGGCCTAGCGGTTAAGATGCTGGTCTCTCAGCGCCAAGGCCACAGGTTCGAATCCTGGTCCTGC
>JAWWLV010000088.1:54826753-54841444 GCA_035041135.1 Platyrinchus mystaceus
ACGTAGGTTTGTTTAGAGTGACCTTCTCTTAGATGGATGGCCTTAGGGGCTGATGAGCTCCATCTACCCGGGGGACCTTGAAGCAGGACCGGGATTCGAACCTGTGGCCTTGGCACTGAGAGACCAGCATCTTAACTGCTAGGCCACCAGGGGTCCCCACTCATCAAGTGTAAACCAGAGAGTAAACCCAGTTTAAGGTAGGTATAGACCTGTCTATTATTAATTAATTCTCATATACATTCAATTCTACCTAGATGTATATGTTGGTATAAACTACAGAAGATAGTTTATTCGAATATCAATGAACTAATAAATTTTAGCCATTTTACATATTTGCTGTAGTAATGAAAACATATGGCAATTGATGCCCATGGACAATTCTCCAACTGATCATAAAATAAAAAAATGGTGACATTCCATAGGGGAGTTATGAGCTTTGTGTTTCAGAGATACAGAATTCAAATGCAATTAAGAGCTAATTTTACTCAAATTCTCCTTATCATTATGATTATATCACAGATAATTCTACCTTCTTTAATGAAAAAAAGAAGTATCTGAAGCATTTCATGTAAAGTATTGTCTCTTGATTCCTGGGGAATTTAAGGAAGAGTCATTAGTCTGATAGATGACATCCAGTAGCTGTTAATATTAAACTCAAATCCTCTTAAAGTTATGCTTTAATTATAATTTCAAACATTTTACCATCTTTGTGACTGTAATTCATATTACTATCTTATCACTTCTTACCTATAGCAAAGTATGAAAAGCAATTGTGCAGGGTACAAAATCCAAGAATGAAAAGATGAAAGAACTCCCTCAGTGTATAGAGAAGTGATGAGAAGGAGATGTCAGTAAAACAATAAGGAACTAGGAGAACCTGTGACTAAACAGGGGATTGAGAAGTTGCTGGAATCCTGTCAATTACATGTACAAATTTACAGCCACCTTTAAATTTCACTCCATAAATCTGAGTAATCTTAGAAATCAGGTACAATAGGGGAGGAATTATCTATATTCATTTTTTAGGTTGAACTCTTTCTCACTTTAATACTTTTGGCCTGCATATTCCTGCAGCACTGACTGACATTTAAAGAGCAGAAAGAACAGAAAAAGGCAAAAAATGATTGAAGGTGAGGTAGAGTGAGGTCAGTCTCGTTCATTGCTATGTGTAAGTTATGCAAATTCCCTCTCATTTAGACATAGGTAAGTGAGTGGCAGTAGGATGGAGGATATCCAGTTATAAGAGGCCTTGTCTAACCTCACAGCACCCAATACCTGGCACACAACACAAAGTATCTCAGTAACACTAAAAAATGTTCAACCACCAAGATGAAGAAACTTATAAGAAAGAGACCCTTTGATTCTCATTAAACTTGCACCATCAATCTCTGTAGTAGGGTGCCAAGCTAACTCTAATTATGTCTCAATACAAGTATATACAATAGTTGAACCTCTTCTCGCCTATGATTGGATGAAAAGGAAGGTCAGGGATATATTCCACAGTCACAGCTGCTCTTCATAATGATTTCTCATTCCGCAGGCTACTCTCCACTGTAGAGCTGAATTGTGACAGCTTTTGTTCAAAAGCTTCCCATCATCAAGTCATATCATATTTATATATGCAGTATTTGGTATTGATATCATGTCCCACTCAGTTGTTACCAGGATTTTTGAAGGAATGTAACCTGATCCTTCCCTCTCAATAAAGCAGGTCATTCTACATTTTTATATAGAACTATGATGTGGTTCCCAAAGGAACAACTTTAATACATATTGACACAGGATTGCAAAGTTGTGCATTTTTGGCTCTGAGCTGGTGAAAGGAAATATGGCAATAGTTTGAGAGAAGTAGAATAGGTTTATGAAAAATTAACCTCCCATGTCTTTTCTCTGATCTATTTTTTAATGGGGTTTTTTTGACCTTGTCTTCTATGGAAAAACTTGCAAATGTGGGGTGGAAAGGGCTAGAAAACCATAAGAGAAATATGAAGAAAGGCCTACTTACTCCCTTTTCCAATGATAATACCATGGATAACTTCCCCTATTAAATTTCTGAGTTTGAATATGTTGCGTTCCAAATTAGTGTTGTAACCTGTGTAGTGCCATAAATTAAGTGTTTAGAGAGCAGGTTTCAGAGGAAAGGTTGCAATTCCTCTTCCTTCTTCCTCCTTTCTCTGTTTAAAATTTACTTTTTGTGAGGTGCTGATATGGTTCTTCAAGGCAAACAAAGAAGAAACTTGAAAATGCTGATAATTTGTCAAGGTTTTAATTGAACCAGCTCAAATAGAATTAAAAAGAGATGAGGGGGAAATCCTTTACTTTATAAAATTGTATTTTTTCCCTTATTAAAGCAATTCAGATCAGTTCTATCCTTTTGCTTTTAGGAGCTTACTGTAATCTGTACTTCGAAGGTATTAGCTAAGCTTGCAGAATCACGAAGCTTTCAACTTTACAATACTAACCAGCAAATTCTAACATTTTTATAAGCCTGTATTTCAACTCTCATTTGTGAAGAATCATCTCCACATCTGATTTGGTCTAATTCAGAGGAGCAATATTTTTCATGAGAACAGGTTTCAAAGAAGCAGTTGTGGAAAGAGAGCTAATACTGACTTACGATTTCAAAATCTTCTTTCAGCCTTTTCTTTAGCTATTTAATTTCCAACATGCACACTGTATCTGTACTTTGTTATTTACCCCTGGTTTCATGAACTCCTGCTGATGGAAAACTTTTGCCTTATCACTGCAAATAGTTCTGCTTTTGAAAGCTGAGGAACTAAATCAGTGTAAATCAATGATTGTACACAGAACACAGTTCATATATCTGTGTTCCATTCGCTATCATTGCTTTTAGGTTTGCTATGATAAGGTTAAATTTAAAAGAATTTGTTGTTATGAACTGTTATTGTGTCTTCATATTTCAAATGCAGGCAGAAGTAAATTTCATCCATAGTTAGCAGAATACCTTTCAGGGAAGTTAAGATGCTACTGAAAATGTACTAGAAAAGGGATTTTCCTGGGAAATAGTTTAAGTTCCCATCCCAAAAGGAGAGAAAATTCTCAGAAACTCTTACTATATAAACTCTGGAAAACATAAGAAGTCATTTGAAACAAAACAAGTTGGTTATCCAGTCCATTTTTCATTGATAGAAGGGCATAGTTTTGACTTTGACCATCAACATTTTACAAAAGAGTTTTTCACCATTGTTTAGCTATATTTCATAAATAAAGTTTTGAACTAAAAGTCTGTTTAAAATATCCAAAACAGAGTAAAATTTTCAAAGCAACCAGCTCAGTGTAGTTACATTTCACTTTTGTAAACCTAAAGTAAATGCTCCTGCAGTAGCTTCAGTCCTGCTTAAATTATAGTGTGATTAACTGATATTTTACCTATCCTTATTATGAAGTTTGTCTCTGTATAGCACCATACAGAGAGAGCTCTTTCCTATTTGCTGTACGCACACTGTATTTCAGGTGGCTAATCAGATTGTCCTCCATAATACCATTAGGCAATTTTGGGATCCCATAAGGACAGCCAGTCATTAAATAAAAATATTATTATCATACAGTGCATTGCAGCTATCCCAGCCTCAGCAAATCTGTAGTAGTGTAGTTCAAGATACAATCAAATAAAATTAAGATGTTTAAAGCAATAGACAGGATTTGAGAAAAACAGAAACCAGCATCTGAAGCTGTAAATTCAAGACATAGAATGTCATTATTAGGAGTTCGACAACAGCTTCCCATGGCAACATGAAAGGAACTGTTGGAACCTTTAAATAATAAAAATGTGGAGACTTTCATTATTTTAGTTCTTTCTCTTTTTAGCCCTTAGCTGATAAAGTACTTTTGCATGGTATCGAAAATGTTTTCCAAAGAGGGCATGGGGGGAAATGAACAGGTTTTTGAAAAGGACATATAGAAGCCACCAACATCAAACACAACAATAACAAAATATTTCGAAAACAAAATGCTCTATGTAAATTGTTTTACATCTTTCTAACAAGAGAGAGCAAGACATTAAAATCTTAAAGATCATAAAATATAAGATATTTTGCAATTAATTCTGATCTCAGCTGAAAGAATAGGGCTTAGAATAATAAGGTAATTTTGGTTGGAAGGGACCCATGGAGGTCATTCAGTCCAATCTCCTGCTCAAAGCAGGACTAACTCCAAACTCAAATCAAGTTACTTAGGGCCCGCTCTATTAATTTTATGGACATGTCTAAGGATGCCATCTCTCTGGGCAACCTGTTCCAGTGCTTAACCACTCCAACTGTGAAAACATTTTCCTTATATCCAGTGGGAATTTTCTGTGTTGCAATTTGTAACGGTTTTCTCTGAATGTTTTGCTTAGCACTTCCGAGAATAGCTTGGATATCTCTTCCCTAGAACTATCCGTTAGGCAGTGAAAGCAACAATTAGCACCCCTCCAAGCCTTTCTTGGAATAAGCAAACCCAGTTCCCTCAGACTCTCCTCACACTTCACGTGTTTCAGTCCTTGAATGCTTGTTAAATATATGATACCTTGTGAATCAGGAAAAGGGCAGAGATTGCAAGCTCACTGTTTTCATGAGTCAAGATCTGTAAGTCAGGCCTTTCCTTCTCCTGGGCTTTACAGGGCATCCCTGCTAATAGATAGCTACTACTGATGCAGTAGCTCAACCAACATGTGGAAGATGTCCTTCCACATGTGGCAGTTCTCTCTAACTGCTACCACCCATATAGCCAAGCAGCAGAGAGACCTCAGCATGACTCCTTTGTGTCTGTCTAGCAATCACAAATATATAGTGTTCACTGGAAGGGAATATAAACACCGAAGTATTACCCCAGTTCCTTCATGACCTTCAGGTTGGTGGACATCCTAACAGAGACCCAAGGATATATATCAGGAGCTGCATTGCCTATCTCCACCAATTCTCCTGGAATCACTTCCATAAACTTGCCAAAATCCTAATAATCCCAGATTACTAGCTCAGGCTAGTAATTACTAGGTAGTAATTACTAGCTCAGGCTAGTAATCTCCACTCACATCCAAAAATAAATGAGCAAAATTCCAAACCAAGAAAAATCCCAAACCAATAGGAAATTTTGTATATACTTAATGATTTATTAAGGCAAAGCAAGATAGTGTCCTGCCTTCAAAAAAATACTTTCTGATGTTGAAAGAAAACATGGCATGTAAAGCAATCAGGCTTAATCCATATCAGCCTTATTCTGTGCAATTCCATGCCTGAAAATAGTGAAAATACTCCAAGACTTGCCACCCAAAATTTTTTCCTCTGTGAGCTCAAATTGTAAAAACCGAAATTGTTCTTAAATAATATCAAATGTTAACAGAGTCCACCTGTAAATTTTAATTTTCTGGGCTCTAGGGATTCTGAATTCTGCAGAATGTATTGAATATGCACTGTAGGAAGAACTATCAGACTTGACCTTTCACTTGAGATCTTTAGAGAAGTGGTGAGTGATGCTGTAGATTTCCCCCTCCACCTTGTTCCTTGTCCCCTCTTTCCTAGTTGTACTCACACTCTTGAAGAGACTTAGGTAAGTAAACATCACTTATCACAGAAAGCAAGCCTGGGGCCCTCCACATCTCCTCCCTCTTATTTACACATGAAGAGTCAGTAGTTCATAGTGACTGAGCTATGATCAAGGAAATTAAATTCATTAGTAAAACAAGAAACATTCCAGACTTGCACAGCACAGCTTGAAGTACTCAGCTGAGGAACTAATTAAAGACAGATAACTGAGTGGGTAATGAATAAACACACATTGTGTGGGTAGGAATAGCTAGGACAAATATGTGTACTCCCTGTTATATTTGATAGGAAACGAAATTATCCCATATACTGAAATAAATTGAACAGTAAGAGCTCTCCTGCAGCTTTTAAGTGCAGACCGTCCTTGAGCATGGGACAGCAGGTGGCAGGATCAGCAAACACAGCCCCTGCAATGGTGCTTTTGCAGCTCTCCAGCCCTCAGGCAGTGTCCTCCTGCCACAATGGTCTGTGCTGCACGCAGCTCTCACACAGTAAAAGTAGGCCAAAGCCTGCTGAGTGCGTCCTGCATTCTGTGAACATAAGCATAGACTTGTTTGACCCTGTGAACAAGAGGCTTTGAATGATGTTTTCTTTATGCAGCCCAATCCCTTACCCACCACTCTTTGTGCCTCTTCCTTAGTGATACTTCTGTGGGCAGTCATCAGTGTAGAACTCCTGGTACTCCACACACTGGTGCCAGGGAGTACCCACTTAGGGTAACCGAAGAGGTGAGAGGAAGTATCTGCCCATTAACATCAGGTAGCACTGTGGATCTCTAACTTCTCCATTTGAAGAGTATCAAAATGTTTAGGCAAAGAGAAGACACAAATAGCAGGGATGCCTTTAGCTTTTTTAAGGGTTAATGCTAACTTTTTCTATCAGATTTGTCGACTATGATATGCTGCACACTAGCCATTTCCAGAGGCTGCTTTTTGCACAGCAGTCTGTAAATGAGCACAGAAAACATTTTTCATGACATAAAGTCAGCCAAAAGAGATATGAGCTTTGAAAACACAGATAGAGAGGAGCTCCTAGGGGAACTCAAATAACCATTTACTAGATGAAAAACAATATTAAGCTCAAGTTAAGTTTGCTAAAGCTTATCATCAAACTGAAAATTCAATGCACAGTTTTGAAAGCATCAGTGTGATGATAAATCTTACCATCCTAGCCATTGGTGGCACAGATTACTAAACATTTCTATTATATCCAGTCATCTATCAGAAGATGGTGTGGCTCGTATAGGAAATATAACTTACATATTCTTGATTTTCATGGTTGAGGTCAGGAAGAAGGGAAGTCAGTTATATAGTTTAGCCTGTCTAAGTCTGTATTTCTGTGCTCACAGGTACTTGGAATTTCAATTTTCCTTGGAGTGTTAAGACACCTGTGAAATTTATAAGGGACAGAGAGGCGGAGGGATCCAATTAGTAGGAGTTCAGAGAATTGGCTGCTCTAATAACCATCTTCTTGGCTTACAGATACTATTGAGAGCCTTGTAGCTACTGTCTTTGACGTTTCTGGAAGCCTTCAATAGTGAAATTCACAGTCTCCATGGCTGCAGGCAGCTAAAGATATAAGATATTTTGTTTGGCAGTTGGATCTATTCCAGTCCTTTTACCCAAGGCATTTATTCCAGACTATCTAGGGTCCTGAGTTGGCATAGGTTAAACTGAGCTGAAGTAGCATTCTGGAGACTCCCTGCGCTTTATTTGGTTCCATGAAATGGAGGAAATCTATCACATTGCCAGAAGGGGTGATATAAATAACTTGACAATTGAGCAGGTGTGCTTCTGATGGCTTGTGTTCTGGGTTATTTTGTTTCATTTAATACTTTTGAACAGCATATAGAAACAAAGTCCTGATGTTTCTCTGCTGCCGGCAACTAAGGCACTTAGTAAGACATCCCTGTCTTACTCCTTGTACCTCTGCATTTATGAAATCATATGTAGCCCCAATATTCAGCATTAAGCTGATCTGGATAGCAGTAACTAGAAGTGACTTCAAACTCCCTTAGACAGATTAAGTTTACCAGGTGTAAGTTTAAAATTGATATTGTTGTATATACTGCTTGAGGTGTTTTTGTGGTTTTAACCTTTTGATTATATTGCTTCCTTCAGCTGCTTATTCAATTTATAGAAAATATGCACTCCAGCAAAATTAGTTCTCGCAAAGAATACCTGATATTTCCATGAAGAATTTTTCCTATTTTTAAAAATAAGTTAAGTGCATTTTGCATTACTCATAGTATTTAAGTCTTCTTCTATTCCAAAAACAATTTGAAGAAGTCTTTGGCCACAATGATATTTGATTCAAATCAAATGGACACAGTAGCATCAAGAACTGCTGCCAGCTGTAACATCTGATGAATTAGTAATTCCTGGACTACTGCTTTGCAATCTTTTTAGGTAATTAAAATAGCATACAGGAAATAGGAATAGAATATAGGAAACAATATAACTGCCATTAAAAGATCAACATTTACTGACAGTTGACTGTGCCAGAATTTTGCATTTGCAACCCTAAAGGGCTATCAAACTTCCCTCAGGCTCAGTTGCATCCTTGTTTTCAGAGTCCACAGCAAGAATACTACAGAATACTCCCCGTCCAAAATTCTCAAATTACTATACCTTTGAAATAGAGAATGCAGGAAAAAAGACACTTTACAAGCACAACATGGAAGAATACTAGGCCTTACAGGAAGGATATGCTCTTTTAAAATTTAACATTAATATTTATTTTTGTCTTCACAGATTTTCATTTTTTTTCACACCCTTTACTTCTTAGGCCTCTTAGAGTTGTGGGGGTTTTTTAGGGAGTTTATTTGTTTGTTGTAGATTTTCTATTTTCTATATTCTGAATTAATTTTCCTGTCTCCTTCTCCCAGAGTTAGTATCTCCCAGAGATACTAATACTCAGCTAATACTCAGCAGCGTGAGGGCAGAAAGAGAACAGCTTCATGTGGTTCAAAAGCATAGCTCGTATCACTGTGCCAGATCTTGTCCTATTCTCAGCTTCTCCTGTACAGTGAGGAGTCACCTTGAGAACTCTCATGTTTTCAGCAGGAGAGACAAAGTCTAGCCATACCATTTCCTCATCAAATAGACTTTCAGTTAATCAGGCATCAGAGATGAGCTGTCTGGATACAGCTGTGTTAGCCCTGCTGTGCACAGAACTTTTGGAATCAAAATCCCTTTCTTCCACTGCTGATGCTTAAGAATATATTTTAAATAAAAATTTATACTAAAACTGGTTGGAATTCAAATTTTAAGGGGAAATGAAAATCATTGAATGCCATGCTGCTACTTTGCTGTTGTTTGGGATTGGTGAATACACGGAAAAAAATTAGAAGACTGTAATTTTCCTATTTTTATTTTAATGTGGAAAAAATTTAAATGCTAAAAGAAATGCTGTTTCTACTCTGAAAGTGTTTCCAGGGTAGTATATGAATTTCATCATACATTATATGAAGTGTAGATTAATAAGTATTTTTATTTTTTCCATTCTCAAAACACACCTGAAAGATACCAGTATCGAGTTCAATATGAATTGCAAGATAGAAATCTACAGTATATTCACCATAATGAATCCCATGAGATTTCCAGACTGTTAGTTTTCTATTTTTAATTTATAGTTTTGATCCCAAGGTACTCTGAAGCTCTTTTTAAAAACACAAAAAGTTTACTTGCTGCTGACTTACAGTGCTGTAGGATACAGTATTCAACAGCATATAAAAAACTTACAGCCACATGAGTATCATGAAGTTACTAGAAAAATTTAGGAAGTTAGGTTGCAGTTGCACAAATTTTAGCTTTACAATAGGTGAACACTGCTCTTTCTGGAAACACCTCGTAATTTTCAGTCACCCTTAGCAAAGGTAAGTGCAAAACTATTGCTTCAAAAAAGTAATAATTTGGCATAGGAACTCCTTGTCACAGGACACTAGAGATACTAGTTTTTTACAACATTCATAAAGAGATTGACAAAGTCAAGGAGGAAAACAACACGGAGAGTTATCAAATATATTGACATTTTTGCATCACAAAGTGTTTGAAGCATAGGCCTCTGAGAGTTCAGGAAATATTGACAGGGAGTATTACTGTCTGCTTGCCCTGGCATTGTACTCTTCCCTAGACATTCACCACTGTCCTAGGCAGAAGAAAGATGAAGGGACGTTTACTGTGACATGGTGTAGCTATTCTTATCTTCTTAACTTTTATTTCTAAATTCTTACAGGAGAGGTCAGTCCAGATTGAGTACCTCAAAGGTAATGATATTAGAACCGGTACTGCAGAGCAATTAATGGCCATTTTCAACATTAGGCAAATGCTTAAATGTCATAATCTAAAATGAAATGTCATGATTTAGTGAAGTGATAGTAATAATATTATTCTAATTATTTTTATTACAGGATCAGTGCTATATAAATAATAAAAATATAGTCCTTGTCATATGTGCCAATAACTTTTGTCTCATTTAATGATACTCCTAATACATGAAAAAGTAGAGTCTTTGCAAAGGAGGACTGTTTTTTTACATAGCTCCCAAAGAGTTTATATATTCAGTTCATATTAGTTTTGTGTCATGAGGTAGATCATGATGCTCACTGATATTTTATTTTGGAAAAAGAAAATACATCAACTTCTGTTTCAGTTTTTAGTGGCCTATCAGAAATAGAGCAATAGCTTAAATGAACAATTTAACTAGTCCTCTTATTATGTATATTTGATCTAAATTAAGTACCAGGCTACCTTTTCCTGATGATCCTGCTGACAAAGCTACTTTTCTTTTTCAATTCAAACTCAGTGACAGACAGCTGCATTACTCCTAGACAAGGAAAAGCCCACTTTTTATTAATGTAGTTTAAAAGATTTGTACTTTTAAACACCATAAGACAATATATAAAGCTGATCTGATGATGGATAACAGTATTGAACTATTCACTTTCAATGAGTAGAAATTGATAGCATTCAAGGAAATCAATGTCTTTAAAATATATTTTGCTCATCCTTAATTCACCTGTAAGAAGATGGCATAACTGAAGAGGAAGCTTTGTGCGTACACAGCCACCGTTGATTTCTCTGATGTTCCTACTGGGGAGTTCAAGGGTTTTGTCTTCTTATAGGGGTGAAGCAAATTACCAAATGGCTCGTAAGATCTGTTTGTTGAGTCAGATGATGATCAGAAACTCCATGATCCTAGAAAAACTTTTATTCATAACAACAAGAATAATAATTGAAATTCAACTTTGTAAATTACTAATGTTCCTTAATAATTTTTGGATAGTGCAAACATTGGCATCCCTTGGGAGAGTGTGGCAATACTATCTCAGCTCATCGTATTCTAAGCAAAATAAATAGATGCCCTACTCAATTATGATTATGCTGCACAAAAGCTTATAATTGGTTGTAGGCTGTAGCTTCCTCAACTGCCTCCTCACTGCAACTGTGGTGTGAAAGCAAGGCCAGATCTAGGGAGATATGCTGTATCTATTTTTTACTGAAGACAATGTATGCACATAAGCGTAGATTTTGATATTCAGTGGGTCATATTAGTTCTTTGTGCAACAGCACGTGGTATCATGTACCCATGTACAGATTGCCTCTGCAAATGAAGGAGAGTCTGTTGCTTGGCTCCTGTAGTTTTTCGTGGAGGAAGTTTGTATGTTTATGACAGCCTTTGCAAAAACCTTGAAGTGTACTGTTACACGTTATCATATAGGTGTACTTTGCACTTCTGTCACCGTCATCATAACCTGTGAGGTGTTTTCTACTTGCACAGTCAGTCACTACATTTTATACATCTCTTTGGTGGCATGTAGTTAAGTTTAAACATTCTTTTCCTTTGTATTATGATGGTGTGGAGGTTTCTTTCCTCTTTTCTTTCTATCTTTAAGTGCTCACTACTAAAATAACCAGGACAGGATTGTGCAATAAAGAAGTGGCTGGCCACTGACACTGTAGAATACGTGTCCTGGTTTCAAAAACTGAGACTAGATAATAGAGGCAATGTAAGAATGATAAGAATTAATGAATACTTTTTTTCAAGAACAGATGTGCAGTGTTTTTCTTGGGTGAGTACTGATATCTGATGATTTAGAGATTCTGAGATCTGTTTAAGGACATGCCCTGGCTAAGGGCAAGGGGTTCCTGTCTGCAGTATCCAACTAGTTCTTTTACATGCTGCCCCCACAATTCCTCATCAAAGCCTTTGGATTAAGTAGTGACAATAACACTTGAATGGGTTGAATCAAAATCTCCTAGATACCAAGGCTTGGGGAATTTGCACTTTGTTTTTCTCATGTTAATACTAAACTAGGCATAATCAGATAATGAAATTTAAAATTGGAACTTGGAATACAGTTTTAATCTTAACAGATCAAAATACAGACTGTGAAGCTGCTGTTATTAAGGCTGTTAACATGTTTAAATGTTATTTCTTTGGGGCATATGCTTAACTACCACCCTCAGCAATAAACAATTTGATATTGTTGTCATCATAATTTAAATCCATACATTGCAAAGAATGGCCACAAATTCTAATTGTAATTCTAATTTGTGAAATCCTATCAGTTCTCATAATGAAGAAAATATCAGCATCTTCCTCGTCAAAGGCTTCTGGGAAAAAACAGTTCAGGAAAATACAGAAAGTTGTTTATGAAAAATATGATTGGGAACTCATTTAACATATTGCAAAAAACTTCATAGGCAGGAAGTGATATATTTGTTGCAGGCTCAGACAAGCAGAGGAGAAATGATCTTGGCATTTGGTTTGGGCCACCTGGAGAAAGCAAATCTTATAATTTCTTTGAGCATCCCCACTGCTCACTTTTCATTTCACCAGAGTATAGCTTTCCTATAGTTTTCAGAGATAGAACTAAAAATCTATGGAAACCTTGACAGTTTTCAGATATGAGGAGAGTATCTAAAGACTGTCAAGTGGAGAGTTCAAAATAAAAGCCACTGTATCATAAGAAAGTGTTTGTAGTATCTACAAAAAACTGCAAACAAAATTATCCCTAAAGAAAATGCAAGAAAATAGGTTCAGACCCTGGTACACTCAATTAAAAAAAAAAAAAAAAAAATCAAAAAACCACACTGGTAAGAAACTGAACAATTCTATCCAACCAGGTCTGTGCTACCAGGAATACTTTGAGGCTCTGTTCCTGTGTTCTAACTGTCTCTCCTTAACTCACCTTCCCACTGAAGGAGAATATTGCCATCACAATCCCAAATATATTTGAAAGTATTCTATATCTATATTTGCATCTTTTTAGTGAGCATGTTAGTTTGTTATGATTCCCAGACTCAAGAATCACCCATTAATAGCAATGAGACACAAAGGTCACAGACTGCCTCACCAAACTCTTGGAAATAGACAGGAAAGGAGGAGAGTCACTGTTGTATTCAAACCTGGTTTGAAAAACCTCTGCCAGTGGTTTAATCCTCAGCTGTAAGAGCCACACAAAAAAGTTAGAAAATTAAGGGAGGGAAAGAGCAGTAGGCAGAATACAGGCTTCCTCCTCCTGGCATTTCTCTTAGATGTGTATGTTTGAAAAATACTGTAAGAGTTTTACATCAAAGCACAAAACCATGTTCTGGGCCCATCCTTATCCAGAATTAGCTGGGCTTAATTAAAGACTTATATGATGATTTTTTTTTTCCCCCTGAAACCTTGATAACTGCAGTGGACCAAACCCTTAATATTAAATCTGCTTTTAAAGGCAACAACACATATTGTACCTTCTAGTGTTGTCCTTAAGCATTTGTTCACTGTTGATATTATATATATATATCTCAATGCCTAATTGTTGGAGGACGAGCTTGTGGAAACACCAGACGACTCCATAGGAGTTAGCAGAGTGTGACAAGCTTTATTATTTTCAGGCATCCTTTATAGTTCTCTAGCTATGTACATGCACTTCTAATTGGTTACTTCTACCTGCATATGTTTTCCCTCTGTGGTCTCTTGAATCCTGCAACAACCTCCCACCACACATAACTTGCTGCATTCCTTCCTGACAATTCAAGGACAAGGCATACACAGGCAGAAAGGCTGAGTTGTTCAGTCCTCCAGACTGATAATCACAATCGCTTAGCCAGCTCTCGATACCTAATACCAAATAAATACCAACTCCACAGCTTTAGCAGCAAACATTTCTAAAAGAAGACCCCCTTTCCTCTGAAAGTGTGAGCTGGCTTTCATTTGCTGGACTCTTCTCAGGATCACAACATCAGATCACACTACTCTAAAGTGCTCAGTTATTTTAATGGGGCTCAAATTTACAACATGAACGGTATAATTTAGTTCTGTATGCAGCTCAAAGCTTTTTTGACAAAGCAGTAGAGAGTCATATATTTCAACAGCTATAGCTTTTCTTCTTATTCTAGAGAACATTTTAAACTGCATATATAGAAATATCATAAATTAAATTTCAAGTTAAGTGTTACAGTAAACTGATTTAGAATAAATACATATTATATAGCCCTATAAACTGATGGTCACTCAGCATCTTCAGAGTCCACTACATTTAATTTTTCACACAAGTTTTTTGCTCTCTAGCAAGCTTGAAGGATTTGTTTGTACTGAGAAGTGTAACAAGGGAAGACAGATTGTCTGTCTCTCTTGTGGAGTAACCTAATGGGTAGTTGTCATGGGTTTGGCCATAGGCCAATTTTTTTTCACTCCCCCCCCCACAATTGCTATGAGTTGAGAGAAGGTTGACAAAAGAGAGACCTGGTGTGGGGAGAAATAATATTAGGATTTATTATTTAACAAATAAAAACTAAAGAATTATATATATACAACAATTCTAACTAAGCACAAATACTGTATATTTACAGAAGTACCCCTTTTCCCTTTGGATCAATTCAGGAGGAAAAAAAACAATCTCTTTTCCCCTTCCAGAGCTACAGGTCTTCCAATACAATTCTGCAGCATTTGAAAGTCTTTCATTCTGTTATCATTGAAACTGTCTCTCTCTCTCTTCTGTGTTGACCTCAGGGCTGAGTTTACCCCCTCCTGGCTAAGACCCAGGCCTCATGGGGGTCCTCCATGGATATGCACAGGAAACACTGGCTTTACCATGGTCTTCTCACAGTGTCACAGGAAATAATGACTTTTGAGTCCATTCCTGTTTTCCTGTGAG
>JAWWLV010000088.1:54850729-54863184 GCA_035041135.1 Platyrinchus mystaceus
TAGATGGATGGCCTTAGGGGCTGACGAGCTCCATCTACCCGGGGGAGTATCCCTGAACCCGATCCGGGAATCGAACCGAGGTCGTGGCGGTGAGAGCACAGCATCTTAACCACTAGACCACCAGGAGTCCTCATGCAATATAAACAAGATTTAAAGTTATTTAGTAGGAGCAGTTGCCGGTATTGCAGTAGCACTCATAGATTTTAACAACTGCCACAAAACATACAGGAAAAAATTACACAAAAGTGTTAGAACCCAAAGGCACAAGCAAAATATGGATTAAATAAGTGAACATGGTGAACAGTAACAGCTTGAATTGTGTCTTCTGACAGTTATCACTGAGTCCCACAGTCAGATTTACCCTGTAAAATCCAAACTGTAGTCATATTCCATGTGGGTGTAGCCATCTGCTTGTGTGAGTTGGACTTGTAGCTAAGGATATTATTTAGAAGATGCTTGTCTCTGTTACTAATAACACTTAATGCTACAACATCAGCTTTCAAAATGCAATCCATTTTCCACCATCCATCATTTAATTATGCTTTGATTTCATTCTCTATGAGTAATATACAGGATCTCTCTTTTGCTGGCAGTTCCACTTTCAGATTTCAGATACTACTACACAATGTTTTAAAAACTGTAATTGCAATGATTATAATGTCATGAAAAGACTGTATGCTCTCATGCAGTTTGAAAAGAAAAATAATAATGAGGAGCTTGCTTTTTTATCATTTAATTCATGTCTGATCCCTCCACTTCTTGCACAGAATCTGTTGAGGATGTCTGTTGAGGATGTCAGTTGCTTTATGTTATTTTTCTAAAAATTTAAACATAATGTAATAGTATGAAACTCTTCTTTTTGATTATAGGTGGGTTACATAAGCAGGCTTGAAAGAGACCAAAGAGTGCACAACCTTGTCTTTCCCCATTAGAAACTAGTCTTATTAATGATTTCTAGGATAGTGCTTTCAAGAACAATGGAGAACATGATCACTGTACAGTATAGATGGCATATTACCTGCAAATTTGAATAATATATCTCCAGACAATTCAGCGGCACCTGTGACACTAAAAACATCTATTTATATTCCATACTTCATGTTTTTGGCAGCTTGATGGGCTGCATGTTCCATCATTCTGACATACTGAAAGAGAGCTCAATGTGACTCAGTAAAACAATGAGCATTAGCTGCTGGGATTAAAGTTTTTCGCTAAACCATCATCTATCTATCTATTTAAAAATAATCATATAAAGACAGTTTGCTAATTACCTAAATTAAACAGGTTATCTGAATACCTGTAATTCTCTAAGACCAAACAAAAATGCATTATTTCAACTAGCACGTTCATGTCTGTTCAGAGATGCTGAGGTATTATTCATGTTGAACTGAATCAACAACCCTGTCTGAAGGTTCGAACTCCCATTAAAAGCTTGTTGGGTCAGTCTGTGCTTACAGCCTAGAAAGCCAATTGTGTCTCAGGTTGCATAAAAAGAAACATGGCCAGCAGGTTGTGGGAGGCAATTCTGCCTCTCTACACTGCTCTTCTGAGACCCCACCTGAAGCACTGCATCCAGCTCTGGGCACCCCAGCACAAAAAGGACATGCACCTATTGGAGTGGGTCTAGAAAAGGGCCATGGAAATTGGTTGGAGGGCAGGAACACCTCCCCTCTGAAGGCAGGTTGAGAGAGTTGAGATTGCTCAGCCTGGAGAGGGCTTTAAGGAGACCTCATCGCAACCTTTATATATATTAAGGGGCCTTAAAAGAAGGAGGGAAAATTTTTACCAAGGCCTGTAGCAATAGGACAAGGGGTAACAGCTTTAAACGGACATGAGGAAAAGTTTATTTTCTGTGAGGGTGGTGAGACACTGGAACAAGTTGCCCAGAGATGTTTTGGATCCCTGGAAGTGTTCAAGGCTCAGTCTTTCTGAGCAACCTGGTCTAGTGGAAGTAACACTGCTCATGGCAAAGGGTTGGAACTACATGATCCTTAAGGTCTCTTCCAAATCAAACCATTCCAGGATTCTAGGAAGACCACGCTATTGGACTACAGTACACAAGTTCAATATCACAATCTTACTTATTTACAGTATTCAGTAAAAGAATCTCAGAAACATTACTGCATGGTATAATGAAAGGGAAGTGGCAGAGTCATCATGCCTGGAAGTGTTCAAAACCGAGTGGATCTGGCACTTTGCAATACAGTTTAGTGGGCATTGTAATATTAGCTCAGATGTTGAACTTGATGATCTTGGAGGTCTCTTCCACCTATATTGATTCTTTGATTCTGTGAAAAGGGGGAGTCATGGGAAGCTCAGATAGATACACTTGCACACTTACAGGGTTTGGTATATATTTCTACAAGCCATTGATTTTATTGGGAAGTGCACTGATCCTCTCTAATCAGCCAGAGCATCAGCACAGGACAGTGAAGCTGTCAGGCTCAGACCATGTTTCTGTTGAGCAGTCCCATCAAACAATAGGCACAAGTGCTTGGTGTTGCTTCAGCCTGTTCTCTGGGGACAGCTGCTACTAGCCTGAAGTGTCAGAAGTTGACCACATCTTTAGCTGTCTCCTCTTTAATTTAGAGAGGAAAGCATGTCCTCATATAAAAGCTTTCTTCCTTTTTGTCTTCATCTTAATTAGCAATGCCATAATTCCATCCTGAATATATGTATTTTGGGGGGGCTACTTGACCTGTATTATTCCTCTTTTTTTCCTCCCTCTTTTTAAAAAATAGCACCATGCAAATACACATCTTAGAGGAAAAAAATACATCACAAGTTGCAAAAATGTAGACTGTTCTTATTAAGGACAAAAAGATAATGCAGTCAGATTCTATTATGCATATGTTACAAGAGTAGTTGCCTTTTGCAGTTGCAAGGCATTCTATTTGCATGCTGGAGATATTCTTGGAGACACAGCATATAACAAATTGTCTCTCAGCTCAAGAAAAATAGGCTGAAACCCTTGCCATCATGTTAATATAGACAATAAAAAAGTAATTAAATGTCTTTAACTGCCTTTCTTTTAAATGTCTCTTACTCCAATTACTTTCCCCCTATTATTCATTTTTACCCTTATTGTAAATGTCTTGTAAATGTTCATGTTTGGTGTGCTTGCTTTTGATAACTGACTGGCTAGGGAGAGTCTTTGGAAAAAAGTGGAGACTCTGTGCTCTCTGACTTTTTAAAGAGGTCAGGTAGAGAGATTGTAAGGATCACAATGTTGAGAGCAAAAGGAAATGAAGCAATGAAAATAGACTTAGGATTCAATATAGTCTGGAAAATAACATCAGGAAAATAGGTGGTCAGGGAAAAATCAGCAATCTGAGCTGGAAATTACTCCGTCCAATGCGGTAAAACCCACTATTAAGATGATGGTCAGTTCCTGAAAAGGCTGATATGAAACACATTCCTCTCCTATCAGCTTCAAAGTTTGTGTAAGCTGTTCATCCTCCCTCCCTCCTTTCCTCACTCTCTCCCTCCAGATCAGATATTGATGCCCCCCTTTTGCCAGTGCATATACAGGGATGGGAGGAAGGGGCATTTCCTGTGAGACTATCATTCCCTGTCCCACTATTGTTTTCTTGGCTGCACTCCCAGAAACGGCTAATGATCACAGGCAACATATGGTCTGTGAACAAGAGGTTTCTAGTTTTTAAAAACAAAGATCAGATGCTGGAAAAGAGAGCTTGAAAGCAATGTGTAAATGATAGGAAATCAATCAAGGGAGGACATGATATGAAGCTGATGAACCAGACACACCAGGAGAGATTTTGAGGAACAGATAATACAGCCTGCAGCTGGAAGCTTGCTGCTAGGAGGGAAAGAATGTGACAGGAGAGCAGCTAAATAGCCATATAGCTCCTGTATTGGTACCCTGCACTCACCAGTATCTGCACATATTGTTGGGAATGCATCAACTTTCTGAAAGAGTCCTGTGTCTTGCTCCATGGCTCACAGCCACAGAGCTGTTTGAGTAATTTATCCCTGTTTAAGAATATCCTGTTTTATCCATCCAAATTAGTAGCAATTCATGGGCTGTTATCTAGCGTGAGCAGTGAGCAGAGCTCTGATTTGGAGTATTGCACTGAAATGAAAAAGATCTGAAGTGCTTACATATGAATTTAGTGCCCCAATCTCTCTAAGTACTTTTCTGGTCTGAGAGAGAATTCTGTGCCACCTAGACTGGTGCTTGCTTAATCCAAAGACTGAAGATGTTTGAATAAGAGGCAAGATAATTACAGGGGAGATTTCTTTTGTTAAAAATCAAAGATTGGGAATGTAACCTATTCTCAAAATAGGTGTAGATTTTCCTGTAACTGACATTTCACTCTGACAGTCCCGAGTCAAAAAATAACAGCAAAATCAGGGTAGCCATTGAAGAAAATGCTTACTTAACTAAAACAGTTTTGAGTATGATACAGGGCCATATGTGTTCACCACTGTGATATGTATGTTACAATGCAGTATTTTTCTCCACATCTTTTTTTGCACCAGTTTGGTCTCCACATATTTAAATACCGTCAGCTGCCAATGGGCAACATCACAATGCTCAGTTGCAGATAAAGAATAATATATGAATGGGAAACACTTACTATAACCCTATAGGGAAAATACAGATAATGTAGACTTTCCTGTCCGATTTACAATGTAGAGGGATATTTTTGCCTTGAGCTTGTAAATTCACATGAATATTTATTTCCTTAGACTGTGGCTTTCTTTCACCCTGAAAGCTCTCTAAATATCTATCCAGATATTTATTCTGCCCTTTCAATACAATGAAATGAGTTGGCTTGCTAATTCCCTAATTTAAGCATTATTTGAATGGTGCAGATGATTTCTATGGTACTTATAAGACAGTAAATGTGTGCTAATTTTGCTTATAATAAACAATGCACAGTGGGGCTGCTCTTCTCACATTAGGGATGGTCAGAAATGCAGATTACAAGGTTGAAGGTATTAATAATGCTTTTTGTGTACTAATCCAAAGTACTGTCTTTCCCAATTTTGATCATTATGGATATTTTGTTAGAATTAGCAGAACTGTGTTTCTAGTGGGAAACTGCTAATCCTTGTCTCAGTGTTGTTGAAATTCAGAAAGTTTTCTGCAAACAAAAGAAGTATCCTTCTGTACACCGAAGGCATTTTGTGTGAGAAAAACTAGTAATAGAAACAAACTCCTCCTGCCATTGCAAACCACACTGCACATTTGGGAAGATATAATTTTCAGAAGTTTTGTGGCTTTGTGGACTGTTAAAATGTCTCCATACATCTCTCTCTGAGGTGCACAAGTTTTGCTTCTTTGTTTTTTCAATACAATTTTCGTCTGAACTCAGCATGTTAATACAAAAAAAAACCTAGCAAAAACCCACCAAGTTTACTGGAGTTGAAATCCAGAAAAACCAGACTACTAAACCCATATTTCAGAAGTATTTTCCACCACTTAATTAATTTTTATTGAATTGACTACTTCTATAAATATCTAAGATTATGAATTAGGAAACCACATTCAGGCTTGTGGGTTTGACAGTTTTTTTCTTGATCTCCTGTTCAGAGAGAACCAGATATAGTACCCATTTTGGAAGATGATGAATACACTAGGTATGTAAGAAAACATGTATGAAACATTGCTATTAAAGTGTCTGAGAGACTATTTCTTTTAATTTATTGTGAAATTCTTTTCTATTTATAGAAAACTTTTCAAGCAGGCACTATCAATTTTAAATCATTGACGGATAATGATGAAAATATCAGACCTTTGATTTGTACCTTTCTTGCTCCTGCTTTTTTGATGATTGTTGCATATGTATGTATTTCCAGAGTTATGAAAGAAAGTTGTTTAGGGCATTCAAGAGCAGCAGCAAAAGTGGCATGAGCTGTCCTTTTCCATGTCCCTCAGTCTCTCTGGGATATTTGGTGTCCTGTGTCCAGCACAAATAAGAAGGTGTGCAGCTGAATGTCTTTCAAAGGCTGGAGCTTTTCTCCTGGCAGTGTTCGCTATACTGTATTTTTGCCTCTTGGGGGAATATTGAAAAAGAATTGCACAGAACACGTAGACCACTAAAGAAATGTGAAAATTAATGAAGCAGCGCAGAAAAGTCATGTAGACTATTGTTGTGATAAAAATGTAAGGGCTGATTTTTATTCTATTTGTGATTGGTATTAAGAAACCGAGAATACAAATGCAATCTACTCCCATACTGCCATAAGGCTGTATTTTATCTGTGGATGCTTCTTGTGGTCTGCACAGGCCTCTTGAGCTTTGGTCTTCCAGCTCATATTATCTGAGGAAATGCTATGTCAGGTATAATTTATCAGAGTGACTCTTGCTCCTATATCAGACTGGCACATGTAATCAGACTGGCACACCATGCACCTGGTGACATTGGAGAGAAATCCTGCCTGAATCCCTTCCTTCTGCTCCAGGAAGGGAGCAGGCTGCTGGAGAATATGGCCTGCTGCTCCAGACAGCCTCCAGCCAGCCTCTTTCCATTTCAGCTGTCTCCTATCCACCAGCCACAAACCCTGTTATTTTGCATAGTGTTAGGTGATCATTTTGTCCTTGTTTATGAAACAAATCTATACATTTTACAAAGCAAGCAGAAACTCTCAATTTTTATTGGGTTTTGTTGTTATTGTAGGGCAGCAATAACAATCAAGTTTGTCAGGGATTGCAGCCACTCTTTATTGCAAAGAAGCTGCAATGTGATTTTAGACACAGCAGCTGGAAGCCACCAGGAAAGCAGAGTGAAAGAAAATACTGAAGGAAGACTGAGGAATGAGTTTTGAGTCCCAGCACTGACATGGGTCAGTGTGTCAGAGGCTGGGATGTGGACAGTCAGGATGTATTACTGGCACAGCAAGAAGTGTCAGGAGATGATGGCAGAACAGTTATCACCCTGTGCTGTAGGTCAGACCCTCTGCCTTTATTTGTTCAGTGCAACCTGTCGATTACAGTGCCACACCAATTACCCACTGATATCATGGGTGAAGAGTGCAGCTTTCTGATAATCTGTGTCTGGACAGTCGCAAGAGACATCTCAGCAGGCTTTGAACTCACTGTGCCCAATTCCTCAGCCCTGAAGCCAGTGGCTAGTAGCTTTAAGGAATGCCTCTGGTCTTATAAAAACTGGAAGGCATCTGCTGCCTGACAGGCAACACCGGGTAATGCAGGATTTCATTTCTAAAGTGCAAAGACAAACTTATAAGCAGTTCTCCAAAGGGCCACAGGGGCTCAGGAAGGATGGAAACACACTGCAGAGGAAGATGAAGCTGTACTGCAGGCAATGTCACACGGGCACGGGGAGAACTGCCTTGAAGAAAGCCGGGGGGAGACAAGGCTGAGCATCCTTGAGAAGCCACCTGGTTTTTCCTTGCTGCCCGCCTTATGCAAGACCACTACAGGAACTGCAAAGCAAGCAGGACACCTGCAGCCTCTGAGACACTGGAGATGCAGGATACTAGAAACATGGAGATCTGATGTAAGAGGACAATAAATTGCCCGGCCTTCTGCCATTTCAACAGACGGGGTGGGGGAACAAACAAAAACAAGCATGTCTAAAGAAGCTAACCTATTTGTTGACACTCTCTTAGTTACAAAGGCAAAACTCCTGTCCTCCTGTATTGCCATTTTACAAAAGCTTGTACCCTGCTGCCATCTAATGGACGATTCTTTTTAAAGAGAAGGAATCGATCAGGTACCTAGATGGGTGTCAGAGGAAAAAAACGGATTCTGCAAAACGCTGAGGTTGAGCGATCATACAGGGAAATAAAAACTCAACATTGAGACATTTCTGCAGTCACCTGACTCACCCTTGTGATCCTTCTGAAAACTGAGCCTAATTGTTTATTATCATCATTAGCTTCCAGCACATTTTAAATCAGTACTATGTATTGTATGCATTATTTTTCCTGCTGAAACACAGAGTTGATGGAGGACTGATGCTTGATCTGCCACAGTTCTGCACACACTCTAGGAGGAGGAAATGAAATAAAACAGCCATCAAAGAGAAAGTAGTGTCATTGCTGCTTGTGCTCCATTTTATATGAATGCGAAAGTTGCAATTGAATCTTTAGAAAGAGTATTATCAGTCTCATATCTGGCTAGCAGAGCTGGCACAAAGCAGCAGTGATAAAGAACAGCAGACCATGAACTGAAAGCAATGACACTGCAGACAGGGTGTTTTCCTTAACTTCTGGTCCCAGGAGGTGATGTATATAAATAATGGGTTTGTTTACTGAAGATATGATATTTTCAGTCAGCAGTGGCAACGATGGATAGAGTTGCTCCACTACCATGCTGGAAAAAAAGTTTGAAATCCCGTTCTCAGAGCCCGTATCCTATCCTTGTTTTTGTCTGCCTCCATTTAGAAAAAAAGTTGTTTATTTGAGTTCTATTTAAGGAGTAACATCTGGGCCTGCCATTAAATATGGTTTGCAAGACAAGCCAGCCCTGATGTTTAACACCCTGACAAACTCTGATGTCTTTTATTTAAGTAATAAATTAGTGTTTAATTTTTATGGCATTATGCATTACCAGGAGAGTAATTTAGCAGGTCATTTTTAAAGTAGTGATAAAACTTGGAGCAATGGGATTGAAGCTGTCACTTCTGGAGTTTTGTATTGGGCAATGCTACAAATTTGAGTTCCCTAACAAGCATTCAATTTAGATTTAATAAGAGTTATTATATCCCCTGTCAATTAAAATTAGATTATTTATTACAAACACTAACAGAGAACTGGCTACAGAACTGTGGCTGCACACACCAAATTTGATCTTAGAAATGCCAAGTGGTATTTCCTCAACTCTTTTGAAAACCCAAATTTGGATTAAATTTTGTCTTATCTTCCACTTTGGTCACTATAGTGGCATTTTTGCATCATTTCCCCTTTCAAGGTGAAATTGCCATGGACATGACATAGAAAGGAGAGGTGAGGAAACACTCCTGGGGATTCTAAGTAGACTTTCAAGTATAGATGCTTACTGTAGCAGAGTTCAGGGTGAAGACCTAAATTAACTTTTCTTAAATTCTTCAAGAATAGTGCAGATGACCTGATGCCCCCATTGTCTCTCCTCTTATACCACTTTCTTTTCATTGCTGTAATATGCAGGTAGCTTACTAGCAGCCTGTCAACAGGAAGAACTACTTCCCCCAGCTCCTAGGAGATGTGTTAGGCTCTACTCAGCCTAATACATCAGTAATCTGCACTGATCTTCCTCTGCCAAACACCCCAGCACAGCTCTGTGTGAGCCACTCATGACACAGCCAGACAGTATGTCCAGACTGGTCAGAGATGTCATGTGGCTGCAGTTCCATGGGCCAAGAAGATAAGGTGACACCACTCTATATGTGCAGTGACATGAGAAATAGCAACAAGCCTGTAAAAGAAATCAAGACAAACAGGAAAACTAATTAGAAATGGTGCACAGAAGACACAGATAATTCACCTGACCTGTGGATCAATGTTCCAACTTTTTGTGTGATGTAGATCAGAGAAACAGACCTGGCAGTGTAGATAATGCAGGGGGAAGCACTTTTATCTAAAGTTGCATCTGGAGCCTAGGTTGGTCAGATACAAATAGAAAATTTGAGGTCTGTAACAAAAACACTGTAGGCAGCATAAATACAGACAAATGCCATTGCAAAGCATTGGTTTCCAGCAGTTTGCTATTCAACATCTAACTACTCTTTTTGTAGCCTCTGACCAGCTGGAGAAATCAGCAGTATGCAGAAATTGCTGGGAAGACAGAGAGCCAACATTTAGGAACCTCTCTGAGCAACCAGTAAAGGCACAACTTTCATTCTCCTTAGCCACATAACACCTTCCTACTTTTTTTTTTTTGAGATTTAATTTTAGACAACAAGAAAAACTAGTGTTTCTAGTGTTTTTGTATTGTGGCAGCTTTTGAAGGTAGAAATTATTATCAATGAGACTGAAGAAAAAGAATTGACCTTTTTCAAGAGGACATAGCAATCAGTGTTCCTGAAAGGAGAGACAGGAGTTTCAGTTTTCCCTTCAGTGATTGTACGTGAATCATGGAATCATAACTCATTTAAGTTGGAAAAGACACTTAAGATCATTGAGTCCACCTATTAACGTAGCACTGCTAAGTCAGCCACTAAGTTCAAAGTGTTATGTGTACATGTCCTCTAACGTGGCCAGTCTTAAATATCTCCAGGGATGTGACTCCTCTACTTCCCTGGGCAGCCTTTTCCAATGCTTCACAACGTTTTTGGTGAAGAAATTTTTCTTAATACCTGATCTAAATCTCTTGTTACTAGGGAAAAGAGGTAGACCTCCTCCTCTCTAAACCTCCTTTCACGTAGTTGTAGACAGTGACAAAATCTCCTCGAGCTTCCTTTTCTCTAGGCTAAACACTCCCAGCTCTCTCAGCCGCTCCTGATAAGACTTACCCAACTTCATTGCCCTTCCCAGGACTTACTCCAGAACCTCAATGTCATTCTTGTAATGAGGGGCCCAAAAATGAACAGAGGATTCAAGGCTTCACTGGTGCCAAGCACATAGGGGCAATCATTTCGCTAGTCCTTCTGGACTCAGTATTTCTGATACAAATTTCTGACAAAGTACTGTTCTCACATGCCCTGGGATGTCCATACTGAGGGAACTGATGCGTTGGTAGATATATAGGCAAGACATGGAGTTGCTGCACATCATGAAGAAGCTTGGACAAGAGAAAGCTTCATATTAAGATATACTTTAGGACAAGAAGGGAAGAAACAAAAAGCAACAAGACAGGGCCATCAGGTTTGCTTTAAACAAGCTTTTGCTGATGGGAATTATTCTCCCCACAAAAGCTAAGGTTTGCCTCGATTTTTTGTTTGGATTTTTGTTTTACTGCTCTGGGCTAATTGCTCCTGAGCTTTTCTCCTTTTTTGGTCCTCTCCTTGGTAGCTGACAGGCCCTACTTTAGGCTCAAATGGATAATGGCCATTAAGGCAGGTACTGGTTTCTCTTCCTCAGCCTTTTTGCAGAAGGCACAACCTATGGAAGTGTTAACACATTTAATTAGCAGTGTTTACCTTCAGACAGGCCTATATTTAAGCCCCATGAGGAAATAAGGCCATAGTCCTTCTGTTCATTCAGAGGAAATTTAGGATTTGGAGTGAGTACCTCTCTGACAAGCATGTTCATATGCCAAACTTATTAGAAGAAAATGAACTTTTCCTTTTTGCCTCTTTTTTTCTGCTTTTCCTTTCTGAAAGAACTGATAACAGCACTCAGTTATGTGGTTTGCTGGCAGCAAGCCCAGAACAATTGTTTGAAGTCTGTATCCTTTCTGTGCAGAAATCTGTGATTAAGCCACCTTCGAACAAAAGTAATGTCAGATCATGTCAATATCTTAAGTTTTCTATACTTGGTTATTACCCTCCATGACTAGATGTGACTCTTCATGTTGACTTTTCAGTCATTTTGATTTGTATTTCCCCCAAGACTGAAATTCATGGGAATAGGAGAAAAAGTTTAATCTTTTGCTTTGAGAGGCTGATCTGCTAAAGCTGCTCAGTGGGAATACTCACAGGAGTTAAGACAAACAGAATACTGGACAATAGGCTTTACATCCAGAAGGAAAAACCATGCTTGCCATGTTGTTTTAAAGCTTAGGCAGAAAATCTGTACAGAGCTTTAAAAAGCTTTGTCTGGGTGCATGTTTTTTTCCCCTAGGCTTTTAATTCAAACCATCTCTCTCTTCAATTGTTGCAATATCAGATAAAATTTCTTATAACATTGAGTAAGTTGGATAAGCTTAAGAGATTTTATAGCAGTGGCATATTCAAGTTGTGGAAGGACTATAATCTATTAAGGTCAATATACCTTTTCCTGATTTGCATCTATAATTAGTAGCAGAATATGTTCTATCCATTTTAAAGAGTAATCTTCATCATGCTATGAAATGCTGGTTCATCTAAGGAAATATGGAATCCATCTTCTCTTAAAAGTAAAATTTGGCACACAATCCTTCTATTATTCTGTATTTTTGAAAAGCATTCTATTTGTATAATGACACAGGAATAAGATGAGTTTGGTTACCAAATTGCAGTAGTCTGCAGATAAATAACCAGTTGATTAAAAAGTTTCTTTCTTTCTCAAGGCAAAATATACACGTGGGGATGAGGCTGGCAGCACAGAGAGGGAGGGGTGGAGATGTGAATACACAAAAAATTCCTACTGATTTTCATTCTCAAATCTAAAAAGTGGTAACAGAAGAGAAAAACTGCAAAGCTAAGAGCTTACAAAGATGAAGGCTAGATTTTTGAATTACCATCTTTCTTTGGCAGGGGAAAAAAAACCCAATGACTTTGCAAATAATCATCTTTTTAGTATAGATTCATCCTTTGACTTAGGAATCAGTTATTTAGAATAGAATAGAATAGAATAGAATAGAATAGAATAGAATAGAATAGAATAGAATAGAATAGAATAGAATA
>JAWWLV010000088.1:54863284-54887998 GCA_035041135.1 Platyrinchus mystaceus
ATAGAATAGAATAGAATAGAATAGAATAGAATAGAATAGAATAGAATAGAATAGAATAGAATAGAATAGAATAACTGATTAGCTAAGCTGTAGCTTTTCTTTCCCTGAAGGGAGAGACTGCTAATACTGTTGTAGAGTCAGTGAAACTGTATATAGTGCTAAACCTTGTAATGATGCTTTTAAGTTCCTCTGCCCTCTGATGGGGCAATATATATCAACCGCCTTTGAAACTGAAGAACTTCGTTAGCGTCATGGTGTCTCTCAAAGGAAAAAGTGCAGATTTGCACTTGTAAAATAGGACTGATTTTTCTCAGCAAAAATATAACCAATGCTACCATAAGTATAACCCAAAGAAATTGCATAATTACTCATTAGATGGGAGAAAAGAAAAAAAAAACAGCCAAAAAAAAAAAAATCTCTAGCAGGACATGTTTAATCTGCAAAATAAGCTTTCAATCCCTGCTGTTTGTGTTCTTTTCTCAATAAATATTTATGGACAGAATTGTCCTTAGGCTACTCATATGAAGACTATGTTTCTTTCCTTCATATAAGCATTTGAGCATTTCACTTAGCCATGACCTTGTTTTTAGAAAAGCCAATCAGCCCAATTCCGAAGCAAGTCCTGTTGCTCTCTTTCTGCAGAATTCATACATTTTTAGATGCAGCTGGAGTAATCCACTTTGCTGACACACTATTCCCCAACCCCCATTGCCTCAGCACATGCAGCATCTGGCTTACTGTGCTCAGCAAATGGGAGAAAAAGGACATTTTGCAGGTTCAACTGTTCTGCTAGAAACTCAGTAATGAAATCAGAAATGACAAGGTAAGCTCAGCAGTGACCAAGCTCTGAGATGATTTTTTGCTAACCCTTTGATGGCTTTCATTCACATTCCCAGAAAAATCAAATTTGAATCTGTCATTTACTGGTATTCTTTATTCTTCCTGGTTTGCTTGTTTGTAGTGTTTTGGTTTTGTGGGGTTTTTTTGGGGGGCAGACTGTAAAGGAAGGAGGGAGTGAGAAAAAGAGGGGATGTGGAGGGAGAATGGTTATCTTTACATGATGCTCCACTTTTTGCCTTTGAGAGGATTGTTACTGAGAAGATATGAGAGTAAGTTTCTAGAGAAAAACAAGAAGACCCTGGATTGCTGACAAATATTGACTTGCGTACATAATAATGTGTATGAAAACTGTTCACTTACACTGAGACAATGTAATAAACACATGCGCCAGTTTTTTCTTCATTGCAAAAACAGAGTTCCAGTTAGTTCCTCCTCATCAAATTTTCTATTTTGATCCTGTATTTATTTGTATTTCAAGCTCCCAAAGTATACTAAGCAAATTCAGAAACAAATGGCTGTAAACAGAGTACAACAGCAGACCTGGTTTAAGTATCCACAAATCAGAGCCAGTGATGGTTGAAGCCAAATGCTCTGTTCATTGTGTTCTTAAGCAAACGGTGTAAGATGGCTAAGGTGACCCACCATGCACAGACTTGATATGGCAAAGATTCGCTGTCAGGAGCCCGGTTTCCCAGCTGTTCTGTCTGTTAGCAGTGACTACAGAGGAAACATACAATGCTGGTTACAGTCTGTCTATTTATAGTCTGAAAAGGGAGGAAGAAGATTAGTTTTCATTATAGTGACTAACGTGAAGGCTGAGTCTGAGCCAGAGCAGCCCCACTTAGAGGGTCAAGCTGCAGGTGAGGTAATTAGTGCTGGCATATGTTAAGTTTACAAGGTGCAGTGCAGCACCACATACCCAAACAAACTCTAGTCAAGCTGGTACAGCTAAATGACAAGAATACAGAACAGTGTGGAGAACCTGTCTTAGTGCTGGCTGTGGGAAGATTCTGCTGGCCAGCTTCTGCTCTCAACTCACTAGCCCAATGCTTTAGTGACCCGGGTACAGCTGCACAGCTCGAGTGCTTCCATGTCCAGGGTTAGTTATGATTTTTTTCCACGGCATTTCTTGACTCATGTCAATGTTTCCTTAAACAAATGCTGCATTCATTTTTGTCCTTAGAGGAAGTTTCTTCAAGAACAGAGGTTTTCATACAGGAACAAATTCCTATGAAATTAGGCAGTTTCCCTAAATCAGATCCTGATTCACATCAGTTTCTGTGCAGGCATATTCTTCCTCCAAAACTGCCTTTTAAATGTATATTTGACATCTCAGTTGATCAATATAAGTAGATTTTGGTCCATTTGTGCCCTTATGCAACTTAAGATTGTTGTGCAAAAAGCCTACAATTTTCCGATGAAGAAAACTTAAAATCTAGTGTCAGAGTACAGTTTCTCCCTCTTGCAGAAGAAACACTTTGTAGATAAACAAAGAACACCTCTGATGTCAAACAGCCCAACCACTTCACAGCTTGTGAATAGTTTCTTATTTAGACCAAATACAGACCATAGCTCTTATTCTTTAGTAAAGCCTGAACTCTTTCTCAACACCAAATGCCTGATCTAGTAGCTGTGATAGGAAGCATGACTGTGATGTTCCCCTCTAAAAAGTTTAGATCTGCCATGTCAGATATTTTTTTCTTTTTCTTATAAATGGAGTCCTACAGAGCACTCTGCTCCGGGCTACATGATAGCACAAGTGATACAGTGCTTTCCAGGTTCAATCAAATCTGAGTAAAAATCATCAGCAATTATCAATGATCAAAGAAATTTATTACATTCATTTATATTTAGATTAGAAAGAAATGTCATAACAAGTAATGCAACATGATGGGTATCTTGGTCATCATGAGATAATTACAGTCATACAGAGTTGCAAAACACCGGGAAGAAATATTTGCTTCTTAAAAAATAGTAAAATATTTGTCATCTTTACTTTTTAGGTGTTGCTAGATCTATTATTTATGCATGTATATATTTTTATCCATAAATGATGTTGCCATGTAGATATGTTGCTATTTGAGCAGGCAGATCAATGTTAAGAATTGTGTTCTCTATTTTCAAAATGTTTTGTCACTTACTTAATGACTTCATACAAACCAATACATTTGAATAATGTGAAGGATAAGAAGTAAATTTACAGAAAATTATTGTCAGCACTTGTATCACAGTAACGTGTTCAAATTCCAGCCAAGTTCAGTACTCTGTTTTAGGAAAAAAAGCTGCCTCTTGCAGCCTAAGATTATAACCACAGTTTGCTGCAAATGTTGACAGTCCTGCAAGATCAATATTCAAAAAGACCTTATAAAGGAAAAGGGAGAAGTATTTTCTTCACCTCAGAGATCTTGGACTCTGCAGCCATAAGCCATAAACAGCTTGGCCAGGGTCTTGTATGATAAGAATGTCAGAACCAAGAAATTGAGTTTAGAATTACTAAATTATGGCACAGTGCCTTTACCCCAAATCACTCTTCCATTTCAGATAAAAATCTTTGTTGCAAGGGATTGCTTTTGTGCTCTGGAAATCTAGTTTTAGATGTGCATGGTTTTCCAACTTAGTGCAATGCTTTGTAAAATATATTAAGGCAGCTTTGCTATATCCCAACTGAAACATTCTTTACAAGTCCAAATTTCTGGATGACTACTTAGTAGAGAGACATTTAGCATGGGAAAGCCTATGAAAGGAAGAAGGGAGGGAGAGAAAGGCAGATAAAGAACTCTGGTTCTCTTTGAGACATTTTTTTCACACTGTTTTCTCTTTTATTGTATTTCTTTTGGCTGAGATGGAAAAGATTTGCAAAGTAAACAACGAGTAAATGCTCTCAGATTTGTATAGAGTGTAATGCCATGAACAGTAGAACTGCACCTACATGTTATGCAAGAGGTCAGAATCAGGATGTGGATGCAGAGAAGTGGTTTGCTTTCACAAATCACCTGCAAAATAATAATGTCATTTCAGTTTTTCAATGAAGTTTATTTCCTTGTCATTTTTATTCAAGGCAGAACAATTGTTCATACTTTCACAGAATAGTTGAGGTTGGAAGGGGTCTCTAGGGAAGTTAAACCTTTAGCACCTTATTGGTGCTAGATTTTTTTTTTAAATGCTAAAGCTAATAATTTTCTATTGGGGTGTGCTATGCTATGTATAAATCTTTCTCATATATCCATGAACTTTGATTGGTTTAATACTCATTAAATTCATAAGGACATTTTAACGTATACACACATTTGATATTCTTGGTCTTGGGGCTGCCACCACTAAGCTGTAACACGAGTCCAGTAGATTTCTTCTCTCTCATATGATGACCTTTTTAGTCTAACAAAATTTTGTTAGGGTTCTGGTTTAGATTTGCTATTACATTACATATACTCACTTGCATCACCTATATGGTATTTGAAAAGTGCCTAGCCAATGACTGTTCAAAGAGTGAGAGCTGCAGTTCTACAGCAAGCTCACCTTTCTATGGGGAACCCACCTCTGTCCATGTAGCTGTACTCTCTGATAACAATATAACAGTGGCACTAATGGTAATGTTAAAACTAAAAAAGGTGGATAACAGGAATATAGCCAGGCACAAGTCTCTAGAGGGCCACTTAATACGGGAAACTATTATTTTTAAATTGAAATTTTGTAAGTACTTTCTTTGCATTCTTGGATTTAGAACACTGCTGAGATAGTAAGATTGCACTAAGATATTTGGGCATAATGATAGTTTTAATGAGTTATTTTAAAGATAAGGAACAGGCAGGGAATAGAATAAAGACTCAAGTGCAGCCATGTGAGAAGTTTCTCTGGCATAGATGATATAGAAATGAACTGTAAAATTACTTTTCAAAGACCTTTTTGCAAAGTCTGAAGAGGAAAAGGCTAGATCAACATAGGCATATCAAGGAGCATTTTCAGGGCCACAGCACATAATAGAGCAGATGTTCTAGCCAAAGCATCAGTTTCGGGGGTGGAACAGTACCGTAACATAAACTCCACTAGTTTTTTTCGGATCCTAGAACAGTGTAGGACTGGGAGGTGTAACACACCTCCTCAGAGCTGCTAGCTCAGACTGGAGTTTTACTTTTAAAATTATACAGGGTTCTTTAATACCTCTAGATAACATCAAGAAAATAAGCCACGTACTTGTCCCAATAGGTACTTTTACTGATAATTTAGGGGAGAAAATAAGATAACTTGGCAAAATTTCAAAAGGGTAGCATACAATCAAAACAAAGCATTCCACTAAATTACTGACCCCGCACACGACCACCCTCACAACTTAGCAAGATCCAATCTCACTTGCCTTAAGCTACCCAAAACATCAAGAAAGGAGCAAAGAAAGAGGAGGGAGCAAGGAGAGAGAAGAAGGAGAAAGAACGAGAGACAGATTATATAGCTACCATTGGAACCCTGTGGAAGCTCTCACATGTCCAGATGGCCAGGCTGTGATGCATGGCAAATATATGCCTTTGGTTTTATCTGCTCTGGTCCCTATGGCCAACCCCACAAGTGAGACTCTGACCCACCAGCCACTCTGGGGTTCCAGAGCGGGGTGAGAGGCAGTGTTCTCACTGTCCCTGCCAATCTGAAGCTGGGTTGTGGCTCCAGGATGTGTGGGGTATTATTGTTTTCTCAGGCTGCTTTTGACTAGCAGCTGCTCCATGGCTTCCCCAAGTGGGCTTGAGGAGCCTGCCATGGGGGATACAACACCACCTCGCTTCCATTCCCCCTCCACACACACACACACACACATGCACACACACACACACCCTGAGGTGGTTCCAACACAACAGTTACAGATCCAGTATCTCACAGGAGGCCACAGAGATGTTAAGCTCTTAGCTGTTTCAATTCAGAACAGGATGTCCATCTCTATAATTCAAATTCTTTGCAAATGCTCTTAATTGAGTATAAATAGGAACCATCCATGAAAACTACATGACAAAAAATGTTGCAGTGACATAAAACTGGAGTGGCACCATAAGAATGAAGACAGTTTTGCTCAACTCTAGGTTTGATGCATATCTGAAGTGTTTATTAATTTCTGTGAAACTGGGATTGGGACATGAACAAAGGAGTCATTGGAAGTATATTTCTACAAATATGCAGTAGAACAACATAACTTTGTCTTAATGCACCTGCTGAATTAAGTTAATACTTCAAGAAAATTGTTTTAGTCATAAGTTTCATAAAAGCTCAGAGGACTATGATTCATCAAAGGACCTAGTCATATCTTTTGAGCTAAATATTCTCAGTTTTAGTTCAGAAGGCTCTGAAATGCAGTAATAGAAGATCAAGCAAAATAATTTCATTATCTCTGTGAATAACAGGTAATTCTGGAATCAATGGCATGAAGAATAGTTAATGTACTACATCATGACTAAATTGCATTATACACTTTAATTCTGAAGAATATTTTCCACTGTGAAAGTGGAGCTGCTCTAGGAGAACACAAATTAGGTGATTAAAGAGCCAGGACACTGAGGCCAGATGCGTAGCCAAACACCACTGACCTTAAAGCCACAAATATGAACAGAAATGTCACCCTAAGCAGCGAAAATGAGAAAATGTAGAGGGGTAGAGCTGTGTGGAGATTACCCAGCACATGCATCTTGTAAAACATCATGTCAGGAATAGCAAATGGGAATGGCAGAAGAAGAAATGGGCATTGTATCATGTTGTCCACATGTTGTTGGGCCAGGGCAATGGCTCTATGACTCTACTGAACTTGTCTATATACCTAGCCAAGGATTTGGAGAACAGAGAACTACCATTTCCTGCAGTTCGCCTCCGCAGCACAGGAAATAAATTTAGTACCACAGAGGAACTGAATTGTTAAGAAAGTTTTCTGGGTTTTCTGTTATTGTCCTTGTGTCTTTGTCTCATGTTGCACAGACACATGCTGAGCATACAGTGCTCATGTAGTATTACCAGATTGGAATGGTAAGCTATTACAATTCCTTTGCACAGCTATAAACACCCACCAAAATCTACAATACAATAGAGAATCAGATTCTCATAGTAACATGGTTTGTGGACAGCAGCAGGTTGCTGTATTTAATGTTTACCATCATGTCAGGGTTCCTACATACTGCGCTGACTGTGGCAGAGTGGCAATCAAGCTGATGTTTGCAGGTCAGTTATTGTTTAAAAAAAATTCCCTTGAAAGGACACCAGTTTACATGCATCATTAAAGCTCTATCAGCACATTACACAGCTCTAGGTTGTAAACCATGCCAGATCAGGACCTTTCATTCTTTAGATGGATGAAAGTAACGATGCCAGCAGTGACAGGGTATGTATCGTGATTAGGCATTGTGACCAGGAGGCAAGACTTTTGAAAAACGATCTTCCAAAGATGATTGCAGGTAACACAGCAGGTGCTGGAAACCTCTCTGCATCACTGAATCTCTTTCATTGACTCTAACATTTCACTGATAAATGTGATTGCACTTTTCCCTCACTAAGCAAATATAGTGACTGGCAGAGTAAAAAAAACTTTAGCATCTGTGTTTATATCCATTGATCTGTGTCTTGTAAGTGGTATGTCACTTGAGAATCTTTATGAAAACAGACAATTTATAATGGCAGGTAAACTGCTATCCATCTTGCTGAAATTTTGATATAAGTTATTCTATGTCCTTCTTTACTGACCACAGTACTCAAGTTGATTCCAGATAATAGGGCTGAGACTCTTTAATTTCTAAATAAGTAATTTAAGGCTAGTTTGAATTTTTAATTCTTTAAATACACTTACTTTCTCCTTGGTATCTTGTTATGCATAAGGGAGTTTGGGGCTTTGGACCTTGGACCCATGTGAAAAGAGGAAAAGTTCTGTAATAAGATCAATAGTTCTCTCAGCAGTGACAGGGATGCAGAGTTTTTGGCATTTGGAGTAAAAAAGAGGTGGCAAAAGTCTGTAAGTGAAGACCAAACAACCTTCTCACAAATGGAGGAGGCAAGGGCATCAGTGGAAGGTCACCACACAAATGAGTAGACAGAACCTTTTTCAGGATCTTGCTTTCAGAGAAGATGCATGCAGTGAATTTCCAGAGGAGGAGCCTCAAGGAATTACTTTGAGTTTCAGGTGTAATATAAAAATTGAAGGTGTTATATATTTATCAACAATCTGGATGCAGCACTATCAGCAAGTTTGCTGATTAAACTAAACTAGGAGGTGCTGTTGACTCTCTTGAGAGACAAGAGGCCTTGCAGAAGAATCTAGAGAGAATGGAGCATTAGGCTATGATTAATGGGATGAAATTTAACAAATCAAAATGCCATATTCTGTACCTGGCATGGAGCAATACAAGTCTAAAGTGGGAGAGGAGTGGCTGGAAGGCAGCCCTCCAGAGAGTGGTCTGTGGGTGCTGGTTGGCAGGAGGCTCAAGAGGAGTCAGCAGTGTGTGTGCCCTGGCAGCCAAGAGGGCAAACCACATTCTGGAGTATATCAAGCACAGCAAGACAGATGGTCCAAAGAGGTGACTGTCCCACCATATTCAGCATTGGTGCAGTCTCACCTTGAATACTCTGTACAATTCTGGGTCCTGCTGTTTAAGAAGGATTTGAAGGTCTTTGAATGTGTCCTGAGGAAGGCACCACAGCTGATGAAGGGGCTGTCAGGCATGTCCTCTGAGGAGGGACTGAGGACTCTGAGTTTGTCTAGCTTGGAGAGGAGGAGGCTAAGGGACGACCTCACTGCTGCGAGTAGCAGCTTCCTGAGGTGAAGAAGTTAAGAGGGAGGTGCTGAGTTCTTCTCCCTGGCACCCAGTGCCAGGACACAATAGCTAAAAGCTGCATCCATCAGGGAAGGTTTGGACTTGACATGGGAAAACATTTCTTTACTGGGAAGGCAGTCAAACACTGGAATAGGCTTTCTGGAGAGGTGGGCACTGCCTTGTTCCTGTCAGTATTTAAGAGAGTATTTAAGGACAATTCCCTTTGGTCAGCCCTGAAGTGGTCAGGTTGTTTGACTAAATGGTCAAAGTTTAAAAAAAAAAAGTAAATGTAAAAAAAGGCCAATGTAAAAAAAATAAATTACAGCCTAGAATTTATCCTTAAAAATCTGAATTCTATTTAATGTGACAGCTAACTTTTCTGTTTTGCTAACTCTGAGCGCATCTTTATATGTGTTGAAATTCTCAGCAGGTTTTGTTCTGGACTTCCAGCCATTTGTTACTTTGTTGAAAGCTGCACAGTTAGTTTTATCTTGAAAATTGAAATCTAACCTGTATTTTTATTTAGTCTGAAAGGGGGAAAGTCAGTTTGATGTTATACAGTGTTAATACACTTTCCACCTGTTGACTTGGGGATTATTTTCCCTGTGCGTTGTCAAAAGACTTTTCTGTTATTAAGCCAACATCTTGTGTAGCAATTACTTTTAGTTTATTTTTCTTGATTCAGGTTAGGATTGAGTAAATCAGGACACTACCATCCTAATTTTAAATTAAGTAGCAATTTACATGCTTCTTTTCAAATTATATTCTGCTGTGATGTTGATAACTGTTCACTTGTAGCCCAAGAAATAAAATATTGTCATTTCTAGATACAGTCTGTGGGTATTATACTGAGGATGCAAGGCCACAGAAGAGACTGACTCCTGCTTCACTACAAGCTCCTTTCAAGTAGTTGTAGAGAGCAATGAAGTCCCTCCTAAACCTCCTTTTCTCCAGGCTAAGCAACTCCAGTTCCTGCAACTGCTCTTGATAAGAGATGTTTTCTAGACCCTTCTCCATCTTCATTGCCCATTCAACTTGAGGTGCAGCCTCACCAGTGCCGAAAAGAGGGACAGAATCACTGCACTGGTCCTACTGGCCACACTATTCCTGATACAGGCCAGGATTCCATTGGCCTTCTTGGCCACCTGGGCACACTGGTGACTCACTCACATTGAGTCAGCTGTCAACCAACGCCCCCAAGTCCCTTTCTGCTGAGCAGCTTTGCAGCTGCTTTTTCCAAGCCTGTAGCAATGCGTGGAGTTGTTGCAACCCAAATGCAGGACCAATAACAATAATAATGGTGCAGTGCAGAGAAATACACAACTGGTACATATTCTGCAGTCCTGAAAGTTGGAGTCATGCGACTTGGGGCAGAGAGGTACAGCCATAGGATGACACAAGACTGTGCACTGACTGATACAGGGGACCCCAGGGCTATAAATAATTCACCAACAGTCAGGAGTGGAGCTGGTTAAAACCAATTTCAAGGGCACCAAAGAAATGAAAGAAGATATGCAAAATTTACCATATATAGTAAATCATATATTCATTAAATATAGCAAATGAAGTAGAGTAAAACATATAGTAAATGTGTCTTGGAGATGCAGACCAGAGCAGAACAAAGGTTTAAAAGCATGTTAGCACAATGAACAATGACACCAAGCAGATCACCCAGTCACAAAGAAGTCACCAGCATAGTAGTCCTCTCAGCAAAGGACAGAATGCTGACAACTTGCCATTCTTGCTCTCCTCTCCCCCCAGCACACACCCCCCTCCTGCTCAGTCTGAAGCTGTGATCTCAGCTCCATTAAGATTAGCACCGATGACAGAAAAGTGCCTGCACTGCTCTGGGGTCATAGTTACATCTTTCACAATAAAGTACAACTCGGTGCAAGAAATACTGCCAATTTTCTTTGACTATTCAGATACAGAGTCCAACAGCAAATTTGGTTTTCATTACAACCAGTTCCACACTGAAGTGGATCTGAAGAGTTGAGTCAAAGGTGTGATTTTTGTTGTACTGATACCCAAACTGCTCTGAGTGTGCATATGTAGATTCCTCTCCCAGAAAGGAAACAGAAGAAAGGAAAAAAAAACCCACCAACTTGATTTGTTGAGCATAATTGTATATAGATAATCTCAATCCATTACTTTGTGGCACAGAACAGTTTTCCATTCACACATCCATCTTCTCTGAAATAGAAGACTATTCTTACATTTTATTCACATAATGGTTTTGATAGAAAATCTGTTTTGCTGCAGATGAGGGCCCTGGAGGGTTTTGGACTATTGTAATACATAAGAGCTGCCTGACATTGCAGCATTCGTTCTCCAGTGCGATTGCCTAGCAGGGCTAAAAGCACTGATGTCTTTTACAGTTCTGGTATTGCCATTATCCATTTCAATGGGGTTTAAATGCAAAAGTGAAATTGATGGTGTTACAGCATGAATTTCAATCATGCTAAGAAAGAAGATATTGATGGGAGCCAGCAAGGAAGCTCTGAACAAAAATATTGCAAGGAAGAAGCTGAAAGGGCTGATTGCTATAAGCCCAGTGACTCTGTGTTTTCAAGTGACAGAGCTGCCACACATTAAAACAATGTAACTCAGGAGTAGCAAAACTAATGAAAAAGCAGTAAGACTGTTTTGCAGGAGCTTAAGGAGTTGGATTTTAATTTCCACAGCAGACAAGCAAAGCTGTGAGCAACCTTGACACAAGTTGAAAACAGAATCACAGTGTTATGTGGTTCATTGAATAATCTCTGTCACAACTATGGCTCTGATTCCTGCTTGGATCCAGACAAATATCCATGACAGTTTCCTCTGGGGCTGTGGTCAGCAATTCCCTTGCCTGCCTCTGCATGCCCTGAGACTTAATGCCATCACCAAGAAATAAGCAATTTTGTGAGAAACGCAGACAGTTTTTGAGGATCTCCACATTTACCTTGAGCTGCAAGCAACTAAAATGGCTTGTCTGGTGCCTTGATTTATTTGTGTTTCTGCTTCCAGGACAGCAGCATGCTTTGTACCTGTTTAATTGGTTTGAATCAAATTTATACACTAGGCAAGCTTAAAACAACAGAGACGCACAACAGAGCTGTGGTCTTGATTACAGAATTATGGTTGAGATTACAAAGAGGAAAGTAAAATTATAATGTCATATTTCAGATAATACAATAAAAATCCTCCTTAGCTTCCATGGTATTTTTATAGATCACAAACTTAGCATTTAGACTGTTCTTTCTAAATAAATGTCCTTTCCTACCTTCTATTGGTCTGATATTCCTGCTGCCATAACTCTAGCCTGTGCTTTAAGTTCCAGTCCCAATTCTCTCCATCTACAGCTTGCTCAGAATAAAGTAGAAGAATAAGGCTTGTAGGACTGATACATTCAAGCCATTTGAGGAAAGAATTGTGACAATGTACCAAAGAAATTTTGAGGCACAGTGACTGACAAAAGTTCCTACCAAGAAACGATAATAATGTGTGTGAAGTGGATTTTTATACAAGATTTCCTTAGGGAACCCCTTTCTTATCAAAACTATCATTTTATGATAAAGATCATTATGCGTATTTAGCAAAACATTTCTATTGTACTCTGAATAAAAAGTCTTTTTCCCCTGAAAGTGTTTTGAGACAAATATGTACCAATGTGTGTAAACATGATTTTATAGGAATTTCTTATGAATAGCCCTTGAAAACATCTCTCTCAAGCTGCAGGTTCTCCTATTCTGTCTGCATTATTTGTATTCATACTCTCACCAGTAACATCTGCAGCCAAGGCTTTCTGCAGAGTCAAATCACAGCATTTTGAATGAAATGTAAAATCTTTACTGATGGACCTCATCAGTAGGCTGGGTGCAGCACTAAGTAAAAATTGATTCATTTTCTTTCAGTAAAAAGGTGGCACACATTTCCACATGAACCCACCTACCTATCTGGCCCTTCTTGTAAGCATACTGTGTTAAAGGTTTGAAATCTTAGCCTTATTATTATTAACACAGACCAGGCCCTGTTGGGTAAATCTACAACCCATACCAGCCCTAAAGACTCTGAAATCTCTGACTATAGAAAGGAATGGTCGCATACAACTGAAAATTAATTCCCTGTAAAGGCAAACCTGCTCTTTGTTTATACACTGTTGTAATTAAGGATTTAAACCAGAGTGTCTATGTTAAAGTGCATATAATGCTTTCAAGTTTGCAAGATGATTAAAAAGATATTAAAAAATGTTACAAAATATATATCTGTTTTATATAGCAGTCCTATTCTTATTTACTTTACTGCAATATTAATTATAATAATATACTGTATTGCAGTGGAAACTCCAGTTAAGGGACTAGGGTTTCATTGCACTAGAACACGACAAAATAAAACATGACAAATATGATCAACACAACCATTGTCGATGCATCAGTGGAAGTGATTCATTAAGATAGGTGTATAACTTGTGGCTCTTCAGGTGTGTAAGGCTCACAGGAGATGTAAGTATGGTGAGAACATGGAATGCAGTGACTGAAGACTGGATGATGGTAGTGGAAGGCTCACCTTTAACCAGCATCCCTGGCCAGGGGAGAAAGCCTGAGAGCAGAGCCCATTGCATTCGTGCTATTTGGCTGGACAGCAACACAGCTGCACAGTCAGCCTGGTCTCCACTGGTATAGTGAGGCGGCTGGGGAGCCTTTCTCACTGAAGAGAGATTTGCCTCCAGTAGTACTTGAATTTTGTAGCTCTCACAGCAATTTTTCTTGACAAATGTTCTTTGCGTTTTAGGCTTACAAGTTTGGTAATATTCAGAGAATGTAAAGCTAGGGATCTAAAATACTTAAGTTATAAAGACATGCAAGCATTTCTTCAAGGTTACTCAGGGCAACTAAATTAGCTGCTTAACAAGGATTGTATTAATATATCCCTGACTTTTTGTCAAAGTCCCTCTTATTTCATGTGAGTTTATTCAGAAAGTGGAATTATGATTTTTTTTGTGCTTGAATGGTAATGCTACCTTGCACAGAATTTGACTATCATGCTAGCTGAAGTACAGTAATAGGTCTTGGATATTATTACTATATTTCTACAGTGGAAATGTACTAGGGGACAATTAGCACATGCTAATTGTGTTTGTATTGCTTAGCTTCATTTATTGGATTTTTTTTCTGTGATGTATATTAATAGACTTCTAATAGACATGTCTACGTTTTCAGAGGAAGGAGGTGTGTAGAATAAATTTAAGGATAAATAAGTCACACATGAAGCAATGTATGAAAGCAAAACATGCCTGAGGTGAGGCAGACACCAAATTAGTGTTTTGTCCACCTGTCTGATCTCCCATGAATTCAGTGTTACTACACTAAACATGTAGTAACAGCATATTTGAGTATGACTGGATATGATAAATTAGGAGCTTGAAAAAAAATTTATGATAAACATGCTCTGCCTTCTGAAATCTGACGCACTTTGCCTGGAAAAACAAGAAAGAGGTAGTAGAATCAATGCGCTTGAAGGGTTTTTTTCAGTGTAGGCAACACTGTAGCATATATTGACATTAAAAGCTTCAACTTTTCAGACAGCTTCAAGGGAACATGTGTCTTTTCTGTCTATCCTATGCAGGGAATTACTGGAACGCAGCTTCTTTTGTTACTTCATCATCTTACCTCCACTTCTCCACCTTCCAAGGGGAAACCAGTGCAGACATCTCTTTCTATTTCAAAACATCGGCCTCAGATGGGGTGTTTCTTGAGAATCTGGGTAACACTGACTTCATCAAACTGGAGCTGAAATGTAAGTATATGCTTCTCATCACTTTTCTTGGCACCTGTACAGGGTTTTTGCCAGATAGTAGGTTTCAAGAAATGTGTATCATTCAGTAAAATGTGTAAGCTCACTAAAGTCTGGAAAAACTTCCAAATGAAGTTGCTTGACATATTATGAGGTTGCCTTATGTGGGAAGAGCACTTGAAGTATATTTGGATTGTTTATTTAGGGGAAAAATACAAAGAAGAATAGAATTGGTAATATCAATTATAAAAATGACACTGACCTGAAAAGAATTTCCTAAATTTCATGTCAGAATTATTTCTTAAAAGTTTTTCAGCTCTGTGTGCTTTTCTGTTTTATTTCATGGTTCCTTTGGAAACAGGGAAAAGAAAGAAAAAAGAGAGACTATCCTAATCATCATTGCAAGGAGCCAAAGAGCTGAAAACTTGCATATGATATTTAAAAGCCATAAAAAACCCTCATAAAAATAAATCTTTATCACCATTATCTGTTAATAAAATCACTGATCTGAGAAAGAGGGTATATGATATCAAGAGGCAAGTTAATTTTATTATATAAACCACTTTTAATGGCCCAGGGGCAAACCTTCCAGGGAAAGGTGCTGAAATCCTCAGCTGTACCTGAATTCTGCTTAGTGAAATTGAAGCAGCTGAATTAGGGAGAAACATGTTTATGTCTCCTTTGTTCTCCCTCAACCCTGCCATAAATGGGAGCAGCAACAGGCCCACTGTGCTTTGGGTAGTTGTTATTTCAGCCCCTAGCAGCACATTACAACACTGTGGTTTTATGAGTGCAGCAAGCTTCCTCTCTGCATGCCAGCACTGGGAAAACATGTGTGCTTCCTTTTGCTGCAGGAGCTACTCGTGGATGCCATGGAGCGAGCTCTAAATACTGATGCACAAAAAAAGTCAATGCCAAAATTTGCTAATGTTGAAAGAGAAGAAATTATCTATCTTTCATGCAGATGCAATATGATCTACATGCACACATCTAATTTTAAAACAAAAAGCCATTTTCAACACTTCCCAAAGTTTAAACACACGAATCAGAATGTGGAGACTTAGAAACCACCAGGAGGCCACTTCAAAATACATCTAATTTTTTCCCTCTGGGTAAGAATAAAATGCCAAGTTCCAATTGGATGGAAGTATTTTCCTTCCTTCTACAAGGAATTTAATTCCATGTTGCTTAATCCCAGTTTGTCTAATCTGCAATTAGTACAAATCAAAATAGCTCCTATTGAGTCACAAGAGGTAGTCTTAATTACTTTAACGAGGGGCACAGCCCTTTAGTAATAAGGTGGCAGCTATTTCTAATTTCCCTTTGAATTTAAATAGTACTACTAGTCAGCTGAGGTGAGCATTTTCAGAGCTTCTTGTTCTTCTACTTTGTGAAAGGTGGTCTCTGCTGTTGTAATCAGACCAGCCATGCTATTCACTTAGCTAAACGGTGACAGTAACAGTGAATACAGGTGACAATAACAGTGAATAAAGGGGAGTTGGCAGTGACTGTAATTCTTTTGAGCTCAGCTCAAGTTAAAAAATAATCATGCTGCAACTGCTTGCTGAATAGATGTACCAGTTCAAGAAAGTTCATGGCAGTTTACTCAGAATATCGCTTAACAGGACTTTAATTTTAAGCCTGTGCTTGAGATCCACTGACTTTGCTGTGACCTGGCATATGCATTAATTCAACCTCTTTCTCATGTCCCTGAATCTAAACCTTCTTGGTGGCAGAAATAGAAATATCATCTGTAAAAACAGATGTGAAACATTTGTAAAAACTATGCTGACTGTATTTGCCATAAAGTACAAAGCAGTTGATTTGATGTATTTCCATTCACTCTACCCTTTCTTTCCTGAAAACTGTTGCTTGAAATTTTCAGAGCACCAGAAAATAGGCCTTTCTGTGACTTAAATGTTCTATCAATCCCAGCTCAAAAAGTGACATAAAAAAAGTTCAAAAAGTGTTGAATGTGAGTTTAGTAACAAAGAGAAACTCATTCTCTCTTCTGAATTGCACACTTATTTAATGAACATTTTTTTTAATACAGTTTTTATGTTTGTTTCATTTCAGTCTGTACTTATGGTTTTCTGGAATTCATTCAAATGGAAAGTAAAGTTTCAGAATTTCAGAAGTTTTTTACACAGCTTACAGATTAATCTGCTGCTTCCTAAAAGTCTGTTTCCCCTTTACAGTAGTCCTGTAAAATTAATAGGTGAATTTCTTCCTCATAGGAACACAAAGTTAAGTCAGTACAGTAATTACAGAATTACCCCTAAACTCATTCCTTTGCCAAGCTTCTTTTTGGCTAACCCATCACATTTTCTTGTGGTACAGCTATTTTGTATAAAAGGTTTTTACATAATAACCATCACTGCATATTTACTGCAGCTGCTGTACTTCAAACAGCCTGTTCTAGATTTCTTTACTTTTTATCATTCTAAAGGGAAAATGTTGAAATCAGCATCCTGCCAGTAGACAGTGCAAATTCTATTTTCTTCTTCCCTTATGTGTATAATACCTGTATGTACTTGTAATATGTGGTTAGTGGTGTATAAGCTTAACTTCAAGTCTTTGGAAAGCACAAAAGTTGTTACTAGAAAGACTCATTAAATTAATTTACTGGGGTTCTGTCTCTGAGTCTAATAAGTCTTAGGTCTTATTTTGTCTTAAGGTCTAATAACTGCACAGATTTGCTCCAAGTTCATATAAAAAAGAGGTGGAATTTGCAGTATCTTGAAGAGTAACTTCATGCACCTTCAGTAAAGCTCCAGATTGCAATCTCTGAGGAGAGGGGAAATACAGGAAGGAAGGGAAGAACATGTTTCTCTGATTTAAGAAATAGCCCTTCCAAATATCTGAAAAAGAAAACTGTCAAGAAAAAAACAGTGATATAATTCTACTATGAATGTGGCTGAAGTCTTTAACTATTCCATTTATCAAGAAACTCCTCTAGCAGACTTGTACTTGTCACACGCTGACAGATGTAGAATTACCTGAAGCCTCAGTTTTTACATGCATCAGTAAATCTACAGAACCCCATTATTTTCATATCTGGCTGGTCAGCTGACAAGATCTAGGATTGCTTAGAAAGGAGGTAGTTGAATAAGTTATTAATTTTTCTGTAAATCAGTACTTCCAGAAACCATTCATCTGTGATCAAAATTTCCATGTTCTTAAAATTAAAACTATATTTTAGAGAGAGAAAAAGAGGATGTTTTCTCTTTTAGAGTTTTCCTATATAGTTTGGTAAATTTATGAAATACAAGCAAAAGACCTTGGAGTTATGAAAATGAAAACCTAGCTACTTCGTACCTGAGATGTTTGTCAAATAGATCACATTTGAATTTTCTGCATAAGAGATATCCCAACTTTTGGAAAAGATGTGTTTCTGAAAGCAAATTTTGAAAGGTGGATATTCATGAGAATTTTGTAAGAAGGTTCTACCATCACTGTTTCCAGAAAACTCTCTTAATGACACTGGCATATAATTCTTATGAAGAAGACATTCTACTCACTTCTGTAGTATCTCTCATCCCAGCATCACCAAGCAATTTACACACACTAATGAATTGTGTCTCACTGTTATTGTTCTGAAGTAAGTAAACAGCAAGTTTACTTACTTCAGGGGAGGTTTAGGTTGGATATTAGGAAAAAATTTTTTACAGAGAGAGTAATCAGACATTGAAATTTGCTAACCAGGGAAGTGGTGGATTCACTGTCCCTGGAGGTTTTTAAGATGAGACTGGATGTGGCATTTAGTACCATGGTCTAGTAACCACAGCGATGTTGGATCAAGGATCGGACTTGATGATCTCAGAGGTCTTTTCCAACCTGATTGATTCTATGATTCTAAGTCATTTTTGCAACAGAAAAAAAAAATGAGGCTTAGAAATAAAGGTCAGCTTGTGTTTGATCCTGGCATGAACATGTAAGAGAGGAAGGAACTTTCTTATTAATTTACTGTGGAAAGCTAGGAATATTTACAACCACTACGTTCAGGGATGCCACATGGCTGATAACCCCTGCAATGCTAGGTGCCCCAAAAAGTCTCCCCAAGGAGTGACCATTGAACTTGGCAGCTGTGAAAGGGATTATGTGGAGTAGCTAGCTAAAGGGAGCAATGGCATAGCTTCAGGATGTGTCTGCTTCTCTGTGAGCAAGTGATGTTGACAACACTCTAATACCTACATTTGCATGTGAGAAGTCCCACGATGCTTCTGGTGTCTAGCTGTTTCTAGGCTACTCAGTTAAGACATAAGTAACTCCTCTAAAATCAGACAAGAAACAATGACAGACTAGGGACCATGATTCCCATTGCTGTTTGCTTCTACCCAGAGAGCAGTCTTTCTTCCAGACTCAGTGCTCTAACACAAGGTTGATTAATATATTTTCTTACAAATTTTAATAACTCCATCACTTCTTTCTCCAGAAGCATCCTAAAATGGAATTCTACCATATCAATGAGTTTTCCACATAATACTCAAATTACCATATGTTACAGTAAATGCAGCTTACATTTTCCGCCACTTGGTTTTTCACCTCAATAGGGAAAGTGTTGTGACCTTCACTATTTCTTTTAATTGAGCTGTTGCTTTTTTTTCCCTAGCAGAAGGTCACTTTTCTGTAAAAAAATCCCTGTAGTAACACATGTTGCATTAGCCACATGTCAAAAAATGCATAGGATAATGAAACGTCTCTTTATCCCAGAGGCCCATGAGAAGTTATCAAATTAAAGGGAAAAACATTACATTTTTTCAGGGAAATTTATGGCCTAAATGTTTCTACAGCAATATTTGCAAACTCTCATCCTATTCCAGGACAATGAAAGTTTCAAACAAAAAAACGAACAAACACAAAAAAAGAAAAAAAAAAAAAAAAAAAAAAAAAAAAAACACCAAAAAAAAAACCCAGTCTGAAGAACTGCAAGCAACATTCTTTGAAAGATAATATTCTATTTCAGATGAGGTAGGTGATGCAGAAATGCCTGATATTCAAACAGAGCAATTTATGTCCCATCTGAGAAGAGCAGTTCCACCTGTACCTTGTTCCTAATTAACAGATGGGGATAGGTGCCCAGTCTGGCATGTAGGAGCAAGCCCAAGGCAGAAAATAAACATTCCAGCTAGGGACCAAGCTAAATCCAATAGAAAATCCTAGGCACAGGGCTGTGGGGAAATTAAGTCCAAGCTTCTGTAAGCAGCTCTGACAGAGAACTGGTATAGGTTGCTTTACTTTGGTCTGCCTCAATGTCAGTATGGCATTCATGGCCCTGCACTGCTCAGTGCCGTACAACACATCCCCTCAGCATTACCCTTCTCCTTTCAAGGGTGATGGGATGCCTTTCTCACTGCCATAAAAGCCACTTTAATAGTCATTTTATGTTCGTTGTCTTATAAATCAATTGCAGCTCACATAAAGTTCAAGGTGGGAGCTGGTTGGCATTCAAAAAAGCAAAGTTCTCCCTAACTTTGGTTTGTATTGCACTAAATACATGCAACACATGGCAAACTGTATTGGCAGTTGCACCCACTAGTTCATCTCAGGTCTTTGTCCTCATTTCCAGTCTACCTTTTGTTACATGCTGAAACTGCATAGACTTTGTTACCTTATGCATGTGTGCTGATCTTTTCCCCATGGAAAGTGAGTATTTACTATGCTGCTCAAAATTGCCAGATGTTATAGGCATATGACAGAAAAAAACCTTCTGGGACCTTGAATTTAGATCCTCACTGTCACAGGCTACCACAATGCATAACTTATGTCTAGCACCATAAATTTATTCAACTCTCTATTTAAAATAATTTGAATCATTGCTGACTGGACAACTGTTTCAGACTTTCACACCTCTGTTTTTTAGGAGTCTTCTAATTCCTAACAATTTGATTTGCATGTATTCTTTATAGCCAGACATTCTTGTTCCAGTATTGTTCTTGGGCTGAACTAATTATTTTCTCTTTCTAGCATTTACTCTTTCCCCTTGTATATTTATGGTGCAATCATATCTTCTCTCAGCTTTTAATTGCTGTGTTAAGCAAGATAAACTCGTGTCGTCTCTTCTCATAAGGTATTTTCTCTTGTTCTGTTCTCTGGTTATGCTAATAAGGTTCTTCCTACTCATTGCACCTTGAATTCTTCTTTCTTAAACACAGGTAGTCAAACTACCCACATTAATTTTGGTAATAGTTTACTAGTGCCCTCTACAATGAAATTAATGCTTAGGTTGCCCATTGTGTCCTAGGAATTTCTGGCTGATCACATTGGGATACTGTTTATTATGTATTATTTTCTGACCTTTCCAACCTTGTGTTCCTGGAAAAAAAAAATAGACGTATGCTGACTTCTTGTGCAAAGGTATTTGTTATAATACTAAATATGACTTGACTCTAACCAAATTAGAGGTCCTTTAATTTTCTGATGAGCCATACTTTATCCATGTCATCAACAATCTCTGCAATTCTGTTTTTCGTCTCTGCTCTTTTTAAAAGAAAATCAAATATGCTAAATCTATAACAACTCTCTTCTTCCAAAAATCAGAGGGTTTTTTAAATCAAAGAAGGGCGTCCATTATGTTGACTTTGTTAAATCCTCTATATGATTCCATATTCTTTGTGTTCTGCCTCACATTAGACAGTGATGTCTGCTTCACTTACGGACTTTATGTGCACTCTTACCTTGCTAGACTGCAGGTTAAAGTCTTGTCACTAAGTCATTAAACTATGGTAACTCCATTAGTTTACATTTTCTTTGTAATTTCCTGAAATTTGCCATAGAAGTTCACATGTAGAACTGAAGTAAATACACTGATATATAAAGACTTTCTTTTCCTGCTACTCTTCGAAGTGACTGTGTGACTTTTTCAATTAGTTCCTGCAGTAAGTAGTAGCAGGATCCCACTTTGAGCTCAGCTGACTTCTACAAGCTCAGATTTCTCACTGAGTTTTCTGCTTTAGCACTGGAAACAACAACACGTTCCACAAGAAGCTCAAGGACAAACTTCCTTTCGTCTTGATAGTAATGACAGAATTTGGTTTACTTCACCTCCTGAAGACAAGGTGTCAGGGGCTAGATCTACCAGCAGGCTTTAGCATCTCAGTACCAAATGTTGATACTAAAATATCTATCCACCTGCCACCTACCAGGAATCATGTCCAGCCCATACCAGACGAAATTTTCCAAAGGAATTTCCTCAGGATGTATCCTCTGGCAGGCCCAGATGTGCCTGCATCTTTATAACACCCAAATAGCACATGAAGGGCTCTGGTTTCAGTGAAGTAGGCACTGCTCTGCCTACTTTACATGGCCAGACTGAGCAGATGTTCCCTGTGCATTCCTTTTCTCTGCCCACATGAGTTTCAGATACCTACCTGCACTGCATCCACTAGGACAGGCTGTGCAATGTTGGTCTTGCTAGTAAAGACTGAGGCAAAGAAGGTGTTTATTACTACAGCCTTTTCCCTGGGTCCCCTGCCTCATTCAGTGGGCCCTTATTTTCCCTGGTCTTCTTTTACCTACTTAAGTACCATTTAGGTACTTCCATAAGACTATCTTCTTTTTGCCCTGCTCCCTCCTCTCAGGATCCGGACCTCTACCATCCCATGATCACAGCTGGTGCTGTCGTCAACCTTCCCATCCCCAGCAAGCCCCTCCTTTTTTGAGTGTTAAGTCCAGCAGAACATCTCTTCCCATTGGCTTCTCTTTCACTTGCACCAGGAAGTTGTCATCAATAGCTCTCCAGGAAACTTTCTTATGCTCCACTATTTTGTCTCTCCAACAAAGACCCACAGGAAGACCAGGGCCTGTGAACATGAAGCTACTTCTAGCTGCCTCTAGAAGGTCTCATCCACTTGTTCTTCCCCACCAGGTAGCCTGCATCAGATTCCCACTATACTGTCACCTACTGTCACTCTGCTCTTTAATCCTTACTGTGGCACAGTAATCAGGAGAAAGTTCTCAGCGAGGCACAAGAAGTTAGACAAAGTGATTATGTGGATGATTATGATTAGATTTATTGCTAATACAATATCTAAATAGTGCCAATGCAGTGTCTAAATAACAACTCTACCATTATTCCAATACGTTATATTATAATGAGGTCATGGTCCCTCCTGTTGAGTCACAAGTTTCAGTGAGACACCCTGGTTTTCTAAACTTCTCCAAGAAGTCTAGATTTGACTACATCCATTTAGTCTCACATTTGGTCTACAGTTTTTGTCTAAAGGGTTATAATATACTCAGGTTTAGGTAGAAGCGTACAGGTTGACAGTATTTGGCCTTGCAGAATTCACAATTGCAAAACAACAGAGTGCCTACGGAGCTACTTTAGGATTTTAACTCCGTATGTGACCAGACCTTAGCGATTTTACTCACTCATCCAAAGTGAGTGTTCCCCATCTTTGGGCTGGGTGTGCCCTTACAGGGGCAGGGATCCACCTGCAAGCTGCCTTCTACCTTGGGAGACCAGTGTTCCTCACTGGCACAGTCTCCAGCATGATTTTATACCCTTATGCAGGCTGATGCGCACCAGTCAGTCACAAATATCTCAGCTCCCCCATCCCCAGAATACATCAATTATGCAAGCACCCAGACAGTTCCTCCTGCAACTGCCACACAGCGTTCTTATCTTAGGACAAACCTCTTTGCCCTTCAGAGATAGCAAAAAAAAGAGTGGAGAGGATGCACACAGACCTCTCTTTTGTCACTGTCACACTTACATTTAATCCTAATCATCAACATCATCCCATACATTGAAATGCCATGAGTGAGGAAATCTGAAAGGGTCCAACCAGGCTCCATTGTTTCATGAGGCTATGTGTCCTGAATTCAGTGGATCTTCTGGATCAGTGGATATTATTTAGATATTTTTGAGAATGTTTCTTCTTAGTGGTTAAACAGTATTGGTACTCTGAAAACTACTTTTTTCCTTTAAGTTAAACTTTTTAGATAAAGTGTCGGCAATTGCTTAGATAGCTTATTAAAAGTCTAAATTATTCTTTATTGTTTTCACCAAGCAATTTAGTTTTAAAGTAGAAAATTATTTTCTGTGACTAGTTGATAAGATATAATGAAAGTGGAGATGTTTAAAATAATAATACAGTTGTATCCAAGGTGCTTTAAATATTTATGCAGATGATTAATTCAAATTTTGTCAACAGACTGATTCAAGTTAATATAATTATTTTCTCTTTAAGTATTTGTGAAACATTATAATATGGTAGATGCTAAATGTTCATATAGAGTTTTGACCACAGATTTTCCTAACACTTTGCAGCATTTCATCATGGTTTAAATGGTAGTTTAAGAACACATCAGTTAAAACCACTCTCAATTCAGGCTCTATCTTTCTACCTTGACTTGCTACATTTGTTTTGAGGATAAGCAAAATGAATATTTCTGCTCCCAAGTTTTCATTCAGAAACTTTGCACACATTCCTTACATTTTAAAAGGAAAGAAAAACTATTTGTGTAAAATTTTGTTAAAAAGTTAATAAAACAGTGATCTATTTTTTAAGAGTGTGAAGGCTGTTACTATCACAAGGCTGCTATAACACTATCTTGCATAATTTAGACTTTTTAGATCCTCTTGTTCTAAATGTCTTGATTTTGTTTTTAAAGTAGAGATTTTTGTCTCAATTCATGGACTGAGACAGTTCTCTATTAGTACGAAATCTTAAAAAGAAATGCTTTATAAATTCATAAATTCTTTCACTCACCCTTTCATTTTTGCCACTGCTACAGCAGGAAATAAGAACAGGTCTCCTGTTGACTTTCCATTTCCTGAGACTCATGCATAGTCAAACAAAATAGTTAACATAAGTGGTTAAACCAGGCAGTTCCCTCACTCACATACTGCATCAAATATTCTGCCTCTGATTTACCATGAAGTCTAAGAACATATTTTTACCTCCAACAAGTCAGGTCTGTTTCTCACTCTACCATTTCATGATACTTCTGGTTTGTATTTTTGGTAGATTTTTTTTCCTGCTGCAAAGTAAAAAAATAAACAATACCAAAGATATCTTCTTCCAACTTTAAAAGTCTATTCTGGATGTTGGCAAATATAAATTATTACAAGTATATTTTTCAGAGTAGAAAATCTTTGTCTAAAATTTTGATAAAAGGGAGCCACAGTTAGCTGGGGCTATCTATCCTGACCCCTCACATGTACCCTTTTCATATACAGCGTTACTACACTAAAAATAAAATTGAGTCATGTTTTTGGATGGCTTTTTTTTATTGTGGTAGTACAGAGCGGGGACCCCCGGTGGCCTAGCGGTTAAGACACTGGTCTCTCAGCGCCAAGGCCACAGGTTCTAATCCCGGTCCCCCG
>JAWWLV010000088.1:54897025-54907620 GCA_035041135.1 Platyrinchus mystaceus
GGGAAGAAGAAAGCAGTGACTCACAGAAAATGCGAAAAGCCATTTTTGACCACATGTTTCACTTTAACATTAGATTCCTCACTCCTACAACCAGCTGCCTCAGAATAAGAGCAAAAGTCTGTTAAGGGGTTCTCATTTTACAGTCTTGTAGACAGACAGCTTTTGGGAAGCAATGCAAGCCTGACAGTGAAGAGATCTGAGGCAGTTCTTCAAAGCAAAATGTAGAGGAGAATTATACACACCCTTGAAAATAGACTTGAACACGACATACAATTTAAGTACTGGAGAGGTTTTACTCTAATTCCTAATTTGCCTGAGTTTATTGGCAGAACTGCTGAAGTTACAAAACATCATTAAAATGAAACATCTTTATTTCTTTAACAGCAAGCATTAGCTCACACAAATTTTGTGCCTTGTAAAGTGCAAAAGGCCAAACAGACTAAATGGCTTATGAAAGTCAGTTCATTCAAGAAATTAAATTATTTTATTCAGCAGAGAACAGAAAGTACAACAGCTTTCATTTTTTTTTTCTTTTAAAAGTAGCCAATTTTGGAAAAAATCAATTATATAATAAATGTGATTTGAAAGAACATTCTCTGTAAAAAGTTTATACCTATCCTTTCAGTTTCATAAAATTGCTGTCAGTTAAGTCTGACATAACCTTATGAAAATCTATTAGGCCATGTACAAAAATATTTCCCACTATTTATTAGTATTGTTAGTAGTAATGACCATGGACTGATGCTTCTACCACAATTTAATAGCTTTACTAAGTATGATTTTTATAATAGTGCTTTTTTAATTCAACCAAACAAGAAACCACAGCTATACTGGAACACTGAGACCATAATTAGGTACCTCAGATTTTTCAGAGGAATTAAGAGGGAGCTCTGACTTTTTTATTTTATATATAAGAAAAACAAATCAAATGGAATTCTGGGTTGTTTTTACTTGTGTCTATTATCCTCCTTTGTGAATGCTATCATGGATAATCCATTGTCTGTTAAGCCTTTCATCTGATGTTTTAACATCAGAATATAATTTTCAGCCCCAAGTTATATAAATTAAAGTAGGAAAGTCAAAATTATATTTATTTATTCCAAAATATTTTATATATTATTAATCACACTCACCATTTAATAATAAGTATCAAGTATATATTTGCCCAGGATGACCCAAAGGAGTGTTTAATAGGGTTTAAGGGACATTTGCAAAATTTCTGAACATGATTTGAATTATCCACCATAAACAGAGCACTGTAATGCTTACTAAGAATTCATTTCTTTTTCAGCCATAAAAACTCACATAGGTCATAACCACAGCATTATTAGTTCATTGCAAAAATAAACTGCCTCTCAAAATAAAAAAAAATTTAGACTTCTGTGCCATTTTTAAATCAAAATGCTTATTCCCTAAAAAAAAAAAAAAATGGAAACTGGAAAGCTGCAGCGATCAAAGATTATTGTTTAGGGTCTGCTGATGTTTCCTTCTAAAAGTATATCTCCTTCTCAAGTTAGAAGGAACTGAATGTGCTTATAAATTCAGACAGAGGACTTTGCAATACATATTTCTACTCAATACGACTCCTTACTGTTTAGGCAGTGTAAGTGAATGTGTTTAAAATGTAAGGTTGTAAACAAATTATAAACACCTTTTGCTTGATATTTCAGCTGCTACAGAGGTCTCCTTTTCATTCGATGTCGGAAACGGACCAGTGGAAATTGTCGTTAGATCTCCCAACCAGCTCAATGATGACCAGTGGCATCGGGTCACTGCAGAGAGGAACGTCAAACAGGCCAGCCTGCAGGTAGACCAGTTGCCCCTGGAGGTGCGGAAAGCACCAACGGAAGGACACACGAGGCTGGAATTGTACAGCCAGCTCTATGTTGGTAAGATGCAGAGTGTGCAGCCAGGCTTTGCTCTCACATGCTGAACATTCTTTGCCCTGAGTCTGTCTGACAGCAGTTGGTTTAAAGTGGGAAGCTGTGCTCCTCGAGCACTTGCATGACAGCAGGCTGAAGGGAAGCAGGGACACGGAGGGGGTGGTTAGAAAAGACAAGCATGTCCATAAATACAATGATAAACTAAGACAAAGATATTGTGTGTTGGAAATTTGTCGGTTTTGTCTTTCTCCACCTGCAGCTCCTGGCTGAAAGTACCTCCAGCAGGCTGTAGTGCCAAACTTACTTTTTGCCGAATGCCTCTCTCAGACATGCAAACTTATGCACTAGGAAAGTGAAAACTTCTGCAGAGGTCTTGCCAGGACTGCATGTGCCTGCAGTGCCCATCCTAGCCTCGACAGCACTTCCAGCCTCCTTAGATTTGATCGTTGTCCATCCTTTTGTGTTCATGGCTCTCACTGTGCTCTTTTTCCTTTAGTCCCATGGCTGTTTGCCCATTCAATGTAGGAAAGCACCACACAGTGTTACACAAATGCATTCCCTGGAACCAAGTTAGTCCATCTGCTTTCTGGAGCTACTGGTTTCCACTACATTTTGAGCGGGTTATTGCTGCAGCACTTGTATTTCTCTGACTGTTAGCCTCAGGGCTGCGAAGCGCCAACATGCCAAGTGTCATTAGCTGGAATCAGAACTCCATGAAATGTTGAGTAAAGAAGCACTTTCATATCTCTCTAGATATCTGTAACAGGAGAAGAAGGAAAGGGAAAAGAGAAAAATCTCTTTTTTTCCCCATGTTAGTCAGCATTCAACAATACAAATGAATTAAAATGATGTTTAAAGCCTTCATTGCCTTAGTAATCAGCCCAGTGTCACTTCAAACTGTGTGTAATGTGTCACCAGATGTGCAGGTGTTATTTACAAGCTCAGATTCTCCTTTACTGCTATGATTTCAATAAAAGGCAGTTTCAAAATAAGCTGAAAGATGAAGTTTGTTCAAAAGAGAGAGCCTTAACCTTTTGAAAGAAATACCAAACCTTTTGCCAAAAGCAGGAAGAACTGGGGTTTTTTTCCAGTCTGAGTTCTTTGAGAACTGTTAATAATGATGATATTATTTGTTAATGTTGAATTGACTGCAACACCAGCAATGTATTGAAATATGTAGTACCTATATTGCTAACACATGAATGTCAAAATCTGCAATGGATTTTTTTTCTTTCTGAATAATATCTATTCCATATAACTTCATGATTGGAGCATACCTCTCAGAGAACAGATTTAAACCTTACCCAGAGTCAGACTTAGAATGTATTCGAGTTGGAGTGTCCAAAATGAAAACCTGAACATCAGACCCTAGAGAGTAATATCAAATGAATTGTTTCAGTGCCTCCTTTTCCACATTCTATAAAATAAATCTGTAGATTAATCTGTTCTTTGGGCCAGCAAGAGAGCCTTAGGTATGATGACTTTGTGTCCTAGGGGTGAGGACAGTCACCAAAGGGGAAAGAATGTTTTCCATCACTGCAATGTATATGAGTTTACATAGAATAGAATCACACCAGAATTCCCTCTGCCATGTGCACTCAGCAGAGACCAAGCCTTGCCTCCTCCAGTCCAAGTCATCCAGTTCCCAGCACCTGATTTGAAGTGGCTGTCTCTGGTTCATATTTAGTCCCCTTCCCCACTCAGGTAAATATCAGCCTCTGTGCTCTGTGGTGATGAGCATTCAAATCTCCTCAGGGAGTCTTTGGCACCTGGGGCACTGCAGTAATAAAAGGGAGGAGGGATGAGCAGAAAGGATGCCAGCCACTCACTGTTGTTTACTTGCATTTTTTAGTTTGCTTTTTTTTGTTGTTGTTTCTAATCCAGCCTCAGATCTGACTTTCCTAGCTGAAATCATATTTTTCAACAAGTGCTTACTAGGGATAAAAAAGAATAGTTCTTTTTAACTGCTATGAAAAGCTATCTTCACTTGGACTTTCAAGTGTAGCTTTTGAGAGTTACATTCCTTACTCTTTGTTCAGACAATTAACCAGCGTACCTGATGTTGCTTGGAAATTAACACCTGTATTTCCTATGGTAACTGAGAGTGGGGATTTGAATCTTTTTCTTCTTTGCCCATTGTGGCTTTGAAAAATGTAACACTGCGAAGCATATTATGGCATTATTATTATTATCATCCGTCATCAGTAATTATATGGAAAGAAAGGCTATACCTTAGCAATCCAGCCAAGCCCTTTTCTTTCACCATCATCTCTAAAAACCTTGAAGTTGAAAATAAGTGAAATCTTGCTGTGTAGGGCTAGAATCTCAAATGCCTATTCAATGTAAAACAAACACTTATTGCTAAAAAAAATCTACTATTTATGCTTACTTATGGCATGGTATCAAAAGGTTAAGTTTCGTTGATTGTACTGTTACTAGGACAAGGTCATTCTTTGTTTTAAAGAAGGTATCATTTCCAGATGTTGTCACAAGCTTGGCAGGATATTTCATGTAAAGCAACAATAAAATCTGTTCGGTGTTGTCTCACGGTTTTACACTCCCTCTCAGGTGCTGCAGGAGGCCAGCGAGGATTCCTAGGCTGCATTCGTTCATTAAGGATGAACGGGGTGACACTGGACCTGGAAGAGAGAGCAAAAGTCACGCCAGGGGTGAAGCCTGGCTGCTCTGGCCACTGCACAAGCTATGGGATGTACTGCGCAAATGGGGGTAAATGTGTCGAGAAATACAACGGCTACTCCTGTGACTGCTCCAGAACTGCCTACGATGGACCATTTTGCATAAAAGGTAAATGCTTTAGTGCAGGAGGCAGAGTATGAGAGAACTATTTGCCTGAGAAAAAAAAAAAAACACCATAGGATTGATGCTTCAGTTTTTATTAATTAAGCAAGTAAATCTTGTTTAATACTTCTTGCTAACAAGTCAAATTATACACCCAGGATTTAAATGTGACTGTTTAGAACTGCATCTCTCGTTAGGACTATATGTTACCTCTTTAAATCAAATAACACAACAACATAATGCATCAGGAATGCCTACAGTAACAGCAAGTCTGACAGACCAGATTCCCCAGTCTTGAGATGTTGAACAATAAATTCCAACTAGCACAATGTCATGGTTACTTCTTTAGAAAACACATGGATTTAAATGAAAGCTACCTAGTTATTTAGAAATATATTTGAAGATATGTAGGTATGAGGTTTGGGTTGATTATCTTAAATATTGGGAAGCCAGAATTTGGCTTAAAAATTGTATCCATCCATAAATAGAACAGGTCTTTTAGTAGCTCAAACTGAGTTAGAGATTGAAATTGCTAGGGTAAGGGAAGGCTCAGACCTCCCACATATGTGTCTGTCCTTTGGAAATGCCTAAAATATGTTCTTAATTTTCAAAATCAATTATTGTAAGAGACCAATTTACTACAGACACACAGGTCTGCATGAGAAAGAAAGGCAAGGAGCAAGGGAAAGAGGGATACAACAATAAAAAAGCTAGAATAAAAGTACTAATTTATTTCCACCTTTTTTTTCTTGTTCTAACCATCCAATCTCTTGCTTTTCCTAGTCATTTTAAAAGCTTTCTCAGAGTTTCAACTAAAAATTGAAGGCTCCTCTCATCAGTATCCGTGATGTTAAAGAAACCTATAGCCTCACAAACTGTTCTTCTGCTTTTACGTTCTGCTCTGTACCAGGAATCCTGGAGGCAGGCTTTGTCACAAGATACTGAAGTCCTTTCATGAAGCTGACTTGTCAGTAGGGGACAGAGCCTGTCATTTGATGTTCTGGTTCCCAATTCTTTCTTAACATCTCTTCTTTTTTCCAAGTCAAAACCTGAGAATTATTTTGTAAATATCCATACCCTGCTGCCTTTTAGCCCCACTTAGAGGAAAACACATTTATAACAGAAATAGGCAATCTTTTTACCTGATGCTGGGTTATGGACTGTATTTTCTCCCCACACACTTCAGCCACCTTCATTTATATCCATGTATATCCACCTTCCTTTCATTTTATCATAGCAAAGTTTTGTCTGTTGCTGGTGTTGCTCACAGATTGGACCACCCTCTTCCAAAAGCTAAGGGATTGTTTTCACATCTCCAGATATTCTGATGAATCTCTAGCATGATTAATTTATAAATTCCAATAAATATGATATATTTTTAGTGCAGCAGAAGGGAAGCAGCTGCTTCTCTAGGTAATGGCTTCCACTGTGCTTGCATGCAGGAATTTCATCAGGTTTCACTATGCTGTGTTACTTCAAAGACCAATTATAAAACATGTCCATCACATCCAGGACTGTACATACAGCAATTCCTGAGAATGTGAATATGGTGATTTTGATTAATTTAGCAAATGGTTTATCATGAATAATGGTAGTGCTTACTTAGTATTTCTGTTCACAAATGCAGTTATGGTAGAGGAGACCCATTCAGGTTGGAACTGGGTCAGCCTCTTACAGATCACACGTTGACTGAAAAAAAAAAAAAAAAGAGGATAATTACTGCCATGCCATAATCACTGAATTCACTTTTTACCTTTTTGTGTATTGTCAAAACTCATCACACTGACTTTTATTTGTGGGTTTTCTGTTTCTCTTATGGATAGTTAAACCCCAAACTTCTGCCCAAACTAGGTCTAAGATGAAGTGTTTTATTTTTCCTGCATATGGAGTTAGCAAAATAAAAACATGCCACAGGGGAATAATTGAGCACCTAGCACAGACAAACCCTGGTCTGTAAGCACTGTCATAGCAACAGAAGTAATATTATACTATATCACACTATTTTCTTTATCTGATTCTCCCAGTCCAGCCAAAGGCTCTGAGCTCTGACAGTGATGCTTTGGACATGCAGCAAAACTTGCTGTAAGCTACTGCTGCTGGGCAGCACTGAGTCATTCAAAGGTACTCATGAGAGCATGGAGATCTCTGTATCATACTGTGTTGTGCCATTTAAACATAACATCAGATCTCTGCTTTAAATATCAAACCTATTCCAGGCTAAAAATAGCTCTGTAAATCCTTAAGGTCTAATGTACAAAATGCAAATTGCCAGTTTCCTATTTTTTAGTGCTGAAAACTGATGTACTCATCTAGAATATCCCCAAGTATGATTTAATGTGGGTGACTTCACAGGGCTTCTCTGTAGAAAGAACAATGGGGCACTGGGGAAAAAGCTAGAGGATAAATTACACAAAATAGATTGATTTGGGGGCATCCTATCATCAAAATAATTGTAAAATCTCTTTAACAAACAATACTGAAAATGAGATCTTACAACAGTTCATTTACAGCCCATTACTTTTTACATTGTAAATTTAACTTGCATTAAGTCTTTTAAATCAAGTAAAGCACTGGAACTACTTATGCATGTTGTCAGACTTCCTAGACTTGCAAAAGAGGGGGATCCTACATTTTCTTTTTAACAGCAGCTCCTGAAATCCTGTACCCTGTCCTCCTCGTCCAGTAGACAAGAATGAATATATTTTCTAAATACAATAGACAAATACATATAACAACTGCAAAATAAATACTGGCAAACCAGCCAAGTATGTTTTAGTTTTAAAAATACTTTAAAAATTTGACACATTTTTCCTGTAAAATGAAAATGTTACTTACATTATATTTTAATTGATTTGGATGAAAAGATCATCATTTGTCTATTTCAATTAATTTTTTTCATTAACACTTTGACACTTTCCCTTCTGCAAAAGCTCTGAAATGTCTGTGAACATATATTCATACACTATATTATCTGTTTTCAACATTTTTCATTCTTTATAGTAAGGGCATAGTTGAATACTGCTTTGTCACTTGTGCTTTTCTAACCTGCACCACTGTATGCTATTTGTTGCTAATATGCTGGATGAGTCTAATATGAAGCGAGCAAGAATATTTTCCTTTGTTATCTTAACTAGGAATTCACATTCACAGCTGCCAAGAAATAACAAGGTTAGTGCTTTGCAGGATACACTAGGACTAGGTTTCATAATTTTACTCCTCTGAGTAAATCTTCCAAGCCAAGGAGATCTGTTGATTTGATAATCAGTAATGCCTGACATTTTAAGTCTTCACATTCAAGCCAATATGAGATATTACCAGAAAAATATGCCAGTCATCTGGAGTGATGGGTGGCACAATGTAACACCTTACAGTATAACACAGACTTCTGTTCTCATTGATTTTAATTTCCCACAGGAAACTTTTGTTATCCAAAAGTTTTATGTTGATATTCAAATCACTTGCCCATGATAAACTTTTTAGGTCTGGTTACATAATGAAACTGCTACCATAAGCGATGGGGAAAATTAAAGGAAAAAAACATCATTAATATAAGAAATCACCATACAATGTCTCATGAGTAATGAACACCTCACAATAAAAGTAGGTCTCACATGTCGTGGATTCTTTTGCTGATGAAATCCATCCTTAGAGCCACTGACTGATGACTGACAAGAAATTGCATTGTCTCCAGCCTTATTAGCAGCACATCACAACATGATTGATGTTGTCGTGGCCTGGAAATTACACTGTTTTTTTACAAGGACGAAAAGAAGTGCAAAAATGCAGTCTGACATCTATTTTAACTTTATTTTTGTTTTGTATTTGAGGCATATGCAATTGGCTTTACTTCTTTCATTGTTCAAGGAAATTGCTCTGAGGAATAGCTGCAGTGTTTCTGCAGTCCTGCAAATTGCTTTCTGACCTTTCCCTGTCCTTTGCTTAAACATAAATTCTCTTTTTTGTTCCTCCCACAGCTGTCCTATCATCATAAAAGCATTTCTGAGAAAACAATTAATTTTTGTTCCTTTAAAAAAAACCCTCTTTCCTCCTTTTAACAACAAAAAAAGCAAAGGTCAAATGCAGGGCATGTGGCAGCATTCTGATGTGGGACATACCCAGGGAGAAAGCATTTCTCCTTTGGTATAGAAATACAGTGGAAGAACAATAGGAGAAGAAATTTCTAACCACCAAGATAGTGTGGCCAAAAAAAAAAAATTTACATAGCTGGTGCTATGACTCATGTGCCTTCAGGTGTGCTGGAAGGGTAAATTCAAAGCTTCCCAGTTTCTCTGCAGTTATTCAATTTCCATCAACAAGCACCAAGGAGATGAGAAGAGTGTATACTCTTCCTTTCCTTTCTTCTTTGGACTAAAGCTCAGATTCACAGTGTGGATTGGATTCTTGCAATCCTTATGCCAATGCCCGAACTAAGCTCCTTCATGTTTGTTTTTGTATTTGCATGAACCCTGAAAGCACTTACAAGTAGTATTGTCACAGTCAGATTTTCTTCTTCTCTTGCTTCCTTCTACATTTCAATGAGAAAAATCAGCTTTTTACTAGGCTGAGGGGATGCAACACATGGCAGGGGCTGGGGGGGGGTAGGGAGGGGCAGCAGCTCTGCACCCTTCCACCGACTCACAGTGACACTCGATCACCTCCAAATTCTTCCCTGGATATTCCCATTTAATTCCATTTATTTTGCTGGTTGCAAAAACATTGCATTTTTTTGGCTGAAAGCAATGGATGGGGGGGACGGGTGGTGAGGCGGGTGATGGTTAGAGTGGTTTAAGGTAATTAACTTCTTAGCTTTCATAGTACATAATCGCAGAACTTGGAAAATCAAGACAACATTCCCTCCCACATCCAAAAAACTCTACTATATGCAACGTGATTGTGATCTGTTAGCTGAAAATTACATGAGAAATTTTACTGGGGTTGTTAATGTTAGACTTCCAATATGGTAAGTCTGAATGCTGCAGATGGGCTTTTTTACCTGTAGGTCATACTTCAGGACTTGGGTTTTATCCTCTATTGAGTAAATATATACCCTAAAAAAAATAAATATAGTCTGTAAAGCTATTCCATTCTTCTGTCCTGTCAATACTGCCTTATTAAACATGCACACTTATGCTCTAGTGGTTTGAAAATTGCACATCAGTGCAAGAATTTTTTATTGGGGGAAAAAAAATCTTTTTCATTTTTAAAGGAAAACAAACCTTTCCTATAGTACTTACCATCCATAACAAACTACTTATAAAATGCAAGAACTCCTTATTTTATATGCAGAAAGCAAATAAATCAGAGTAATAAGTTTTTTTAAAAAATACTAAATCCTGGCTCAAAAAATGTGATAAACTTTCAATTTCTTTGTCAGATAACTATAATAGGCCTGCTATGGTGTCATTGCTCATTGAATGAAGATATTTTATCAAAGATAAGTAGAGATGCTTCAGCAACATTGCTAGATGCATGTACAAAGGCAACTGAGAGTTTTGAGGTTCTCACACTAGACACCTGTGTGCAATATTTATGCACCTCTATGCTATTGAAGTAGTTTTGGCACCTCTCAAGATAATAGGGTATTTATCCTTACAATAGTTCTGTGATGTGAGATGTTTTTATTATGCTAATGCAGAAGATGAACCAGATGATGAAAGAAGCAAGGACTTGCTCACAATTAAAGTGGCTTCCAATTTTACAGGAAGGAATTGAAGCCAGATCTCACCTATCACTGCTGTTACTCTGAACACTGTGCAATTATCAAATTACAGTCTCTAATATTTCCCAAATGGCTCTTGTAAAGATGGAAGTTTTTCTCTGAGGTTACCTAAAGAGCGGGGACCCCTGGTGGTCTAGCGGTTAAGATGCTGCGCTCTCAGCGCCAAGGTTGCAGGTTCGATTCCCGGTCCTGCT
>JAWWLV010000088.1:54907720-54931235 GCA_035041135.1 Platyrinchus mystaceus
TGGGCTCAGTTCAGCGCAGGCTGTGTCTCACCTAAAAAATCCATTGCGCAGGCTTGAAAGGTAAAAAGACCTTTCCCCAATCTTCGTTCACGAAGACTGGCCACACACACCTAAAGAGCACCTTCATAGACTCTCTGGTAGAATATCTTGAAACCTGGTCTGCTATATATTTGACATTACATTTTTCTTAATCTCATTTTTTTTTTCCAAACCATTATGGATATTTCCACTAGAAATTGAGCTGGTTTTTCACTTAGATTTGGCAGACAATACATGGCACCAGTTGCCATTCCCTTACTCTGAGTCTGCTATCCCAGACATCAGTTCAAATGACTGTAAGTATAGACAGATTTATAGTACTTTCAAATCAGAATGAAATGCAGCTGCAACTTTCCTGACATTTTTTTAGGATTTCCTTGGCATGCACACTTTTGTTTAGGTATAGCAGATAGAATAAAAGATGCCTGCTTTACAGAGCTATTGCAAAAGAAGGTTCAGAGCTCAGCCTTGCTTAGATAGATTAAACTGCTTCCTGGCAGAATCTACCTGTTGGCATTGACTAGGGAGGCTTGAAGGTGTAATGAATAGGGTGGCTTAATCCCGTCTTCTGTGGCACTTATCCAGTTCTACTGAAGGTAGAGGGAAACTTTACATGGATTTATGATCAGGCCCTATAGTTTCACCCGTGTGCATTATTTTACTTATCCCCCAATTCTGATAGACATTTGTTCAAGAAAGATTTTTTTAATACTGAATACTGATGTATTCCTGTAGAAGAAACAAATCCTCATTAGGTTTGTATTCTGTTAATGTCAACAAGCAATTGCTGTACTTCTGTATTTTAGTCCACAAATGGAAAGTTCAAATATGCATCACAAATTATATAAGAGCAGTATTAGCCAGAATATGAGACACGAGGATGTAGAACTATACGTTTGAATCCTAATTCTTGGCTTCACAAACTAAATACTGTAGGTAGAATAAAACACTGAGTGAGCTAACCAGGTACATGGTAAGCACTATCACCTTCAGAGCACTCCAATTCTCTCCCAGATCAACAGTTTTTTGACCTTTTACTGATGCCCTATGGCCAGGATGTATCTCAGTGAACAAGTCTTAATCTTTGTTACCACAATCTGGAAGTAGCAGCAATTTAGCCACAAGATGAACAAGCAAGCTCTGGTTAATCTATATTCAATATTCATAACTATATGAGAAATCAAAAAAGAAAGAAATTATACATCAAGAGAGAGGATTTGTTCAACTGTCTACCTTGTCTAAAGAATCCCTGTACAAGCACTGAGTGTTAAAAACCTCTCCAATGACTGTCCTTGCTTAGGATTTTAAAAAAGCTGCTTTTTATATCCAGAACATCATGCAGGGAAGACATACCAAAGAGGACTAGCAAGCAACATCACAGGGTAATAGTTTTAATTTACTGAATCTGAGCAGGGCCAAGGAGGCATTTTGGGCATCCAGACAGGACATGCTTACAGCTGTAAGAAGTCATTTCAGTCAGTTTTGTGAAACAAAGAGGAGAGAACCTTTTTTCTGCTGCCAGTTCTCATGTTCTTGCCAAGTTTCATAGTTGTCCAGATTTTGTCTCCAACTTCTGTAAGGCAGGTATACCCTGTTATGCCCATTAATAAGGTTGCTTTGAAGACTCAGCCTCAGGAAAAGCGAAACAGAGTAATACCATAGAAGTAACCAGCACTACTTTCTCCTTGGTCCCAAGGTAAAAGGTGACAGAACTCAGGAGCAGTTTACATGGAAAAATAAGAGATGGCAGCTGGGAGTCGATGACAGCTGTCCTACTGCAGAAGGGAGATTCCACTTCTTATGATGCCACTCTTTAAAAGCTCCTGTGTTGAAATTGGGCCTTTTTGGGGAGGTGGCACTATTTTTTTTTTCCTGATAGCTCCACAGATCTGCTGCTTCTTTATTTATTAAGAGTAATATCTGATACTTGATTCATGACAGTCCCTATTAATATGCCTGTCCCAACTGTCAGCACAGAGCAAATTCAATTCCTGTAAAGCCTGGTGAGTTCTGTATCTCGTATATATGTGCCCCAAGGTAGAAAATCTTGCTCAAGCTGTGTTCAGCCACACCTGGGCCATACTGACAGTGCTTTACACAGGAAAAGGTAATGGAGAAAGAAGACAAGTTCTCTGTGTGTCTGACTGTATGGCTAACAGAATCATTATAACTACCTTAAATAGAAGAACCAACACTGGCATTTCACTGATGTTAAACCAACAGCAAAGTAGAATTATGTTCCTACTTACATTTTCTATGGTCTATAGCACTCACCCAGAAACATCGTGAGACTTTGCAAGTTTCGTAAGAGAAATGGGGCTTTTTGTTGCTATTTGGCTTTTTCCTCCAGTCTTTCAATACTCCTGATACCAGACAGAATCAGAGAGCACAAAAATAAAAGTAGCTGAGTGAGGAGAGGGAGACTGGGGAGATGACCAAAGCATCATAACCTTCAGAATAAGTTCTGAATACATGTGCATTTTATGTGAAAGATTTGGATCAGCTTTCACTTCATCCTTTTTCAAATTGAAGTTGGACAGTTTTTTAAGACACGTGCAGTTCATTCTAGGGACATGCATTGTGCTTCATAAAATTGTTTGTAATGATTGTTCCTGTTCTGGGTTTCTCTACAGAGCAAGCCCAAAGTTTTTATATTTGCCAAGTCTGTCAAGAGAGGATGACTCCACTGAATTTTGCTGTAGAAATAGGTACTACTTTCTGAAGAAAACTGATCTGTTACCATTTCCCTAAGGCCTTTGCCTTGAAAGGGCAGTTTGCAGAGCAACCCTTCACTACACCTTATGCCTGATGTCCCAAGAGTTGTCTTTTCAGATAACATTTGAAATATTACAGAGGAAAAGAATTGTGCATGGAAACCTCCCCCACATTTCATCAGCAGGGTTTGTGCTGCATTTGACCCTCTTTAATCACGCAGCTTGAATGGCTTTCTGGATTAAGGACTTTGATGGTCCGTCCAGCAGAGCTTCAGGAAGATGATACACTTGTGACCTCCAAGTGAGCACTTTGGAGCACTGCTGCAAGGACTTCAGATTCTTTCAGAAAAGAGCATAATGAAATGCATCAACCTCTTTGATGAGCTGGAACTTGAGGGGATTCAACATCTTCCTGCTGAGGGCCCAATACACTCATACAGTTCACTCAAAGTGAACCTTCCTCTTATCCTTCCGTTTGAAAGAGGTGGTGTGCATGTGAGGAGAATTTCATGGCTCATTACAATACCCCGTATGCCTGTAATAATACAACTACAATGAAAACTATTTGCTCAGCACAAATCAAGTTAAATATACAGAACATTTTTGCTCTATAGTGAAACCCTTTTGGAAAGAAAAGTCATAGAATAGAGTGCTCTGAGTCGGAAGGGACCCACAAGGATCATCAAGTCTGACTCAGAATCACAGAATATTCTGAATACAATTTCAGGGAGCACCATTTACTTAAAGCTTTCTTTGCAGTAATGAACATTTAAAGTAGAAATTTGTAACATTTAGAGCTTTGGAAAAATGCACTGCACAGTTTCCAGTTCAGCCCCAGAGCAGTGATGAGGTCAGGACTGAAGGTCCTGGTATTCTCAGAGTGTGAGGCCCTGAGCAAGCGTAGTGCCAGGCAATCCCAAAGATTGCTCCTAAAATAAAAGGCATGACAAGCAGTAAACAGGCTGGAGGCAAACATAATTTTGTATCAGTTTGCCTCCCTAGTGGCTGTGGTCCCCCCCAGCAGCAGCAGTGTCAAACAGCCAGGACCTGGCAATGGCCAGTAGCGCTGCTGGTGCCACAGCCACATGACAGATACAGCATCTGCCTGAGAAGCAACTTGCATGAGCTAGAAGCAGAGGTTAAAAAAGAATATATTAGTGGTCACAGGGATATTTTCAAGTGAGTCTTTCAAATATCTGGAACTACAGTGCTTTAGATTTTTGTGTGCTTGTCTTCAATGCCACTGTTAAATGGCAGAGGGCATCACAATTCAGGGAATTTTTTTTCAGGATAGAGCTCTTCACTTTTAATCTAGGAGTACTTAAGTTGAGCCTACTGTAAAATATAGTTGTTAAATGAAATTGCCTCTTCCATAACGTTTTCAGGGTGATTTTTCTCCTATAAAGTTGTGGTAATAAATCTATCAGAATGACCGAATTGTTTATAGCACTTTGGGACCACAACTTGACTCCATGTTTCATATGTCCATATGGTGACAGTGACTATGATATTTTGAGTTTTGGAGAATTTTTATGTGGTAGCAGGAAAATCTAAAGCTTTTCTAGCACTAGATTTAACAAAATTCTTGAAAGAAGCATCAGTAAAATCCATTATACTTTTACCTATCTTCTTACCTTTTCTCTGCTCAACCACTGAATAAATTCTGCAGGCTCTTTCCTGACTTGTTCTCTGTCACTGCAGAGCTTGGAAAATGGGCATCTTCCTTCATATACTTTGAGATAAAGCTTTGCTTAGAATTGTGTGAAGATTCAAAATGCTAAAAGGGAATAAAAACAAATTTCTTTTTAGATGGACCATTTTGTACCAATTTGTGGCAAATTACATCCTCTAGGAAGGTAGTAAACAATGGAACAATTAGTAAACAATTTAAAGACTGTTCATGTCTTGAAGCGTATCTTATAACACTTCTTTGAATACAATATTCATATATTATGGTTATAATATTTATTCTTCAGTATTTAATCTCTTATAAAATGTTCATAAACACACCTTCTTAATCAAGTGCACATAAAATTTTAAAATTTCCTTTAATGTTGTTGTCTCAGACAGCAAAGCTAATCCTGGACCACGATGCCAGTAAACGAATTATTACTATAGGAAGTCAGTCAAGCAATCCCCAATATAGTAGGTTATACATAACGAATGCTAGACCACTAAGCAGTAATTTTCATAGGAGACTGTCAAAATCAGCCACCACTGTAAGAACATTAACCTTGAATTATGCTTTTAATGTTAAGAAATAGGTAGGACTGCATTGCTGAGAAGCAATATCAATGCTTTTTCAGCTGAAAGTATTAATTCTGCCAAAAGTAATTTTATTTTCTGTCTGGTGTGTTGAAACATCACATCCTGACTCATATTGGTTTGAAAACTTTGCCTAGGTAGCACCTCTTGGGATCTACATATCAGGTATCTCTTGCTTTGTTCCCCGCTGAGTCAAGCTCCCTAGTTAATTTTATCTCCCATAAGGGCATCCTGATTATGCAGTCCTCATGAAAGATTGTGTTAGTTGTGGATAACTTTCTCCTATTGTGTCCAATCCTATTTCAAATCTTTCAGGTTCTGGAATTGTCATCTTTCTTCTGTGAGGTCCTTCCAAATCCACTCAAATTTCCTCATCAATAATGCTGGTTTTCCTTTTCCTTGACAGTTGTTTTCTTACTGTGTACCTTAAATCACTCTTCCTTGTGTCTCCTTCTTTGGAGCATTATCTACTGCCAGATTTCAATGAGAATAGCTTTAAAGTGTAATTCTACTTGTCTGTAGTGTTGATATGAGATATAGGCACAGGCCTTCTGTGTACTCCAAAGGAAGTCTTTCCTTTGCTCTGTGAATCCAGGTGCCCACCAATAAAATGGATTTTTTTTTCACTCTCACAGGGAAATAGTGAGCCTATTCAAATAAATGTTGTCAGAGTGATTAAATAATACAGCAGTAGAAGCATGCACAGATCAGTACTGATCAAGTCAGTAGTAATATGTTTCATCCAAAAGGTGTCAACACATTTAATTTCTCTTTTTTTTCCCTCTTCTGTTTTCTGTTCTCTTCAAGATGTTGGGGCATTTTTTGAAGAAGGAATGTGGCTTCGTTACAACTTCCACTCCCCAGGAACTAGCATGAAGGATTTAGTTAGCCGAACACTTTTGAGTTCTACAGATGCTGAGATTACAGCACCTGACCTCAACTTGAACAAAGAAGAGCTCAGCTTCAGCTTCAGTACCACCAAGTTCCCTTGCGTCTTATTGTACATCAGCTCCTATACCCAGGACTTCATGGCTGTGCTTGTGAAGCCACCTGGTAAGCAACTGCTCTGGGCTCTCTCCACTGCACAGTTGATAACACCAGGCTGACATTCAGATGAAGCTCTGAACTAGTGTCTCTTCACCCTTGTCATAAAAATATAAAGCACTTAGAAATCTGAACCTGTGTCCTACTTGTGCTAGATTTTGCCACGAACCAGCATTACAGTGGGGACAAGTAGGCATCCATGTGAAGACATCCGAATAGCTGAACTCATGGCAATATCACTAGTAGTCAGTGAAAAGGATCATGTACTGTCCTGGATGTAGCATAATGTCCTAAATGTTTTGGTGATGGTTGAGGGTTAGATATGGACCATTTGCTGCTACAATATTAAAACTGTATATAAACTGAACATACTTCAATTCCAAATAGTGCCTTAGTGCCCCATGAAAATCATAATTAGCATGATTTTACTACTGTTCTCTTTTATGGGATAATATGAGTATTCCACATGCCACTCATTTTTTTCCTTTCATGGGGAAGAAAGAAGGTGCATGAGAGAAATCCAACATCAGACAACTTAAATATAGTTATAAAGGTCTAGGGCTGCTCTTTTGGGCCAGAATATTTCCATTTTTCATCTATAATGGGATCTGCCTTTCCCTTCCCATTCTTCCTTTTAATCAAATATTAAAATCTGTTATGAAGAGCAAACACTTCACTTTTGTTTAGAAAAGAAAAATCTGTCTGACAGTATGTCATGAATATCAATTAATCACTTTTGAGTATACTTTCTAACAATATAACATGACATTTTCATTTCACCATATACTATTAAATTTCCATAAAAGTCCAGACGGTCACCCATCAACAAGAATTAAATGACAGAGCAAGAAAGTCCCTTGTGTAGATTATGTGTCAGTGTTAATTTGTTGTAATTTTGCCTTTATTCAATGCATGTCAATGGTTTATTCTTTAGAAAATATTATGCTTTGTATAATTTCAAAGAATTTTACTGCAGCAAGTATAATAATCTCAACAATAAAGTGCTACTTGATGTGCTCAATTTTGTACCAATTGCCCATATTGTTCAAGGCATAGCTCTGCTTTGTTTGGTTTGCAGTCTGGAGTGTTTACAAACACTTTGGTTTGGAGATGCTGGTCATTGTCACACTCCTGGGTTACAAACTAGAGGCAGTTTCAGCCCAGTAACTTTATAATCTCAAACACCAGCTCTTCTGTCACTGCAGAGACCAGCTAAGAGAGCAATTAAGTGTGAAATGATAACAGCTCTGTGTGAAAATAAAGAGGAGAAAATAGCTGGTGAATAAAGATCAAAATACCTGAGGGTGCTTTTCACATTTTTCTTCCACTAGGGAAACTGCAGATTCGGTACAGCCTTGGAGGCACCAAAGAGCCATATAACATTGATATTGACCACCGAAACATGGCTAATGGACAGCCCCACACTGTCAACATCACAAGGAATGGACGGGACATCGTACTGCAGGTAAGTTGCACCTTGTTTGGTTCCATTATTTGTAACTTGTAGCATTTTGTCTCTTCATGGTCTCCATTCCTCTGAAAAGACCAGTGCAATTTAGAAAATAAAAAGTACAATAGATGGGATTCTGCTTGCAGATCACACTCCTAGGAGTTAACAAACGCTACTCCTTCCCTCTGTTGCATCGTCATGTTGTTCTGAATTCCTCATTTTAGTGTGATGACAGCTGGGCTAATACAGTTGTCACTGTAGATGCTCAAGGGCATCAGAGACATCTGTGCTGATAGACATGGGACTTAGGACAAACCTGTACCATTCTGAAGCAGCATCTGGAAGCCATGAGCGATATCCTTCAGCATCTTACATGGCATTGGAGCCTGATGCAACTAAATATCATACCATAGGTCCTGAGTCTGCAAATAAGAATGTCTTTAAATTTAAATTTACCCTGCAGTCCAGTGAAATTACAAGAGCTGTTCTGCAAAGATGAGCAGATGCTTAAGTGTTTGCGTGACAGGAGTCTGGGACAGAGAGTATTATTGAAAGCTCTGGCTGATTTAGGGTTTGGTACAGCATAAATAGGAACTTCATCTCTCCATATCTCAGTTTAAAAATCTTTGAGATGGTATAATACTGTTTCAATAACTGAGGGGAGTGCTGCAAGAAGCAATCAATGTTTCCAGGCAGCTTCCTGTCTGTGGTCATTACAGAACACTGTTTTCATTCCCTGCTTGTCACATCTGCAAACATGGAGATTGCAAGCAGGGTATGAGAACAGTTTTGATGTCAGGAGAGTCAGGTGGATGGGATAGATATCTGGATTTGTTACTCATAAGAAGCAAACCAAAACCAATAACAAATTACATATAAAAAGGGGAAGTCTCCTTGGAAGCCAAGTCAAAAGTCGAAGAAGACTAGCCATCACAGTATTATCTATCTAGAAATTAAAATAAATCCCTGACAGTTATTGTTTCAAGGTATGGAAAGGAAACTTTTCAGTTTGTTACAATGTCATTTGACTGACACACTCAGTACTCAGAATAACACTGAATGCAGTTAAGTGGAATTGTCACAAAATTATTCACAAAATGCCAGATAACCTAAAAAAAATGTAGGTGATGCATCCAAACTCATCTAAACTTGAGGCTGGGAGGGATATATATTTATATATGTTCCTGTCTAGCATGCTATTGCATGTATTTATCTTACAGCTAAATGGATGCTAAAGAAGACCTACAATTAGGTTCCCCTCTGAAGTTAAATGTTTCTATTTCTGGGAAGTACGGTATGTTTCCTATGGAGTCATTGCTGGCTGATTTAGGCAGAAAATAATTTTGGTTAGTCTTGCTCTTCTGGGGTAAACATTTTTTTTAGTCTATTTAGTGTGCACAAAATGCATCTTGTTTATGTAAACAGAAAGCAGATACATTTGAGGCTTATTAAATGAGATGATCTGCCTGATGCACATGCAAGAATAGGGGAAGAAGTGACCCATACAAAGCAAATCCAGAAATCCTACCATTACTGTATCCTGAAAGAGAAAATTTCTGTCAAATTTTGTTATTATTCATAAGTAGATTTTATTACTTATTAGGTTACATTCTTTAAATTAGAGAATTGATATGAACAGAAATGGACCTCTCAAGTAGAGTGTTCACTTGAAAATGAGACATGTTTTTAGATAGAAACTCTTCATGGTGTCTGAAAATACAAAAGATAATGAGTTTTTCTCAGTATCCAGAGGACAAATCATAAAATATGAGTTTTCTCTTGCAGAACTGAGCAAGAAACATTTGAGCAGATTTTTATTTCCTGCTAAATCCTTCTCGAACCTGATGAGCAGCTGGTTTGCTTGTTTTTAAAGAAGACAGCTTGCTTGCCAGGTGCTGTTGCTCAAACTTCCACATCTCTACATGGCATAAAAGTGTCACAAGGAGGATTTATTTCTCATCAAAGCTTCAATTCAAGAGCACTCAGTATTTCTGAGATCTTAACAATGAGTTCATACTTAGAATACCTGTCTTTCTAACTTACTGTAATAACCCTGTAGTGCCAGAGAGATTTAAAAAATCTGAAGATAGGCAATAAATTGCTACCATATGAACTGTGTGAACCAGAGTTGTATCATGATTCTCAGAAATTTCATTTATATATGAATACAGAAAAAGACTCATTAATGAACTCTATGAGACCTCATCTGATGCTGGCAGACAGGAGACTACTGATTACTTAGATAAAATCATAATTTGAGTTGGGCTTTGAAATCAACATATCCACAATATTGTATGTTTATAAGGTAACGAACAAGTACAATAATATTTACTGTGAATGGCTTTTATTATCATTACATTCCTAACATACCATGACAGTCAAAACTAAAGATAGTAGCAAAAACTCTGTCAAATGGCTTTTATATTTCAGTTTTATACATTCACTGACTATAGACAAATCAATAATTAGTTCTACATTAAATAACAAGCTCTCAGTTGTGATGCCAGTGGTTTCTCAAGGATAATATTAAGAATATACAGCTGATTTAGGTCTCAGGAAAACCAAACTATGTAAATTCAGGGAAAAAGATGTGCTTATTTGTTGTTTCCACGAGGTGGATAAAATTAATATTTGCTATTAACAAGTCATATCCCTCGCCTCTAGTAAAATACCAGATACCAGTAACCATGGCACATGTCCAAGGCTGCATTAGTTCACCTGTGGCAAGAAAAAGCTTAGACTGACAGATGGGGAATGCATTATTCCAGTAAATGATATTTCAGGAGCTGAGCTTTAGGTTATGGAGGGCAAATTTTACTTTGTTTGACTTCATTGAAAGGTTTCATGCATCAGCAGTGTATTTTCCATATCATAAAAACCAGATCACTCTTTAGCAAGTGTTCATGGCTGATTAACACTATTCACACACCAGTAAAATCTTCTTTTAAGAAAGCCAAGGACAAAGGCTCCCTAGCAGAGGTTCTGATCCAAAGCCCATTGAAGTGATTGTAAGGCTTTCCATTGACTCCAGCGGACTTTAAATTGTACCCTAAAGAACTGTGATAGTTGCATCCCTAGTGCAAGGTTCATATCTCCTGCTTCTGTGCATGTCCCCAAAGTAAAATCAGGGTGGAATCTGGATCAGAGACTTTTCTGTTCTGTTGCACACAGCTAGATGAGCCTGTAACAAAACAAACAAACAAACACCAAAAAAAATTACAATGTGCTTTAATTTTCAGTGGAATAAAGCTCATAGACCGGGCCTCTCAGTTTCCACACTTTTAAATTCTCAGCAGATCTCCAGTTCTCCGTACCTGCTTTAAAGTAATTTCTGGTAATGGGTTATGAGTCACAGTTTATAATGCCTTTTTTGTTCCTGAAAAGGATTATACCTGAGTGACTTCTTCAGGATTCTGGTGTCCCAAACCCATCCGTATACTTTCAGGACAACTATCAGCAGCCATTGCACATCTGATTTTAAGACCACACAGAAGGACAGCTGACAGTTCTCTCTTTCAGGCGTGGACAATATGTCCAACTGTGGCAATGAAGCTATACACAACAATGTTCTTTGTTGACTCTACTCAAAGTAGGCTTAATTATGAGGCTTTATGGAAGTCTTGACCTGAACTCAGCTGTTCATAAGGTTGAGAAGAATATAGAAAATATATTTGTACAGATCTCCATTTTCCAGCTTCAACAGAGGCAAGCAGCAGAAATATCCATCTTTGTGAAAAATGATCAATGAAATATTTGACCCTTACCCAAATGAAATCGAGAATAAACAGAATTTTTGCAAGTCCATTCTCTCATTTCCATTTTGAACTCTGCACAACTTGAAAAGTGGTAACAATTGCAAACTCCTAGATGCTTTAAAAATGTAAATCATACAAAGTTAACTCAAAACTAATCTGAAGTAGAAAATAAAATGCTAAACATAATAGCTATAAAATAAAATGGATGAAGTGGAGCAAAGCAGTCTGGATATAATCCCCATCTTAAATGTAATGAATATATCAAAAATTTTTATAATTGTAGATTAAATTTTGGTCTCATTAAAGGGAGTGGGGACTTTCTCATAGACTTCAGTGAGACTATAATTTCATCTCCTATCATTATTGGTGCTGTAGAATCACACCTAACTGTCATGATTGCTATGTTTTGAAGCCCCAACAGAATATGAGCACTATTTGAGCTCTTGCTTAACAGAGACCATAAAAAATCACCAAAATATTTTCTGCAGCTAACCCAAAAAGTAATCATAGCAGTATAACACATTTTATCTAGCTTTAAAGACGTCAAATGATAGAAAATTTGCCATATCCTTTGGCCACGTCTTCCAGTGGCACTTAAGCCAGTGCTTAAGTGCCATTTCTGTAAATAATTTACACTTAATTTACAGTTTGAATTCTGCAGACTTTAACATTTAACTTTGTGTCTATGCTTGATAGATGAAAGAAATGTTTAGTGTCAGGTGCCACTCCCCTTCACACTTTGTTAGAGATGCTGATTAAAATATCTTTTCATCTTGTCTGCAAGATGCTAAATAAATTGAACTATTTTAGTATACCATCAGATGTCTATAGTTTTTGAGCCATAAAACAATTTTTTAACTCTTCTATGAAAACTCCCCCTTTGAGTCACAGTTTGAAAACATTTGCTCTTAGTAATGGTTGTTATGCAAAAATTATGTAGAAATATCATCTTTATTTATTTTCTTCATTTCCTGGGAAACCTCCTGCCTCATCATTCTTTGGGCAGTGCTGTAAATTGTCTAGACACTTGATTAATTTGAAGACTGGTTTAACCAACATTTCACTGGTAGGGAATGGGGAAGTACTGGGGAAATACTGTTCATGATTTGAAAGGAAGCACTCAGGCAGTATTTACAAATTCCAAAGCAGCTGGCATGAATAAAACATGTTTTAAATATCCAGGACTTTAACCACACGTAAAACATATAAACCATAGTTAATATCAATGCAACAGTAACCTTTTGCTTTTTTTTCTCATAACCAGGTAATTCTATTATGTTAAAAGCATAATTAATGAATTTCCAAGCAGGTTTTCCTTTAAAGAAAATAAATCATATGTTCTATTAATAGTAAAGGCCTTCCTACTGAAATGAATTATTTAAAATCCCTGGAGATACATCCTTTCCACTATGTATTGCCATTCTGTAGCGGCAATGTATTACTCAAAATATTCATGCAACAGAAAGGCAAACTCAATTTCTAGAGCAGAACCACACATTAGATCTGCATGTTTAATGCATTAGCACTCAGTTTCCCCATAACTGCACAGCTCTTTTCAGAAGTAACAAGAAAGTGGAATTTACTCAGGTTTGAAAATATAGGGGCTTTTTTCACAAACAGGTGACAAAGCATAAAAAGTTATCAATATGAGAACCTTTAAAAAAAATAAACCTTATAATGATATAGTATATAATTCCCATAACACTAAGCAACATCTGTTTTCTAATATACAAAGAATTACAGGTTTTAAACCTTCACTGAGTTTACTCGACTTCTTTATTTTACAGTGCAACTTACAATCTTCATGTAAAGAGAGAAGCTACAGGTAGACAGGAAGCTCATAAATCAGCATTTCCCTTTTGTGCATGTTAGAGCTTGTTAATGGCATCTGCCAAGATAAGTTAGCACCTCCCCATTGAATCTCAGCTAGCTAAAAGTCAGACAAAATGTTTTCATAAACCACAAGTCCTTTCACTCACCAGTAAATGAGGAGGAGGAATATCCTCACCCTGAAGATCAAGACTTGGAGTTAGGTCTTTCTCTTACTGACAGGTTTACAGTGGGAAAAATATGATCCATAGAGCCCCATCTGGGGATAACATCTTTCCCTGTGACTCCATGGATGTAAAACCTGAATCTGCTGCCTTTCCTGTAGTTGTTGCAGAGAGGCAGGGGCAAATGCTTTACAAAAGTTTTCCCTCTCTGCACCAGCTGAGATAGTTTCAAACTTGGAGGCCTTTTGGGAGAATATTCATCTTTACTTTTCTGCTCTGTGAAACCACTCTATAGGAGAGGAACGCTTTGACATCCTTCTCATATCTTTTAAGCAAAGCATGTGTTGCTGGATTCAGAGCCATGTTTCAGCTTTTTTGTCCCAAACTTTGTCAATGTCTAGGCCTCATAGCATGATAAGACCGAGAATTGAAATGTCTTCCTCACCCTACACCCCCATTTTCCTTGGAAATAAAGATAAGGCCATTCAGGTCACAAGGGACTATGGTGCAGTCTGATAGTTCCTGAGTCTGGTTTTCAAAGCAGAGCAAAGGTCTGCAGAGCATATCAGCAGATTTATCCACCTCACAAATGTGTTGCTTACATTGGCTTACATTGAAACTATTTCCTTCTTCTACAATGTCTTTCCAGTGATGAATGCATGTGTCTTCCTTGGCCTGTGTAATTGGTGTTTGATATCATTTTTATTGGAATTAAAGAAACAAGGAGAGAACAAAAGAATCATTAAGTATTTCCAGAGTCCAAGATGAAGCTAAAAAAGTCAAAACCTAACATTAAATAGGTGTTTTCCATTATATGGCAGCACACATTGGACAAATTAATGCCCTGTGAAAGTCATCTTTAGGTACCTGAGATAGATCTCTTTAATTTTAATAACTTGGCATTATATGACTTGCTATTGCTTCTGTTAACATTTATTGTAATTCGTCTATTAAAGAGAGCAATAAAAAGTCAACAGATATGTGAAAGAAGTATCAGAGAGTTGTTTCAGTCGAAGGTGGTCAGACTAAATAGTGTCCTTTTCCTTATCAGTGCTTCTGTTACATTTTGAGTTATATATCTACATTTCCATTTAAACTTTATATAATCTTTTTTATTTTTTAGAGAGAGGTAAATTATCCCTGTAATTATTTAGCAGAGCAACAGCAGGTATAAATACAAGCTTACTGTACGTAAAGGATTCAAGTTTTAAAACAGGGGAAAAATACTTTTTTTTTTGTCTGCATCCTATATTGATCACATTTTAATTTAAATCCTGCCCCCTCCCCCCCCGAAAAAGAGATTTTATCATAAAATGCTGTGATTGACCTTTATTTCAGGGAAAAAAGCCTGCAAAAAGCTAAATCAATGCATTAAACTAACAAAACAGATTTGGAGTGATTCCAAAACCAATATTGACTATACCTTTATAGATATTTAATCTGAAGAGCTCAAAGCACAATGCAAACCTTTAGTTTGCCTTACATTATGCTGGTGAGGTTTGTGCCTCCTTCTGTGTTCCACGTGAGCAGTGAGGCTGCAGGTCTGTGAGAGTCTAAGGCAGTAAAAAATTCTGGGTTTATGGCCCTGCCTATTCCTCTGGATCCACTATTCATTTACAGTCTATGGCGTGTCCCTGCTCCACCTCTCTGATCTGATCCATGGTATCCTGGGTCAAGGACCTAACCTGGCAGAAAAAGATCAGCAGAGCACTAGTGCCACATTAAGGAAGGAGCTGAATTGCAGTAAGAGTAGCCATGATCAGCCTAAGGAATTATAACAATTTTTATTGGTGAAATATAGATGATTATTCCCCTGCTAAAAGGTTAGGAAAAAAACTTACAAACAACATTTGAATATTTTTATTATTGTGATTATATTTATTTGTTTGTTTTTCCAGTACAAATGAAAAGGAGCAGATTTGACTGGTAATTGTGTATCTCCTGTTTGATTTTCAAAATCAAACTTTCCTGCTTTCTCCTACTTTGCTATATTACTTGACTACTTGGGAGGAGCTCCGTCTAATCACCTGCCTGGTTACTATTTTCTTGGGATCTTATGCTTAGTCCATTCTAACTTTGTAGGCATTTTTGAGCAGGAACATTCTTTTTGTTATGCATTACTATAGAACTTAGCAGGAAAAGCCCTTGTCCAGGATTCGAGAAGCTTTTCCAAACAAGTGATAAATCATCATAATAATGCAGAAGAAAAATGTTAACACTGATCATGATGATAACACATTCCCTTCTTTATCCTGCTATTACTGAAGTCAATAACAAAACTGTATTGACTTCAGATGGTGTGAGATTAAGCCTTACAGTATATTATTTCATTTGATTTTGACAATATTTTTTTATAAAGTGTCTTCAGCATAAAGAAAACCCTTAACTTTATAGCAGTGCACACACACAGACTGGATTGAAAACGATACAGATGTAGATATATCCACAGGCTGAATATAATGTATGTGTATGTGTATTTACCTTTTTTTTTCCCCAAGACTCCTAAGGTGATGTAGGCCTTATGTTTGCCCTTAGATTGATATGTCTGTTAATCTCAGAATTCCCTTCAAGATTAGTTTTATTATCCAAGTGAACGGTAATTTAAAAGAAATAACATTTTATTGAAATTTTGCTTAAATCCAAGCAACTTCAGATAAAGGCAGTCTGCCTTGATGTGATGTGACTTGAGAACTGAAACTGCAAGTTCCTCAGAAATCGCCACCCACTTTCTTCTGCGTAACACTCAAAGCCACACTGTGTGTATATTAAGCTCAAACAAAATTAATTAGTTTTTAAAGAAAAGTAGCTGTAATGAAAAATCTTAAATATAATTTTAAAACTGTAATTTAATACAAATTCATGACACCAACGTCTGCGTATGCAGAGGTTCTATTTAATTTTCATTAAATAACGTAATAACTTTTTCCAAATATCATTTGACACAAGTAATTCCTTTTTTATTATGTGTCATATTAAATTGATAGGCTAGGATTTCATACTGAGACTGCAGGTTGGTCTGTTCCAGCTGCTTACACTAGAGCACCCACTGGATGGCAGTCACATACAACTTTGGAAGGAATTCAGCATACTACTTCAACTCACAGCCCTGTAAAGAAACCGTGGGTTCAGTGCCTCTGGGGGAAAAAAATTTCTTTTGTTAAATAATGCTAGTTTAGTACAAAGACAAGCAATAAAAGTGAGAGGACAGAAATTTCACTATTCCCTGACTGTTGTTGTCTTGTGGTGCACCATTTCATTCCAGGTGCCAGGATTAGAGAAGGGTGTAGCTCAAAGCTGGCTGTGGAAAGCAACACAGGTGTCCTCCATGGGAAAAGAAATGCCAGAGCTGGCAGTGAAGCAGAACCTGCCTCTGTCACTGATCACAAACACTTGCCCCAGAAAATCAGTACAAAGAGTTTTTAAATAGAGATTTATTTTAAACGGGAATCAAAACAACCTAAAACTTCAGTCATTAAACCCTGAAAACAGCCCATAGCTGAACCCATTATGAAGTCTTTCTTTGACTTCAATGAGATGTGGAAAATATATGTGAGTGGATATATTCAATTGTTCATTTATTCATTCAGCACAAGAGATCAGTTTAAAAGAATAAACCTTTGCAGTGGACTGACTGTACCTGTTAGAGCCGGCAATGTAACACAGCATTGTTGCAATCCCTGATTCCCACATGTGGCAAGATCTTTTGCCTCTGCACCATGATGGAGTGCTCTACTATGGTGAAGGGGAAATGAGGTCACTAGAAGAACTTTTTTTTTTATTTTAATCTGGCCAATGTTACTGCTGACTAACTTGTTCCAGGGTGAGGAAAATTAGGGCCTTTCCACATCCTGAACACTATCTGAAGACAAAGGGAGTTTCATCACACCACAGCTGGCAGGCTTTGATATTCTATATTTGTCTAGTGAATGCTCACAGAGGTTCACTGTTTAAATTGACTTTTCATTTTGATGTATGTCCTGCAGACACAATTAGCGTACTCAGGTAGAGGCAATCTGTACAGTAGGCAGGGATGATTTTTTATTTCTTGTTAATAGTTACTCTATTGGAGTAACACTTGGACAAGTTAAGGATACCCACAATACCTTGGTAAATTAAAACATAGATTGATAATTATTATTGTTATTTATTCTTATTTTATCAAAATTATGATCATCTGATCAACACCACTGCTCAGATTCCAAATCACAATAAAAAGAAATATTTAAACATTGCTTTAAACATTGGTTGATTTTGAAAAAGGAAGAACCTAAATGATGATGCTGCTGATAGATACCAATGTATGTGGTAGTATGCCAAATTATTTTATAAGAGATACTTCAGATTATTTTAAGTCATATTTATAAAAGGAAAACCTAGGAAATGAATCCTGTGTATGTACCAGAAATAATTTCACTACATGCAAAGAAGTTACATGAGGTTAACCTCTTGGCATATGAGGCTGGACAATCAGGGTTTTGTGGATAAGTTTTCACCAGTCTTTTCCTCATACAGCTTTCTAAAGCCCACGCCTTCCATTTAATGACCTTAAAGGTAAATACCATGACAGATATGAGCCATTTCTGTTTGTTTTATGAAATAAGAAAGGAATATTTTTTTCACCTGATATGCCTGCAGTTCCCATTGACAACAGGTCTGACACTGGTAATGTTGGATGCTGGAAAACTTATTTCCCTTCCACCAGGGAAGCCAATAGCAAGCATTTAACTGGACTCTGTACTTATTGGGATTAGCTATGGTTAAGGTTGTGATCTGTTTTGTATTTTAACCCTTTGTATTCACTCGACTACACCCTTTCAAAAATAGCTCTCTTCAATTTGAATTTATATAACTCTAATTTCAGGTAAAACATGTATTTCTGCTGTTTATTAAAAACATGAGGAAAACTGTTGAAGATACTCTGAACAAACAGAAACTTCTTAGTTTCTGAGTAAGAATATGGAATTATGTTTTTGCATATATTTAACTCAAAATAGTATGAATACTAGTTTGATCAATTAGAAATCACTTATGAACATGACAGCTTGCTAACTCTCTTTTGTGATCTGCAGAGACTATTCTTCCTCTCTGTCTACTATGTATGTACACCTCTCTTGTAATTTTATGGGGCATTACAAGAAACAGAGGACCTCTCTTCTCCAATTATTATAGGCTTTTGAGGTTATTGCCTCTGCAGGCTCATGACCCCAGGAGGCTTTCCAAGTATCTTAGCTCACAGTATTCCAGGGTAGCATGGGATTCAGCCCTTCCTTCATTTTTCTGCTTCCATTCATTTACTTTTAACCATTGAATTGAGCATTTGCAGTACCGTTAAAGAAAAACAATCCACAATAATAACATTTTTAAGTTAGAAATATGGAAAAAAAATGTTAAAATATTGTATGTCCTTTACTGTTGCCATTTCTCCAGAATTACTTCTGCAGCCTATTGTAGTTCGCAAAGTCTTAATTCACATATATGAGTTTCTATCCTGTTTTGTGACAAGGTAAGGCCAGAATAAAATAAACAATTGTTGTTATGTCTTATTTAAGCCTGTGTAATAAACACATAAACCTGAGAAAATAAATAACAACAGCAAAGATAAAAATTCACCCCAATTACCTTTATGTAATGTGAACATCAAAACTCTATTAATCTGTGTTAAACTATCTTAATAGCACTATTACTAAGCATAGGCAATTCATTTTATTACTCTCTTTCTTCACATTTTTCTGTTAAATAGCTAAAAACCAGGGGGAAATAATGCTAATGTAATGTGTAATATCGGGGAAAATATGTGTTTCCTATAGATTAAACTATTTAGCTAAGTTGATTACTCTTGAATTTATGTATAGGTTTCAGTAGGTGTCATCACCATCAAATAGCACCATATTTTAAACAAGAAAATAACAAACATGAAGTGGAAAAAATCATGTCTTATTAGTTCATGACTTTTCTAAAAGAAAAGGAGAACGCCTTACACCTGAATTAGTCTCATATTCCCAGCTGTGTAAATCTGGAGTTAGCATTAACATAGGTCCCAAATGGAAATCTGTTTCTATGGAAATAGTAATTTGCTTTATTGTTGATGCTGTTGTTATTTTTAGCAGTTTTATTGAAGCACACAAGCAAAACTGATGTGATTCTACATCAGTCAGAACCAAAAAAAATTCAATATCGGTATTCCCTAGGCGTTGGGAACTATGAATAGGGCAGATATGGAAGAATAGTTGTTTACTGTTGGTTTTGCTTTACCAAAATGAAAGCAGAGTGTATCAGACAGAGGTGTAAGTAATGGCATAAACTCCATAAGGTAGACCTGATTCAGTAGCACTGTAATAAGCAGATCAGTTCAAAATATTCATAATTTCTTTTCTCTTTCTCCAGCTTGATCATTATCCTCCAACAAGTTACAGCCTGCCGGCCACATCTGACATTCAGTTCAATTCCCCAAAGGCACTGTTCCTAGGAAAAGTTATAGGTAAGATTTCATTTTATACCTGGGACAATGATAGGTGTCCAGTAGGACACCTGCTGGACATGTCATTCTTGACCAGAAAGTTACTACATTGGAGTCATACCTAAAGGAGGGGTTACATTCACCTGATAACACAGGCTGATGAACACACAAATTAGTGATTGTCTGCCATGCATTGAAAAAAAAATATGGGCAAAGAACACTTGCAACACCACATTTGGGAAGTTTCCTTACCCTCTCAATGTCAGGTGGAGGCAATAAAAGGAAATTATTGAGACCACTGCTTCTACAAGGAGATATTGAAGTTATTTTGAATATTATCATTCACTGTGAAGTTACAGTGTGCCCATTATAGTGCCTTTATCCATGCAGGCAGCTTTCTTATCTCAGTGCATCCTCCTGTGGCATAACTGTCCCTCAGCACTCTGGCAAAACCACCACTCTCTCACAGTAAAGCCCACCAGTGAGGTCCTTTGGAAGTCTCTAACATTCTACAGCAACACTCATCTGGATATTTTCTATTCCTTTTATGGACCTCATGGTTATTTCCCAGTACAGCAGCTTCCCGGCCAGCTCTCCAGATGAACTCAAGAGACAATACAGATGCATCTTAAACTGCCTTGGACTCATTTTTAGGCCATCCTACATGCCATTGCTTAATTTTTCTGCTACTGACATCTTACATGAATATCAAGGGTTACTAACTTCAAGAATCAATTATTCCCAACCTTTACAACTTGTGAGGAGGGTTTTCCCCCCTTTTCTGAGATAAAGGGGTATTAATGTTATTTCTTCTAAGCACTTTGTACAGAGTTGCTTAAATTGCAGTGAGGGTTTAATCCAGAAAAATGTAAATTTTTCTTTTTTTTCGGTGGTGTAAGATATTAATCTGTGAATTCCATGCACTGATTTTTTAAGTGGAAAAGTATTTGACTACATAGCTAATGTGCCTTTCTGAAGATACACTTTTCCATTTGTATTTTTTTAAAAAAGTTAACATGTTGAACTTCTGTGAAACAGGAAATGAGAATCCTTCAAAATGTTTGGTCAGCAAGAGAGTCATGAACTATTTTCTGGTACTCTTCAAGTCAGTTCTGTTGACAGTACCAAAGATGATGCAGTCTGACTGTTCAATATTTGGAAACGGGGTGCATTCCCACCTCATCACACTTCATTAGGGCAATTGGACTGGAGCTGACTGACTCAGCCAGGCTCACGGCGTCTGCATACACTAATTCAAAGTGAGGAGACAGAGGACTTCAGGCAGAGCCTTCAGAAGCTGAACTAACTCTGCAGGAAAGAAATGAGATTCCTGGCATTGAATACTTAATTTTTCTAATAGCATGGGATTATATTAGCACTTTGCAAATATGATTCTTTTGCTTTCTCCTCTCTGCTTATGTTACTGTCTTTGCAAATAAGACAAAAGAACAATAACAAAAGAACATATCAGCATCAAAGAAAGAAAGAAACACACAAGAACCCCTTTTATTCTATCTACCAAAGAAAAATTTAACTTCTCTGCAAAGAAGTGGATTTCCTGATATAAAATTGTTGTGCAACTGACCATGTCTACCAATGAACCTTACTGTGCAACTCTCAGCGTGATGTTGAATGAGAGAACAGCACAATTAACATGGTTATCCAAGTGCAGCGGTTTGAAGGGCAAAGTATGCAGAGAATTCAGTATCTTTAAAGCTTCTAATTGTCCCAGCATACTGAGTAGGCATATTTTAGTGGCCCAGAGATATTAAAACCAACAGAAGATCTGGATACATAGATCAAATTATAATTTGTACCCACCTGCAATTACATTCTCTAAATGGGCAATATGGGAGTAGCCTCCCATTTCACTGCTAGTCTGGCGTCAGTTGCATTCAGTTTCTGTTTTTCCCATACTATGCAATTCTCATTTGTCATCAAAAATGAATGCAAGACCATATTTTTAAAGACAGATGGGTTTTTGAGAAGCACTCTGGAAGAATCTTACTAAGAAACTGACTTTCTGTATGTCATATTTCCATTTTTATTAGTGTTATTTGCATAGGAGCAGCTTCTTCTGCCACAGATGCTCTTGCTGTGATAGACGGTTTATTTGCTGCCCATCAGAAAGGATCCCTTGTACAACACCTACGACAGTGCAACATCACTTTCTGTTCTAGGTGTTACAATATAGTTGTTAATTAAGTGTTGCCTCATAGCTCTTCATAATATTTTCTGTAAAGCAGGAGGGTCAAATCAGAAACAACAACAACAAAAAATAATTGAATTGCAGTTTTAAACAAGGAGAACTTCTTCTTCTCTAAGTTGAGGTGTTTTCTGCTTTCTTGAAATGATTTCCAAAAAATGCATTTATTCACTGGCTTGGAGAACACTGACATAAAATAATTTTAGCCTTCTGGGGAACCAGAGATAAAGGTATTTAGTATATAATTCTTACTCAGTTAAAATGGATTATGATTTTAGGTGTGAAATAAAGCTGAAAAAGACAATGAATGAAAAATCCTGTTTTACATGCATGTAAAAATAATAGCCCTAAAGAAATGCAGGATTTTATAATAATTATATAAAGGTAATGCTAATGTTTCAAGGAAGTTCTTTAATCTCTTCTATAGATATACTTAGGCTTTAATGGCTGATATAGACAAGCCAAGAGGGAAAAGCTGGCTATCTGAATCACCGGCTGTAAAGAGAAAAAACGAAAAATTAGAAATGACAGGAATCTACATTTTTCATTTAGGCTGGAACATGAAGCTCATTACTAAGGTAGAATAGAGCAGAGGTTTGACTTTTCCATTAAGTGTACAGGATTTGGATTAAATACTCAGGTTTATCTTCACATCCTTTTCGGAGACCTACACCTGTACTGTCACAGCCTGTGTTTCATCACTAAAAGTGGAGTATTTCTTTGGTTGTAATATGCATTTATAAAGAATTGGCTACATGTAATTAAACATTAGTTTTGTAAAAGTATCATTCCAGTGAACAGAAATAATTTGAGAGTTTCTAAACAGGAGATATGATTGAGCACAGAAACACCAAGATCAGACAAGAGCTGCTCTTGAGAATGTGTCAGGGAGGTAAAAGAAATGTGCTCCTTGTCTGTTTTTCATCTCCAGCAACCACTCCAAATTAAATTATATCTTTTCAGAAATACCTAAATATCCACTAGGAAATAATTGACATAATACAAGTCATCTATAACACAGGTTATCAATTTCAAAACTGACAGCTTCCCCTGCAGCTAATCTCTCTAGGCTCAGTTTATGTCTGTGCCTCAAGCTAGTGGTCTTCAGGTACTTAGAGTAAGAGCAGCCAAAAGGGACTTTTCAGGTCTCCCTTCCTTCTTACAAAGCAGCTGCCATCACTCTACAACTAAAGAGAGATCCTAGAAATCAACCCCAGGGGCCTGGATTCTTTTCTCAAAAGGCAGTTTCCCTGAGAAGGAGTGGTAGAAGGTCCATTTCTAGATGTGGTGGTTTTCTCCTGGTGTTAACGTAAGGATGTTTTATTGTTCCCTGACTGGAGTTTCTTTGTTTCTTTACCGGGATGTGTAGTGAAAATGTAATTTGTCAGGAGACATTTCTCTGGATTTATTGTAACATTCACCACCTTGCACTGATGGAAGGTAACACCATCTTACATCTAGCCAAGTAATTATTTTCAAATGTGCAAAGGAGAGAACAGATAAATACTCCATAAAAGTGGCCAGTCTTCGTGAACGAAGATCTGGGAAAGGTCTTTTTACCTTTCAAGCCTGCGCAATGGATTTTTTTTTT
>JAWWLV010000088.1:54932046-54944753 GCA_035041135.1 Platyrinchus mystaceus
GCAGGACCGGGAATCGAACCTGCGACCTTGGCACTGAGAGCGCAGCATCTTAACCGCTAGACCACCAGGGGTCCCCACTCCATAAAATGTAGGAGATAAATCACATTTCTCACATGGCTTATGTAAAGTATAGAAATGAGAACTGCATAGAATTCATCCACAAATAGCAACTGAATAGTAGGAGACAAAAGTTCAAAATTCTTTGAATTTCCAGCAGGGAAAATGGCAATTATTCTAAGAGGTAATAATTCTTTACTCCTAGATAAGGTACTTTCTTCTCAATAGAACAAGGCTGGCAGTTTGGTTCTTCAACACTTGGAGCAGAATAACACCCATGACCTACAAATTCACCTGTTCATCTCAGTAATTCATCCTACCAAAGCCATCACAAACCTTCAAAACCATCTTCAATATCCATGTTTAGACACAACTGCGGAGATTTATCACTTAGAGGCTTTGTTTTATGCTGATGAATGAACATTTAATCTCTTTGAGAACATTAACCATTACTGAAAAGGGGGCTTTGACAGCCTTGATAAAAAAAATATGTAAAGGACACAGTCATAATTGGTGCTCAGTTTGAGTATGCTGCTAGACACTGACATCATCAGGTAGGAAATTAATATTAATCAAATAAAACATCAAACCAAAATACTAGTTTAGAATTAGATCTCTGATACTGTAAGGTACTTTGCTCAGCTCTCAAATTTGGATCCTAGAAGATAGTGCAGGACTGTAAATAGATCATGAATAATCTAAAAGTATTCTTCTGCTGCACATCTTTGATATGTATCTACTATTACTTCATGATCATAATGAAGTTAACACTTGTTTATATATGTTAGCAGTGTGGCAGTCAGAGCTCCAGAGCTTGAGTTATGCTGCTCTCCTTCATCTTACAGTGTAGACAGACAGTCTGAGAGCAGGGTAGCTTAGGCTACTTTCGCTGATAATGAGCAGAAAATAGCTAGCATGAAGAAAATTCATCCACTAATTTACTTCAAAGTGAATGCCTGCCGCTTCATTTCTGAGCGCCAGTATTAACATTCAGTACTGTATTCTCAGTGAGAATACATATTGTCAAATTAGGAGCCCTCCTCCTACAGAAGATAGCAGTTGAATATTAAAAAGGTCCTTTCCCCTGCATGAGTCACATATGAGTTGTCATACAAAAATATAACATCTGGACAATTCTCCTTCTCCTGCTGCTACTATATAATACTATCAGCCTGATTGAAACAGCTCTGGGATTTATTATTGTCTGTCTCTCTGGTATCAGATATATCTGTTAGTAGCACATTCTTTGAAGTGTTTCAGGTAAAGGTGGAAATGTTCCACAGCTCTTCTGGTTAAAAACAGACTAAAGAAAAAGTAATTTTTTTTTTGTTTCAGACATTTGGTTTTGATCTGTCTGTTTTTTCCTACTTACCAGTCCCATTCAGAAAGGACCATTTCTCATCTTCAGGTGTCCCACCCAAGGGACAAGATAAACACTTTGAATTTTCAGAACTTCTGAGGCAGAAATGAGAGTAGCCCAAGTGAATTTTATCTTTTTGTTTGAGAACTGAAATGAAGAAGAGAAACCAAGAATATCCATTGATGCCATTCACCTCTCAGCCTACATGCAGCATCTTCTTTCCATTTTTCAGAATACGGTGGGATTCACCTGCTGCAGCATTGGCCAGCTGGCAGCTCCAGAGAGACAGAAGGTAGACCCCAGAAAAGCTGGACTAAATTAGCTGCTATGGTAATCACAATTGTCATAAGTATAGCCAGCTCTGGTCTTCCAAAAATTAGCTGGATTCATTTCCTGCCACAAACTTTTCACTCCCAAAGTTCACGTGATTATTTGTCCCTCAAGCCCTATCTCATACATGTTACTGGCAACTGCCTTTTCATTTCCTGTTGGACTATTCTGTGTGACAAGACTTCATTGATTACTTGTCTTCAAATCTTCTGTGGGCACTCAACAAGTCCAGAAGGTCAACCACCTTTTTTTTTTCCTTATCGTCTTCTAGCATGCATACCAGCCTGTAACAGGTTTCCGGAGTCTCCTAAATTCCTAAATTATTAAGTTCTTTCCCTTGTGCTTTAATATTACAAAATTTTTTCATATAAATTGTTCTACAGGATCTTGCAGAGAAAATTATCCCATTCCTTTACAGTTTCTTCCAAAGTATGTACCCACTGGCTCCAGAAAAAAAAAAAATAAAGAAAGAAAAAAGACAGACTGTAAGAACATTTAATTTAGTTAGTGCCATTCTGAACTGATTATTTGCACAAGTCTTATCTGACATTCAAAACCATGTGATAACAATATTTAAAAGTAATGAAATAAATTGATATCTTAAACTTCAGTAATTGGAGCGACCTTTTCCTAACTTCTGTATTTTGCTGAGTTGACATGTCTTAGTTATGCAGTTTTTCCCTACCACAGGAAGACAGGAACTATATCACCTATACAGTGTAATATCTAATACTAATTTATTTCAAATGCAGCTCCTTTAAAGGGTCAAAGAGAGGAATTGAGCATGACAAGGACATCAATAAAACTTGCTGTTGGCCCCATAAAATTTCAATGGCATAGATAGCAAAATAAAAGGGCTCAGAGCACCTTCAAGGCTTGCAAAATCTAAAAAAAAAAAAGTTGGAAGTAGAGCACCTTATAATTTTCCTCCAAGTATATTCGAAGGAAAAATAAAAAATTAGGAGTCCCCTAAGATAACAGAGCGAATTGACAAAAAATTCCCTTTATTAAGCCACAGCACAAGTCTTAAAATTTTACATTATTTTACCTAACTTGGTCAACTTCTGCCAATGTCTCCAGATATAAAATATTCAGAAAAAATGTGAATATGCACTAATTTTTTTGTCAGAAGTAGTTATAGAAATATCATTCTGGCCAGGTCGTTTAGGCTGATGGTGTAGATTATTTACAGGCCATTCCTTGTCAGGACAGGTAAAGAAATTATGTCTGATTCAAAACTCATTCATTATTTGTCAATTGAAAAAAAGGTTGGGTTTTATCTAACACTTGTAAAAAACCAAAATGTAGCCTGACCAAAACATTGCAATTGAAACTCTCATCTTTGCTCAGAGGTTTACAATCTCTTCAAAAAATTGTGTGCCTGCAAGTCCATGGTCTGATTCAGAGAGGTGGTCAGATACATAAAAGCCTGTGTCCTCTTCTGATCTGCAATGGCCTCTTATGCCAGAAGCACCAGACATGTCCTAGAACCCGGAGAAAGTTTGCTCAGATTGCTAGAGAACCTGGAAAGAGCAAGGGATGTGAGAGTTTCTGGGGTATATACTATTTAGGAATTTCATAGTTTGTGCTACCATGCCAGAAATAATAAACCTCTGAAAGGAGTGTAGGACCATGGATACAAGCAAAGTGCTGCCCTAATGCACCTTTGCACATTGGGGCTCAGAGCTGCCTTAGGTCTGGACAGGTTTCATTCTCTCAGAGAAGCCTGGGCTTGTCCATGCGGTTTTCAGCCGTCCAAATTTTTAGGATGAAATTTATCTCAGTTCAAAGGCCCAACACAATCTTTGCACTACTAAAAACTGCTTTGATTTGCAGACTTAAGTAGACTTTATATAGAAGTCCATATTGCAATGCTGCTGTTTGCAGAAGAAAAAGTAACCTGTTCTGCAAAAGTATATTCAAGATGTGGTAAAATAAACATGATCCTCAAACAATGTTAAGTAATGAATAAATGTGAAGATAAGATAATCTTTTTGTAGAATCTTTTATAGAATTAAAAATTCATAGGCTAAATTATTCATGGTGAATAATTTGCTTAACTCCCACTATCACAAAAAAATTTCTGCTTAGCCAGATCTTTGACTGTAGGCTACTTTGGATTTCTTTTAAGAGAAATACTCTTATTATTTAATTTACAGTACCAAAATCTGACCGCTGACTTATTTCCAAGTGTTTCTACCTAGCAAATTTTAAAGTTATATATACACTCTTTAAATAAGCCCTTTCTGATAGGTACGGTAATGTATTCTCCATCTGTGTATTTCAAGGAACATTTAAACACCATTAGTTGTTATGAACATGAGAAGGAACTCATTCAGAAGATTGATTGTGTGATTTCTAATGGCTTCATCTACATTCATGCTGTAGATAACAACATGCAGCTGTATCAGTGACCTCTCTTAAAATTTGGCCTAGCAATACAGTCAATTCCACTCAGCATAAACTGGTTGTCCCTGGTTATTTGCATGGTGTTATTGTGTGCTTAGGAGAAAGACACAGAGAAGCAGTCACCCCAAACCCAGCACTGCTGCTTGCTGTGACTCAGACAGTCACAAGTAACAAGTTACAAGCATACACTCTATTTAGATTTTTGAACCACTTGTGTTTTTCACGTGCTGTTTTATATATGGTGAAACATATTTCAGCTAAGTTTCAGACTGACAGAGTTTCAAGCTGAAACTGTGTCAGTCAGTCACCAAAGACGGGAAGAAAGAAGCTTGCCCCTTGTTGAAGGGAGAAGTTTTATATCTTAGGAAATGAAACAAATTGTTTTAATTTAGTAATTCAGATTGTTTTCTGGATCAGAAATAATAGAAGACATTTTGGAGGTAAAGATGGAAAACAATCTGAACATTCACAAGTTTTCAGTGGGGATATCTACTAAAACAGCTAAAATTTTTTACCAAGACACAGGGTCTGGAAAGGCATGTATGGTGAAAGATGATGCTGATTCTGTGAAAGAAAGTATTTTTGTTGGTGTGCTAATTTGATGGAGGTTTTGAAATTGTTCCGTCATGTCTTCTTTTCTTTTTCTAATTTTTTTTGGTCTTAAAATATGGCATCTTATTTAAATTTTTTCAAAAAAATTCTAGAAGTTTCAAGGCTTTTTTATAGTACTAGGGATGGGATGGGATGGGATGGGATGGGATGGGACAGTACTAGGGAAAACATGGGTTTTAAATAGCTTTCTGAACAGTGACAGTCAATGTCACTAATGGCTCCTCTTGCTCCAGCTTGGTTGTTTATTCTGATACTAAATCTGACATATTAATAGCAGTGCTATGCCATTGACCATGACAGGCACTGATCCTTGTATTTAGATGCCATAATAAAACTCTATTTAATCTGCAGTACAATTACTCATTCATAAACACCTCTTTTAAATACAACCAGAATAAACACACAACTTTACAACTTTCTCATGAGGTTCTTTGCAATACAGTAAATAAAGTGACTGATGAAGCTGGGAACGGACTACTATTTCTGTATCAGTTGGACCAGGAATTAGAGACTTTCTTTACATTTTTTATAGGTAACATCTGAAGTTCCCTCTAATTTAAATGTAGACAAAAATACTCATTTAATTAGATAGTATCCAAATTTTACTTCCTGGAATCACAGAATGATAGTCAAAGGTTAAGAAAGACATGAAAAGCTACTGAACATGAAAAGGCTACTCTGATAACCCATCCTCTATATATGAACAGCATATGGAGCATATGGGAAAAACCAGCAGTGTATCAGTGGCTGACACTGATCTGAGTCTAGAAGTACTGAAGTATACTAGTGACTGCAAAAGCTGCAAGGGAAATAGAAGGCCATGAACTTCAAATACAGCTTCTTAAATTGTTTTGCTTTCTCTTAGGTAAGCCCAAACATAACTTTGCATGCAGCAAAGGAACTGGCATGGTCATTTCACAAGGCATATGACCTTAATGAGTTTCTACGCCAGAATGAGAAGGCAGTATTTTTAAGCGATGTTGTAGCTTTATGTCAGCTGAAGCAAATAACATTTTAAACTGGCATGCTTTCCAGTGCTTTCTTTACCTTAAGAAAGAAGCCTATGCAGCAGCTCTCCAGTAAGTGCCTGCAAGCTTGCAGGAATCCACAGATTTTTCTCCATTAATGCATAGAGCATATCTTAATTGCTTAAGTCTGTTATCTTGACTTTGCAATAGTGTCCCTTCAGGGATGAATGAATGCCTGGCTGGTAGCTCATTTTGCACTTCATCTGGTACCTGGGTATTGCTTGTGGTATGTCACATCCTTTCTGCTGAGGAATGCACTGAAAGCAGTGCACTGAACTTATGAATGATCTTTTTCATTGGAATTAGCGTCATAGGCTGCACCCTGTCCTCATACAGGAAAATAAAATCAATGGGAATTGTTAAGACATGCATTGCATTTTCACTTTATTCTGAGGGGATCAGAGAGGGAGTGCGAAACAGGAAAAGTGGGACATGATGAGCTTGACAGACACCCAGCTTGTGTTCAGACCTGGATGTCTCCCCTTTCTTCTTTCCTTCTTCAAGAATTACCTGGTAAGGTGTTTATCACAGTGTTCAGACACCATCCTCTATTCCCAGTGTCATTCCTTTACCAACAATTCTGCATACTCAGCTCTCTCTGCACTGGTTTTGTGACTTTTTAGTGGTGTGCATGGAACCTACACACCAAATCCATTTCTATTACTTCCAAGCTGGCCATTTCCAGTTCTTCCTTAAGACTCCCCTATGTCTGTTATTTTTTTCAAGAAATTTACTTTCTACATAATTGTCAAAATAATGGGTTCAGTCAAATTAAATGCCAAATTAAACATAAGCCAAATCACAGTATAGGGCAGACAAGTACAAATTCTTGTGTACAGACGTTCCCCTGAATTTGTTTCCCAGTTCCCAGCCTGCCTGCCTTTGACCTTTCCCACAGTTCCACTTGGGGGCAACAGGCTTAGGACTTCTCTTATTACTAAAAATTGTACTGCATTTCAATAATGCTTCAGTTGATTTAGCTTTCTTCAGAGTAAAAAAAAAAATTGGGGATTTTTCCTCTTACGCACAGTTGCTATAGGCTTTTTGCCTAGACCGTATCTCCCTTCTCCCACCTTCCTCTGACTCCCCTTACTACCCTCCCTCCTTCCCTCTAGCTCCAGCTCATATATAAATTTGCATCAGGCAGATTGTATCTCAGCAATACTCAGGTCAGGCTGCACCCTGTTCCTGCAGCTGGATTCAGAGTGCCGTGTGTGTGCTGCTCTGGACTGAGCTCCTTCTCCCCTCTGCTCCTGCATATTTCAGTAGCCCTCAGGCTCCCAGGCACCCAAAGCTGTGGTGTGATCTGTAAAGCATGGCCCAGCACTGCAGGTCAGCTTTCTCCAGGCTCTTCCCAAGAGCAAATGTTCTTCTTCTTTTCTACCAGAACTCAAATGGAATTTGTCAAACATGTCTGTGCTCTGAAAAACAAGTAGAAATTGTTATCAACTGGTTAAACAAATTTCTTTCTATGAGAATTAAGCAGCAGGGGTGTTTTCTGAATATCAAGGTTTTATTGTGAATTTGGGTAAATGTCTCTGGAGGGGGGAAGAAAAAAAAAGAGCCAAAGGAGCTGAGGAGTGGCATAGGAGAAGCTGTGAGAAAAACAGATGTATGGAACAAAACAGTGGTGACAAATCAACAGTGTTGATAAGCTAGAAAGCTGGCTGATGCCAGAATGCCTGTGCATCAAACAGTGATGTCCTGCTCTTGTGGTGCCAGATTGGAGGAATACACAGCTTGGGAAATGGCACTTGATCAGCTGTCCATGGGAGGTACCAGTTTTTCTTGTTTCTTTGAGTTGCTCTTACTGCCTGACCATGAGTCAAACAAATGAGCAAATATATCTTTACCTCACCCATCTGCTTCTTAATTATTGTGGATTGGCTTCTGTTCCCTAACAAAGTTAGATCTGTCAAAATGCACAGCAACCGTCCAGGCTGAGCATATGACAGTGTAGCTTCAGTCTGTGCTGCTTTCACAGATTTTCAAACTGAGAGCATCAAGGTTTGGGCTGGCACATTTCCATCCTCTTGGACCTCCAGTCATACTAACTCAGTGTAATGGACAAAACTAGCAACACATTGCTCTCCCTCTCCATACGCAAGGACAAGCTGACGGTGTGATCACTGCTACTCTTGCAGTGACCTCTTCAGTTTGACCAGCTGACAAAAATCCTCAGCTCTAACCATGAAACTCACTGCTATTTAACTGGTTAACAAACGCATCAGCCAGCCTTTTAAGGCAAACACACAAACTTGTCACAGATTTTCTGAGACAAAAGGACAGGGTTCTCTTACATCCTAAACTCCTGCAATCTCAATCTAGGCTTGGGGATTTCTTGTTACCAGTATTCAGCTCCTCTTGCAGACCTTGGTGCTGAGCATGCTTAAATACAGCATTTTACATCTGTCCATGTAAAGTTTCCACCGATGTGGCAGCTGCTGAAAGAGACAAATTTCTTTTACAGGTCAGCTATCATATTCACTTTTTCCAGCTCTTCTTCTGACTCGTATCCACTCAGCAGCCCAGCAGACACTCTGTGCAGGTTGCCTGTCATTCACTCACCACTGTGCCTGTCAAATTAAACTCAGTTTTGCACAGGCCATGAATTGGAACATGCTGTGTCTACATTAATAGACGCACAGCTAAATGTTACGCCCAGTAAATTCAGCATATCCAGAATATTTCAGCCTCACTGTACATCTGTTGATGTGTCAGACTACATGTTCTCTGTGCATTTTAATGCTGTCAGATGTTTGAGCATCACAGAGCTTGCTATTAAGTGGAACTACCAGCAATATTTAAAGCATTTCTTTTTACCGGTTTCAGAGTAGAGGGAAGTATGGGTAGAAAGAGAAGTTAAGATTTTTAGGGCAAAACAATCATTAAAAATTTGTTTTTTCCTTAGCTTAAATCCAGTTGTTTGCATCAGTAATAGTGTATTGAAGAAGGGAGGAAACCTACTGTATTTTAGAGGATTCAGTGCTTCAGTTCATTTCAACATGGAGAATGTAATGAACAACACTAAGGTTTCCCAGCACAGAAATTTCTATATATGCATATGTTCTTGGAGTTCCTGAGGCTTCTCAAATAATGCAATTTTTCCAGATTTCTGTGAAGAACTCTTCCGGTGTGAGGCAGGTGTCTTGGTAACAACCATCTTCTTGCCCCACCACAGTCTACCAATTCATGTGACCCAGAGGCCTTAACCAACACTGTGATGCTTAAAGTCTCAAAGAAAAGCATTTGCTCTACGTGCTTGATCACCGTGATTTGAAAAGATCTGAAAGCAGCAGTGTCGCAACCATAAAATCCCACCAAAAACCCAAACAAACAAAAACCAAACACACACACACACAAAAAAAAAAATCAAAACCAACAAACAAAAAACCTCAAACAAAAACACAAACAAACAAAAAAAAAACCAACACCAAACCAGAGGTGCTGGGGAAGGAGTAGATGTAAAAAAGAGTAAAAGATATAACTGACAATAATATTTTGAATAAAACAGGAAAGAAGGGAACAACTGAAATGAGAATAAAGAGGATGTGGAAAAACAATGGTGAAAGAGGAGGAGGGGAGAAAAGACTGAATGGGAAACCCTACTAGATAGATGGTGACCTCTACCACATAGCCAGCATCAAATAATCAAACAGAAAGTTACTGAGACATGGAAGGCCAAATATTTAGTAAAACACCATAAAGTTTACCCCAGATAAACCGTACTTAAAATCTGTATTTCTTAAGCAGACTTAGCAAGAACCTCTGCATATTTTATGGAGAGCTTTTTGCTGTGATTCCTCATGTCTTGGAGCTTTTTCATCTAATATTAACTCTTTGATGTCCTTCTCTTAGTCATACTGCAAATAACTTAGGACCCTAGGACAGCAAGGCTTCTCTGCTCTAATAATTTAACATATGCGCATTTTGTGACTAAAAGCTACTTAACACATTAATCTTGAAGGGTCTCAATAATAATCATTAATCTTAAAGAGGTTGGGTTTTATGTGGTTATTTTTGTAGTTTTTAATATAAATATATAAGCTCTAATATATAAGCTAGAAATAATTTCAAATACCAAGCAGATTGTAGAAGGAAACTGATTTCCTCCTAGAATGTGTGCATGCATTCAGTTTATTAACACTGCATCTTCTTTATCAATTCAAATACTATTTCTCATTTTCCAGTGAAATCTTTTCTGAATATTCTTCCATTCCAGAGATTTTACAGTTCATGCATTTCTGTATGTATTAATTAAATATCTAATTTTATAGTTAGGTCTCTTATTTGGATCTAATGTTTTGCCAACTTATTCAATATTACACTTTTGACAGGAAAGAATAAATTCATTACTTGAAGAAGGGAATAATGTCTTTAATTTTCTAATTTTCTTCTCTTTGGTATCTCATCAAAATCCTTTACCCCTTTTTACACTCAGTTTATTGTTTTAGAAACTGAAAAGGCATTAATAAAATCACAGAATGGGTTGGAAAGAACCCCAAAGACCACCTAGTTCCAACCTCCCTCCCATGGACAAGGGTACCTTCCACTTAAACCAGGCTGCTCAAAGCCCTGTCCAGCTGGCCTTGAACACTTCCAGGGATAGGGTATCCAGAACTTCTCTAGACAACCTATTCCCCTGCCTCGCCACCCTCACAGTCAAGAACTTCTTCGTGATATTCGATCTAGATATCACCTCGTTCAGTTAGAAGCCATTCCCCCTTGTCCTGTCTCTACAGCCCCTTGTAAAAAGTCCCTCTCCAGCTGTCTCATAGGCCCCCTTCAGGTACCAGATGGCTGCTCTATGGTCTCCCCAGAGCCTTCTCTTTTCCAGGCTGTACAACTGCAGCTCTCTCAGCCTGTCTTCAAAGGAGAGGTGCTCCAGCCTTCTGAGCATCTTCATGGTCCTATCCTGGACTCAATCCAAGAGGTTCATGTACTTCTTGAGGGCCCAAATCAAAGGAAAAAAAATCAGCAAGAAATAAATCTCTTCATAACGTGGAGCTGTGGCATTTCTATTCTTGTCAAGAGACTTCAGGCACTCCAAATGAAATAGATTTTGCTCATATTGTCTTCATATTTTCTTCATTTTGTAGTGTGACAACCACAGGCGTTTCTTTGTGAATTTTATCTGGACAGTCAGGAAGTGTTTGGAAGAATATTTGTATTTCCTGGGTTGTCATTTCATTACCTCCACCATTGCTTCTGCTTTTGGACAAAAGTTTAATTTTTTCCTCATCAGCAAAGTGACTTTTATTTTTTTGTGTGTGAAACATCCATAATAAAATCTTCTTGCATTTGCACAAAGCCCTGCTTTACTGTGGGACAGCTGATCACTGGACTGTTTTGAGTCATGGCAAATGTTTCTCTTCCTTACACTCTGAGAAATCAGTGCTATTTTGAGTGGTTCACAGCCTGATCAGCATTTGACATAAATATCGATATTTTTCACAGTTTCTTTCCCCTACACATTCATCTACTGTTATTACTTCCCTGCTTTCCTGTTGTACAACTGGGACATGGCCCTTGCAACAGTATAATCTAAACCTCCCTGGTTACACCTTTGTTTTGCAAAGCCTTTTAATCAGGCTGTTTCGGGGGCTTTCAAAGGGTTCTTGAAATATCCACACGATCAGCTAGACTCTGTCCTGATAAACTTCTTACAGAGGCAGAACTCTGTCCTGATAAACTCGTTACAGAGGCAGCATATGTTCAAAAGGATGGAGATAGACAGTGCTGGAGACTCTTCTGGCAGGGTTTCAAGGCAGTTGTGCAGTGCATTTGTGGTGTAAAATGGAATGAGGTAGTGGAAAATAAAGCAGTCTGCTAGATTGGGATTTGATATCCAGAGTTTTAGAAGCCATTCAAAATAGCACAATGCCAATTGTTGTCACAAAAGCCTGCAGCAGTAACAAGACAATAGCAGCAGTAGCCTTCTGACTGACCAAGGAAACATGCAGCCCATTTGGTATGAGCTGTGGAGGCACCACAGGAGCTTTGTAAGCATCCTTCCATTCCAAGTATGTTCTAGATTGTCAGTCTTGGCAATAAATTCTTCCTAAACAGGATATCAAACAGTTATTTTTTAATGAGTTCTTCAATACAATAAAACTCATGATTTTTTTAAACATTTAATTAGGAGGAATATTTTATTTCTGCACCTTTCAATATACTGCATAGACAGAGATCCCTGGAGTTCAGTTTTTCTGGCTCAAGACAGGAAATTATGCAGCAAACTCCCGTCTTGCTGCCAAATGTGTTTCTTTTTATGAACTATGCATACATATTATAGATACACCTTTCTTACCTCTTTTTTCTTCTATTTATAGAGAAAACCTTGTTTACTGTTTTAAAGAGTAAAATCCTTTTTAAACAGAACAACAAAGCTCTTGTGTGTGTTGCTTGAGCAATGTTGACCTTTGCAAACAATCTCCAATCCTTGGATAGATAATTAGGCATGTCTTTCCATCAGGAGGGGCAAGCTTCTCAAGACTCAGCATTCTGCTAAGATGCTTGAAACACCAGGAAGCAAGAGATTTACCTGTGATTCACTGCTAGAGAACAAAGGCAAAGAGTAGCAAAAAAAATTTAGTGTACTGATTTATTTTAGCTCATGAATATTATTGTCAGGCAAATAAAACTAGGAGGTATGTGTATATAATGACTATCACATTAATCTGTTCCCTATAACAGATAAGGGGGACCCCTGGTGGTCTAGTGGTTAAGATGCTGCGCTCTCACAGCCAAGGTCGCAGGTTAGATTCCCGATCCTGCTTCAGGGACACTCCCCTGGGTAGATGGAGCTCGTCAGCCCCTAAGGCCATCCATCTGAGAGAAGGTCACTCGAAACAAACCTACGTCCTGAGGACCTCACTGCCATTGTCCAAGCCTGCTTGGCCCGGCAGATG
>JAWWLV010000088.1:54948907-54962731 GCA_035041135.1 Platyrinchus mystaceus
AGGGACTTTTACAGACAATGCAAAAAGCCATTTTAACCACATGTTTCACTTTAACCTTAAATTCCTCACTGCTACACTATACCTTTAAAAACTGCTGACAAATGTTTCTCGATATGCCTTTCTTGGATCAGTTAAAGAACTCTGCAGCTCTTTGTAGTTTCTCAGGTAGCTTCTAATGTTCTAATCTTCTAAGCTTATGATCCATGACTTAGTTCCACTAAGAACATGCTGTATTGATATTGTGGATTCTAATTTCATTGATTCAACATTGACATGAAGACACATGTACCCTTCTAAAATACAGTTATATAGTTTGACCAAACTTGTACTCAAAGTCTGAAATTTGGAATTTATTTAAGGAAGCATTTTTAGATATCAATTTATTTGAAGATTTCATGTGTTTACTTACTCATTCTTTCATTTATTTGTTGCTTACAGATTTTTACAATGTTTCTTCCACTACTTTTATGAAAAGTAAAATCAGGCTATTTATCCAATAGTTAATCATATGATTTTTTTAACTAATTTTCTTTTTTTTTTTGAAAGGACCTAAGAAATCTTCCAGTCTTCTGCAATTCCAGTGCCTAAAGATCTATGGAATGCTGTAGGTAAAGGAATCTCTTCAATTTATACCCAGGAGTTCTTAGAGAAAGCTATCATATAGATTCATATAAGCATAGAATATGAAATCATAGAATAACCTGGATTAGAAGGGTCTTAAAGGTCATCTAGTTCCAGTCCCCCTGCCATGAACAGAGATTCCTTCCACTAGACCAGGTTGGTCAAAGCCCCATCCAACCTGGCCTTGAACACTGCAAGGGATGGGGCATCCAGAACTTCCCTGGACAACCTGTTCCAGTGCCTCACCACCCTCACAGTAAAGAATTTCTTTCTAATATCTAAACTTACTCTCTTTCAGTCTGAAGCCGTTCCCCCTTGTCCTGTCACTACATACTCTTATAAAAAGTCCCTCTCCATCATTCTTGTGGGCTCTCTCAAGTACTGGAAGCTTGTAATTAGGTCACGCAAAAGCCTTCTATTTTCCAGGCTGAACAAACCCCATTCCCTCAACCTTTCCTCATAGGAGAGTTGCTCCACCCCTCTAGTCATCTTGGTAGACCTACTCTGGACTGAATACAAGAGGTTAACGTCCTTCCTATGTTGGGAACCCCAGAGCTAGACACAGTACTCCAGGTGGGATCTCATGAAAACAGCTAAGAGACGAAGAATCACCTCTCTCAATCTCCTGACCACACTGTTCTTGGTGCAGCCCAGGATAAACTTGGTTTTCTGGCCTGTGAGCCCACATTGCTGGTTTATGTCCACCAGCATCCCCAAGTTGTTCTGGGCAGGGCTGCTCTATATCTGTTCATCCCCCAGCCTGTATTGATACCAAGGGTTGCCCTGACCCAGGTGCAGCACTTTGAATTTGTTCTTGTTAGACCTCGTGAGATTCCCACAGGCCCGCTTCTCGAGCTTGTCCAGATCCCTCTGAACCACATCCCCTCCTTCAGGTGTGTCAACTGCACCACTCTGCTTGGTGTCATCTGCAAATTTGCTGAGGATGCACTTGATCCCTTCATCTATATCATTAATGGAGATATAACACTGGTCCCAGTACTGAACCCTGATGTATGGGTTTGATTCTATTTGTCTTTTTTTCCTGATTAAAAGGAATTGTCACATCGTCATATGATACAAGCATAAAGTGTGGAACCTTGTTCTTTGAGATTCAAGCTATTTTTAACATCCACTTCCATCAATGGATTTCTTCCTTTCTCTCCTCCCTCTTGCTGCTGTTCATTATCTCCCTCAGCTTTGACCAGATAGGCTTTTTATAGCACATACATCACATATTGAACATAATCAGGTTATGATGGTTGGTCCCTAGGCAACCACCATCTTCCAGGCCAGTGATTAAGTCCTCTTTAGTCTTCCTAATGAAGTTCAAACTAATTACTTTATGTCATAGTCAGTAAAATTTTTAGGAAAAAAAATTCAATAATCTAATGATGCTTTACTACTGGCTGCATGAGATCCCAGCACAAGCATTCCAAACTGAAGTTTCTAGGAAATGAGGATGAGAGCATTTTTTCCAAACACAGCAGACATGTCTATCATCTCCTTTTCATGAACTTTATTAGCATATATGTTGGGACACCCATATTTACGATCATGCTGGTTTAAGTTATTCACCAATAGAAATCTACTAGTGACATGTTCCTTCCCTACCAAGCTGTTCTCAGCATTCTGTAATCAACATTCCTGTCATGTAAATTGTCTCTCAAGAATGTAATTATAAGTGAGAATTTTTCATTCCCTTTGTTTATATCTCAGATTCAGAGCTTATGAATACAGGCAATTAAAAATTGATTCTGGCATGGTCTTTTTCTACTAAAATATTATTTTATATTTCCAAGAGGTGGAATAAATACCCTGCACTAATTTCTCTTCCTCTGCAGGTTAACTGCTTACAGTACTTGGGCCGGCTCACTTAAATGTAGTCTATCTCTAATTTGCAGATTGCCAAACTGAGAGACCTTTCAGCTCTCTGCTAAGCTCTGAGTGCCTTCACTACCTCAGGTTGAACTACTGCTCACACAAATTGCTTATTGTCTCTACTAGAATTATGACAAATAACCATTCACCAGTCAGAGATTCCTCATTTACTGATTTTTTTTTTCCATTATAAAAATGAGCGGGTTCATGCATTACTTGTGGGAACTAGGGAAGCTCTCTGTAAGTTTTCTATGTTAAATACTGAAACAGACCAGGACATTTTCTGCCTGTACAGAATAGGACCCAATTTTGTTACATCAAACCTGACTTGGTTCAGAACAACCATAATAATGGAACTCAGTCAAATTACAGTGGCAGCTGGTTTATAGGTCTCAAATTGCCTTTTCCAAAGAAATACATAAACAGTTTTGTTCAATAAAATTCTCCATTTTGCATTCTCATTTAATAAATCCAAATAGGAAAAAGCCCTTCAGTCAAGCATTTACTGCTGCTTCTGTTTTCTCTCAAAAAAAGATCAGCCATGCTGAGTTTCTAGTCAAGAGGTGAGCACTGCAAAATTATAAATATATGCCCATGTTATGGCCATTCAGTGAGGAATGTACATGCTGGTGCATGTAGTGGTGTTATTGAAATACTCTTGAAGATACATCCTTACTTATAGAGCACAAATAAGAAAGGATGGGAACAGACCAAACTGAAGAGGCTCCTTTTTCAAAAATGCACACACTTATAAATAATAATTTACACTTGAAAGTGTGCTTTTGATGAGTGTTCCCCTTTTAATATGCAGAAAAAGAATGAAAAAACCCACTAAGAATATGTAAGCAGTACTATATTCCTCAAAATAAGAAGAGGAGAAACTACTGCTTTTCTTCAGGAATAAATCTATGAAATATTCTGTCTAAACTATTACAGAGATGCTAACTCTGGTTGTTTCTCTAGCAATAAGAGTTGAAAGATTTAGCAGTGACTTTGTGAAAATTTGGCTGTTCTGCACAATATAGAAATGTCCAGGACAGGGATGGGATGCTGAAATTGTGAGTTAAATTTGTGTGGCTGTGATACCATGCTAGTTTAATAAGGGTCTTAGATTTGGTCCTTCTGATGAGTATTATTATCTCTTTTTTGACTTCTGGAGTGACAACTTGCAGGCTTTGTGATTGAGGCTCTGGTCATACATTTCCTCCCTCCTTGTTCCTCCAAGATCAGTTATTCCCATTATGGTACACTCCTGGTAAAGTGCTAATTTTTTTCTTTACTCACTCACTTCTGGCTCCTCATTGAAGAAAAAGTGGAGCAGGCCTATATAATGATCTGCCCACTGGCCAGTGCATTACATTTTCATCTACAGTGATACTTTTGGCCTGAGTCAGTGCTGGCAGCCTCCTTTCCCCTAAGCCATGCACCATCTGCATCCACACTAGGGCTCATAGCAGAGATGAGCAGCAGACAGCAATTTTCAATCCCAGCAACCCCCAGTGAGCTACAGCCTATACCACTGTTGACTTTCCAGGGTTTATATCAATCCCCAAGTTGTATCTACTTCTTCTGCCTTCCTCCCCTCCCTCCAGCACATTTGGTAGCATGAGTGATAGAGCAGAGACAGGGAGAGGAAGACGGTGGTGCAGCTGGGAAAGGAGGAAAGGACAAGGAGGCACTTGTTGGTCTGAGGAGCTGAGAGAAGGAAGACGTGGTCTCATAATCTCTGTGTTAACAGACAGATGATAGATGGATAATAAGTGGTCTCATAATCTGTGTCAGTAGATGTATTTTAACCCTTTCTAACCCTTTCTTTTTCCAATGCCTTGTAGGCAGGCTGCAGAATCTCCCCTCTGTTATCTTAAAAGAGAGCAAGTGAAGTCATCTCAGTAATTTTAACTTTTTAAAACCATTCTATGAAGGTTCTTATTTGGCTTTCCTCACACTTCTATGTGAGTAAATTAAAAGCAAAAATATTAGTTAATTATACCTTTTATAACCTATCAAATACCATAAGAACCTTCAGCTACATTTCCCCTGTTTGACACCACACTGAACAGCGTCTCCTAGCAAGAAGCCCCGGAACCCCCACACCGCACCCGACTCCCCCATTCCCTCTCCCGCCCCCGCCCATTCCCCCTGTAGATCCAGCCCGTGTATTCCCACCCGCATCAGTGAGGCCGGGGAGGCTGCGCTCTGCTCCACATTTTCCGCCCGCTCCGCTCCGCAGCTCTGCCGTGCGGGGCGCTGCTGCCGCCGCTCCCGGCCGGGACCCTCGAGAGGGCGGAGGGCAGGGCAGGGATAGACGGCAGGTAGCCTGGATGCCGGGGCTGGAGGGCTGGGGAGGCTCGTCCTGCGGGGCGTGGGGCACGGCAGCCCGCGGTGCTGCGCCGGCCGGGACACGTGTGATGAGCTGGCGCCGGTTCTCAGCCTGGAAGGGGGAGGGAGGGACGCGGTGCCCACGGCAGGGTGTGCGGGGTGTCCGGGAGCCCGGCCGGGGGAGTTCCTTTGGCCGCTGGCGGCGGGGCAGACGCCGCTCGCCAAGTAGGTGAGCGCATCTCTGGCGCCAGAACAAAGCTGCGAGGCGTGTCCAGGGTGCCCGTCTGGTATTTGGAGTTTCCCGACCTTGTCTTACACGTTTTATCTCTGCGTGGGGCTCCGGTTAGTCGGGGGCTGGGGGAAAGAGGACGAGCAGCTCCAAGGGCCGAAGAAGGGCAATCTGACTTAGATCATCTTCCGGCACTGGTGCTGCGATCCACCTGTAAGTTTTTGTTTATTTTTTATGCGAACTGGTTGTAAAAGAAGTTAATAAGCAGCCCTATGTTAGACATGTCTGCTGTCTGATTCAGCCGATGCGACACGGAGTGTTTAATCTAATCTATTTAATCTAATCTTGTTAAAATGTACAAGATTGAAGAAAATTAAGCAAATTACAGTATTTCTTGTCAGTATGGCATCTTCAATTTAATGTCCTATTCTAATAGAGCAAGCATAACGAGATACTAGGATTCTAATATTTTTTATATTTATTTTTATTGCAGCTTGATCAAAGGTTTCCTTGTTCCTCCAAAGAAATCCATTAGGTTTGGGATAAGAAACACCCAAAGCTCTGCTTCAGTATTTGGGTGGGATCACTTGTTACAGCTGTTAACAAAGCCATTATACTGCAAATGTCATTGTGCCCTCAGATGTTACTCCAGCATATTATTCCATGTTTGAACGTAATAGTAATAATGATAAAGCGTGTTGGTAGTGCAGTTTGGTTTAGGCCAGCTAGAAGGATTTAGTTTACACCATCTAATGAGATGCAAAGGTAGTCCCTGAGTCCTTGCTTGTTGTCTGGTCCTGTTCTTCTGTCATCACACCACACACCCAGATCTGTGTCATTTTGTCAAAATATCTATTATCATTACCTACTGAATAAGACCGTGGATGAGCAGATCATAGAAACTGAAGAAAATATGCACACTGAGGACTGGCATGTAGTATTCTGCATCTGATCTGAAAAACAATAAAGGTCCAGTTAAGCTATACATATGACTTACTCTTTCTCATGGAGTGAATTTTCTTGTCTGGCATCAAACCACACCTACTTCTATCATCTCCAGTGCATTTATTGAATGAAGGAGCATTTTTTGTTTTCTAGATGATAGTGTAATGCTTTCACATTTCATTCTTTATCAAATCATAATTTCCACTGCCTAAGGATGGAGAGCATCTTCTGCTGAGCTTTGACACTCTAACTAAAGTGCATTAAGGTTTCTTTTATACAAAAGACTGAGAGTTCTCTTCTTAGGTGATATAGTTGGTCCACCCAAATTTTGATACAGTACAGTCCTATAATGGAGGAAGTGTGCAGTGGTTTCCACAACACAAAAATTTGAGACACTCAATTACCTTTGCCAGACTGTAGCCTCAAAATGAGCTGTAGGAGGCTATTTGTCCCACAGTTAGTATTTCAGCACTGGAACTCACTGGTGTGGGATGCTGTGAAGGTCAGCTGCATTAATGGTTTCCAAAAAGATTGGGCACATTCATAGGAGACAGTTCTTCTGGTAGCTAAATATAAAAGGTAAAATGTAACCTTCATCTGAGAAAGGTTTAAAGCCCATGTTTATGGGAGGCTGAAAAAGTGTTCTGGGAGAGGATCATTTTACATGCTCCATGCTGTTATACTACTTGTGAATCAGCTACTATCAGTCACTTTTATTCTAACAGAGAACAATGAACTAGATAAGTCATTGATCTACCTAATGTGGCTGTTAAATTTTTATGATAATTTGACATTGTGCATTGAATAGCAAATACTTTGCAGAAGTGAATTTGTTATACATAAGCATGTTCCATCAGAGGAAATACAAAAGTGTATTTCATACTTGGAACAAAGAAAAGAAGCAAAAGCATTTTTTTGATCAATCCTATCACTGACTTTGAGACTTACTAGAGACTGTTCAAATATAAATTGCTCAGCTTCAAATTGTGAACCATACAATACTGGAAAAAAAAGCAACTATAAAAGAAATTGCTTCTAAGAAATTAAATTGATTCTTTTTCCCTGTGCTGTCTTATTTTTCCAACTGTTAAAATAAATTATGGTTTTCAGTACTACAGCTCAGTTGGTGTTGTCTATACAAAAACTGAATGTTTTGATCTGAGAAAAATCAAATACCAAATGAAGAAGTAAAGCAGAAGGAAAATATTGGAAGAAAAAATGACCTACTAAGTTACAGCGTCTCATTTTTGCTGGCATTATGCTTTTTGTTAGCTTGCTCTTTTCAGACTTCTGATAACAGAATTAAAAATGCCACTACTTGGAAAGATCATTGCTTATTCATAATGTTGCAAGGTGCATATATTCTAAAAAAGGCAATTCCAGAAAAACCTTCTATTTATATATTCTAAAAAAGGCAATTCCAGAAAAACCTTCTATTTATATATTACATTGCGTTGTAATCCAATGTTGTAGGTGCAAAACCAATGGATTTCTTTGAAATAAACAAGAAAAATTATGTGAAACTGCTGAAGTTTTATCTTTGTGATGCTAACATCCCTAAAAGTGGTTTCTTAACAGATCCTTACCTTTTTAATTATAAAAAAGAACAAGACCCCAAGTTACTATAAGTTTACTGTAAGGTGTAAGTGGTATACGAATAAAAATAGTATTTTATTGAAAAAATTATTTTCTAGTTTTAATTGCATAGCATGAATCTTCTTCAAATGCTTATCTAGCTTTTTTACCATCTCCAAGTAAGACAGTAAGATAGGCAAGGGGGGAGTGAGGCAAGAAAGAGAATTTCAGCCTACCTACTCTTTGATGAGACTGCAGTTTTATTAAAATATTTGAGGCTGGTGATATAGAATGCAAAGCATATTATGACATCATTTGTGAGTAGTCATAGTAGAATACCCATTAAAATACAAAGGAATGATCAGACTGAAATGATGCTATTTTAATAGAGTTCTAACAAAGGCCCAATATAACAAAGTGAACTGGAATTTAGCCAAGACACATTACATTTGACTACAGGCTGCAAAAGACTTATTTGATTATTTACTTTCTGGCCTGAAAAGCATTTGTTGTGTTATGTTGCAGCCAGCTTCCATAAGACATAGAGGGACATTTAGGAAAACAATATGAATAAAACTGCATATTTCTTTTGCATAGTAGTGCAAAATATATGTGGTTTATATCCTTCTCCAAGGGTTATGAAGGATGATGTCAAGGCGATTTATCATAACCATAAAGAAGAATGGGCTTTTAAATCCTCCTGAAATACAGTGTACCAGCTAATTCTGAGAATGTTTTTTTCTGTGATAACAGCTTTTTTCCAAACTGATATCTATGATGATAAAATTATTTAGTTACTTTGCCAGTCATTTAAATTTGGGGTTTGAAGGGTTTTTTTAAAGAAATTTTGTGTGTATAATTTTTTCTCCTCCCCCATCATCCACTTCTCCCTCTCTTTAGAGCTTTCCTGCAGACAAAAAGGTGGATAAAACATTTAATTCTTTGTTGTGGATGAAGCACCTGGTGATGGCTCTCCTGCTGACCTCAATCCATGATCCAAATGCTCTTGCATCATGTCAAAAGGATAGAGGATGGGATAGAAAAAGAAAATTTTTCTTGAAGCGACAGTGAAATACTTCTTATACAGTTTTGACTTGAGAACTGCTGATTTCTGCAGCTTGGTGTGTGCTGAGCACTTTGCTTCTCAATCAAAAAATTTCCATTAGCTGCCAGGAGCATTTTCAGTAAAAATAGGTTGTATGGCCTGAATGAACAATGTTACTGTCCTGTTCTGTCAGCCTGGGCTATCATCCAGGTGAATGGCCTTTCTTTTTAGCACTCCTAACATTTTGAATTCCTCCTTTAAACAACAGGCTGAGCCTTTTGTCTCTGCTGGCCGAGGAGAATGATTAGTCATCTAGAGGAAAAATAAAATGCTACACAAATTTATGAAATTACTTTATTAACACTCACAGTTGGTTGTAAAGAGTAATGTACAGAGAGGTCTCTCCACAAAACCAGTGGGAGTTTTGGTCCCACTGGCACAGAGCTGACTGTTTGCTCCCATTGAGGTTCTGCCCCCAGCTGAATACTTCTCAGCAGCCACTCTTGACTGGGAACATTTGAAGACTTCTGCCAAAATCAAGATTTTCAGCTGATATCTGAGTGGTGGGTATCATTTCTTGGCAACAAAGAATCACTAGAAACTTAGTATTTCTTCTCTTTTTCCCTGATTTTGAATTGTTCTATTACCCTTGGGAATAGAATGTGCCCTACAATCTTTTCTGTCAATGAAAACATGCCATACAATCTGTGTTTCCACGAGTGACCTTTCCAAAGTCATTAAAGTTTGTGGGGTGTTTAAAAAAATTATTTATTTTCATATCTAATAGCAATGTCCATACCTTTTTTCAGCTTAGATTCTCAAAACACCTTGAGATAGAGCTCAACTAGAGGATTGGGAGAATTCTCTAAGTCTTACTGAGAGGGAGAGACAGAGTTTGGAATGAATATCTAAAGTGACTCACTCAAAGTTATACGGCAAGTCAGTAGCAAAATGTGAAATAATTACTTGTTTCCTTGAAATAATGGTGTTCACTTTTACTCTTGGCCTTAGATTTGTGGGGTTTATAATGCAATTACTAAGAACCTTGCAGCATCAATTAATTCCCTTTTCCTTAAAAGACATTGTGAATTTCTTAATAATAATTGTTGTTGGCTATGCATAACATTTTAAAATGAAAGATTCCAGGAAAACATACATCCAATATAAAATCTTGAACCATTCAGTAATTATATTATCAGTACAGAAGAGCAGAAAAAAAAATCCAACTTGTTCTCAAACCCTCTTCATTTGTGGCAATGTGAAACCAGGCTGCTGTCAAATAACATCTCCATTTCATAGCATTCTTCACAGTGCCTTTTTTGACTGAGGAGCTTCAATCCAGCACTAGTGTTTTTATTCTTGCAATAATGGGACTCTGATAGGAGTGTATTTCATGCCAGTGATTTACTGTCTCCATTACAGCATGACGCGAAAGCCGTAACTCTTCTGCCAGCGATTGGGTTTTGGAAGTGCTCCAGGGCTGCAGCACAGCTTCCAGGCCAGCTCAGAGTCTCTAACCTTGTGTATTTTTCACCTGGTTCAATCATTTTTAGCTTGTGCAGAAAGTATCAGGACTGCTTCATAAAGAAATGGCCTTTGTTTGGGCAAGTCTAATAAAGCTGCTGCTGCAACTAAACATGCACTGAGCTGTTCCAGTCGTCATAAGTGATTTTTCTCCTGCTTGCACCGTAGGTGGAAAGGCCATTTCTGAAGTGTCAGCAAATGAAAGCACCATATGTTTGCTGTGCAACAGTATCGGTTGGCACCACTGGGTTAATGTTAATTCCTTTGTTTCTGGCACAGTGCTTCATAGACCATAAACAGCGTCTTCTCTGTATTTCACTGGATAATCAATGAGGTGTCAGCTTAGACATAAACTGTTACACTAAATTGTTTCATACAAGCTATAACTTCTTATAAAAGAAAACCAGAAATGTTACAAGTAACACAAAGTTACAAAGAAAAAGTTAAAATAGCCACAGAAGGACCATGACACACGATAGGGCCACACTGTGAGCAGTACCTGAAGGCTCTGGAAAGCAATCACGTAGAAATGTCTTGAGGCATCTGACTTTGGGATCTGACCATAAATCCAAGGTGAAGGTGATAGGTGAGTCCCTCATGATGTGCCTTAAGAGGGAGTGACAGGATGGCTGTCTTAACCCAAAGGGGCTTGGAGGCCACCCCAGAACTTCTGACTGTATTTCCTCCATCCCTGCAGGCCCCTGGGAGCTTAAATGTGTGGGAAGGGGACATGTGGGGAGGCATATTTTTGCAGACCAGTGGACTAAAAAAAAACGTGTCTGCTGCACAGGATTTTATTTTTTTCATGATGAATATTCATTTACATGTGTGTCTTGTGAAGCTTGGGTGCCCATTTCCAGGGGGCACTCACCCATCTGCTGCCCCCAGCACCCCTGCAATATGTTCTCCATAAATAAGCATCCTATTCAACTGATAATGTTCAGAAAGGTGGTATGAACTAGCTCATTTTTGTGTAATGGGCAAAATAAAATCCATGTTGTTTTACACTCAGTTTGAACCAAATACTGAATTTTACTTCAGAAACAAGTTAAAAGCCAGGGAAGTTTGAGGGCCCTGAAAAGTCTTTACAGTAGCTTAGTTCAGCCCCCATTACACGTCTTCAGGTTTTACATTAAGTACAGCTCGTGAAACGTAGCTCTGAGAGTTCAGATTGTTTGCTTCATTCAGGGAGTGTTTGGCACATCTGATGTCACGTTATCTACACAGTGAAGTGGTATTAGTATGCTTTTTTGATATAGAAATTGCTGATCTTAGGCAGAGAAGGTATAACCAGCCAGTAAGCAAACACAAGCTTGATCTTCGTACTGGAGGATGTTCATCAGAAGACCCCGCCGATGCGTCAGAATATCATTTTCCCTTTACCTGGTGTTATCCCTCTTTTGGATTTATAGTAATTGCTTCTGACATGGACTTTTTAGCCCTGTGGCTTTGGTCTAGCAGGTCTATGCCACTCCAGATAGATTCCCCCTATGACTATGGTTCAAACTAAATCATTTGTTTGGTCAGTTTTTTACACCCTGCCAGCTCTCAAGTATTACTATGTGCTACAGCTTGATATTGCATTGAAGGGCTCATCGAGGCATCAAACAAGTGAAGTAACCTCTGTAGACTGTGAATTCTTGAAATCAATAGCTTCCTTTCAGCAGAGTTTAAACTGCTTTCTATTATGGTGAGCCTGACGCCATAACAGAGAGATGGTCAAGATGCTGATTGATCTGATCTTTGAGCAGTGGGTAACATAATAAGATATCTCTCTGAGTACAGGGGACAAGGAAGCACATGGTACTTTATTTCTAAGAGAAAAACTATTGCTGAGGTTGACCCGAAAGCAATTAGTGGTTCATTTAATTGAATTGGTGAATTCACCTGTGCAGTCTATTAAAATATTATACAGTTTAGGGTCAATTTAGTACCACTAGCAGAAGGGTTGTAGAGATTTATAATGGATTACCTTCTGTCTACCCAAGTGGATGCTTGATCTTAAGTGAAATAGTAGAGCATCCTGGTAGTTCAGCCAGAAATACCACCCTATGGCAAAGCTGAACTTTTCCCACTGCTGACATGGTTACTCTCTTTCCAAAATCATTAAGCTGTTCTATTTCTGAGTGTAAATGGGCACATATAAACAGGTCATTCTCCTGAATCCAAACAGCTGGATTTTTCACCATTTTCAAAGCAAAACTAAATTGATGTCTTGTGTAAATTGTGTAAAAAGTAGTCTTTTCAGTAAATTGAACTGAAAGGGCTTTGTTTCTGCTTCTGAGACTTTACTTTGCTTAAAAGGTATCTTCTGTCTCGACCAAAATCATACCAGTATATAGTGCTTTTCTTCTCCCTGTCCCATTGTGGGCTACTTTGGGCAAAGCTTTCCTAGTATCAGGAAAGAAAGAAGAGCTAGATTCCTATAACAGTTACCAAGAGCCTTGCCAAGCTAGAATAAGTACTCCTAGCTATGCCTTATTTCTACTTTGAAGGGCACCACTGGAAAACTCCAAGGGAATTCATAAGAGGATATTTATTACATACATTGTAGTGCATACCCACAAACTGTACATCAAGTTCTGTTACATTTCCTTCCTAATGGAACATAATTCAAAGTAAATAGATGTCTTGATCCTTTCTGAATGTAAGGAACACTGTGCAAGGTTCAGAATTTATTATAACCTTCTGTACTGATATGCATTTCAGATCCCATAAAAAAAATATGCAGAGATCAGGTAGAATAGATAAGTTATTCAGCAAAGATACTCAGCACATACATTTAGTAAAAACATGTTTTGTAGGTTTATAAGGATTTGCAGAGGGAATGTTTCCCTCTTTCCCTGTGTCTGACTTCTCTCCCACTTTCCAAGGACCATGTATAATACAGTCCAATGCCATCTTTCCACATGTGGCATGATGATACTGGTGTGGCACAGTACTGTGCTGGATTTCACAGCTTTGTGCTGCAAAGCCTTGTGTACATCCAAAATGTTCTAGGATCCTGCCATGGGGAACTTTATATAAAACAAAAAGCAGCTATTCATCTATTCAGAACCTGCTCAGGGCTATGGGACCAATACATCATCTGTTTTTCTGCTATGTCAGGCTGTCATTTTGTCTTTCTAAGTGATGTTACAAGAATGTATAAAAAATAGATTGTAGAATTAAGTGGAGCTGGACCTATCCAGCAGTGCAATAACTTTTTGTGCTGTTAGAAATGCTGTGGCCCTGTAAGCTACTCTATAAATCTTTTACTGATAGGTATGGAAAGTAGAAAAGGAAGAGAAAGAACAGATAAAAAGCTATACTTGGCAATGTGTCTGCTTCTACAAGTAGTTCATCAAATGCATGCTAGCCAGGTCTACATGGATAATAATCTGAATTAAACTGTTTATTTGTTTGTCTTGTAATACTGCCTAAGCAGGAGCCACAGCTTTGCACCTAGAGGTAATGTAGTAAGAGAAAAAAAGGCTTAAAAATCAGATAATCATAATTAATGTAATTACATGCTACTTACACATTTGTTTGGGGTCCCCTGGTGGCCTAGCGGTTAAGGTGTGGCACTTTCACCGCCGAGGATGCAGGTTCAATACCCGGTCCTGCTTCAGGGACACCCCCGGGTAGATGGAGCTCATCAGCCCCTAAGGCCATCCATCTAAGAGAAGGTCACTCGAAACAAACCTAC
>JAWWLV010000088.1:54974270-54984286 GCA_035041135.1 Platyrinchus mystaceus
CTTAGACATTCAACACTACTAATCTCATCATTAATTTGATGAGCAAATTATTTGATCCCATTATTGACTATTACAACCAGCATTCATCCCCGATGCTCCCAATGTGAATATTTTCTCAGAAGTCCATGGCCTTGACCTGAGTTGTTTTCAAATGGGAAGGTGGCATTTTTATCAGACAGTCAGGGATTAAGTCTAGCAGAACTCATAGCTCAGTTTCTAAACATCAAGTGTTTCTTGCGGACAAGAGGGTAAGTGGCAAACATTTAGATGCAACAGTTTCTATTTTTTCCCTCCCAGTTGAGCAGATAACTAGGAAGAGCATCTGTCTGAAATTTGACACAATCAGTGCTTCATCCTTAAAGGGCTTAATTATGGTGCTTGAATTACTGTAAGACTCTCTATTGATTTGGAATAAAAATGCCTCCCTCAGTCTCTTCTAGTTCCTTCACACAATTATGCATAGCTTTCTTTTATCTTTAAGACTATATAATTTCAGTGTGAAATTTCTGACACTCTGTCTAGTGTATCAGACAGCTGACAGACTGCCAAGCTTGTGAATTCTTCTGGCATTCATTGACAGACCGGTCTTTTAGCTATGTCATAAGCAGTGATTTGAATGTTAATGCTGCTACCTAATGTCAAGACAAGGTGCTAATATTAAAAAGAGAGCCTTTTCCATCCTCTACAAAGACTATATTTTTTACACAAGTACTAGTCTTAACTAGGAATATAGGGATGACATAAATTAGTGGGGAAATGGAGTAGAGAAGGAAGCATTTAGGTGCCTGAGCACTTCATGTGACTGTTTTCTCTTTCCTTTCCTTAGGCAGAAAAGGACTTTACACTGGTTTTTTTTTAAATTTAAACTCTCCAATCTGACCCATTTCTCATCCTTAACCCAAGCCTTTCTCCTTTTTTGTAGCTCTCATAAGTTTACAGGCTTTTTTGGTATTCTTGGTTGTTGGGATGGAATTTTTTTGGGGGGGGCAGTTAGTTTGTTTCTTTCACATATTCCCTCTGGGTCAATTATGAGTGATTAGCTATACACAGCCAGGCTTTGACCAGCACTTAACTCTACTGTTCCTTTGAGAGCACCAAAGCGTTTCATATTCTACATTAATTATAAAAGGAAGTATTTGTGTATCTTCCTTAACAGGCGAAATGTAAGCGCTGCTCATAAAATTTTCATGAAAGTGATATCTTAGGCCAGCATGACTAATACACTAGCAGTTCTTGTCTGGAGTCATAGTGAGACTCAGTGTCAGACAGATGTTGCTACTACCAGGAATTAAAAGACAGAGGAGTTTAGGTCTTTGATGGGTGAGGGTGCTCTAATCTTCTGCAAATCTGTTGGAAATTTGGAAGAACAAATCTTCAAAATACTACTTTTGAGATGTCACTTGCTGAAATACAACTGCAGAAAAAGAAATTCCAAAAGTGATGCTAGATGTCTGCTCTCCTTTTAAAATAAGGAATAAAATTCTGCAGTATACAAGTAGCAAATGCTAATATTATAAAGTGCCTTGCCTTCCCACTGCTTTTTACAATTTCTTGCCTGTGTGCAAAAGAAAATGTGAAATGGCCATACAAAGGGAGAAGCAGGGGGGAATCACCTAATCCATCCAAAAGAAAGTGCAGGTATGTTTTCCCTGTTTTGTATTTCATCCAGGACTGACTGGGGGAGCTCAAGCTGCAAGGATGGGTCTCTCAATAAGGGACAAGTTTTTCTGTCCCTTTGCTAGGAAGATTGCTTTTTAAGACTGAAAGAAAAGAATATTGTACTACTCTCTTTGTGCAAGCCATTCATAAAACTATATTTCCTTCTCTCCTTAAGAATATGGACGGCAAATTTCACCTGCGGAAGGAAATTAAAGGGCTAGTAACACAGTGATTCAGAAACAGCTATCTTGACTGATTGGGTTGTCAACTCTGGTGTTCAGTGTTGAGAATTTGTATTGTCCCAGTTCATTGGCCAGGGAGCATTCAGTTAATTTTCTCCCAGCACAGCTATTGTTCATTGTTGGCTTTTCCACTTTTCACCCTAAAATTCATGCTTTTATCACAGAAACATCCAACATTTTTTCCATAATGTCCACTTACTTTCTCACTCTGTCCCAGGCTTTTGCATACAGAAGGGCTGTTCAGAGGATAATGTGTCTATTAAGCCATCATTTCTGAGGCTTTTTTACTTAATACTCATTCCACATTGGAATAAAAAGTCAGGATTGGAGAGCCTTCACACCAAAAATGTAAAAACACCGGTTTTTGTTTTCCATCACCTCTGTGCATGTCTCTCTTTCTCTCTGAGCAGAACTCATCAGTAGCTGCCATAAAAACCAATTGAGATTCAGCAAAAAATTTTTGGGGAAAAAAATGTAACTTTTTAAAATGTTTTTGATCTAACAGAACATACCTGGCAAAACTTAGTTTAAGTAATTGGTCCAAATAGCACTAATGCATTGGATGATTTTTTTGTCAGTAATGTTGGATTTCCTCCCTATACCCCCCAGTCAATAAGGTTGCAAAGGATTAAAGAAGTTAAAGAATTTTGATCCAAAAAATGACATTTTCATTTTCCAAATAATTTGCATTATTGGCAACAGAGAGAACAAGATGACATTTTTGAAGTGAAGAGCCCTAATTTTTCCTCTAAGCTGCACGTCTGTTCTGGTAGTTACAGAATTGCTATGTGGGTGCACTTTTTCCAACATCCTGTAACTCATACTAAAAAAAATTATTAAGTCTGCGCCTGTGAAGACTTCTATTTCTGCAAAGACAGAAAAATGCTTCATAGTAGGGATAAACCTCTAACTCTCCAACACTATGATTGAAACATCACTAAAAATTCAAGGAGTGATAATTGACCCAATATAGTATGCTAGAAAAAAACCAACCTTTTACAAACAATATGGTGAATAATATCTTTCAAATAGTTTGTGTTGGGGTAAGTGTGAGGTTGGCTTTTTTTAAACTTGGAGGTGTTTAATATTAAAAATAACTTTGGCCAAATTCTTGGTTCTATGCTTAACCTGATGCCTGTAGGACTTTAAGTCTGTTAACAGAGTGTAATCAGAATCTGCTGTCAAATCCCTAGAAAAGCAGGAGTAGGGGTAGTTCTCATCCTTATTTAGTTTTCAGCTTGGAGAAATAGGAAAACAAATTTAATTTAAAAAATAAAAATATAAGAACTTTCAATACAAAGTAAAAGACACATAAAATGTGCATTGAAAGGCACTTCTTTTTTAATACTGCTTCAGATTTTATTTTTTTTCTGAATTGATGCAATTTACTTGTCATGGGAGCTCTTCACAGAGCCAAAATCAGGAGACCACTGAGTGGGATGGATACAGGCAGTGGGATGAGCAAGAAAGAGATTGGACTCTAAGGGTTATGATATTCACCTTTGATGAAGGACTGTGTAATGGAATTGTTTACTCCTGCTCCATCATTTCTCTGCTTGTGTTTAGAGTTCACTAGTAATCCAGTCCCTTCAGAAAGGGTAACGTGACTGTACATTAATTTCTACTATCAACAGTCAAGCAATTAGTTTCTATGCTAAAGTCTGTAATATGGAGTGCTCTCTAATTTCAAACCACAGCAGTACAGTCTCACCTGACTGGCAGAGTTGACATAATTTCACAGAATGCAACCAGAGGCCTTGCTTTTGTTCTTTTCTTGTGTTATGAACCTATGGAGAAACAGATTAGTGAATAGATCTAGTGTCCAATACTTTCTCATAATCCTAACATGTAAGTGAGCATTTTCTCTCACTGCAAGGTCAATTCTTGGATGGCTGGCTGCAAAATAGAATTAGGAAGAAGGAGTTATAATTCACATCTTGGCTTTTATTTTTTTCTCTTACTGTTCTAATCAAAGTCTTGATTGCTGACGGTTTTATATACCTTGTGATCTCCAGATTCAATGGTTCTGGTTGCTTCTCTAGTTCGTATTTAGGTGAAAATCTAACTGGTCTTAATAATCAGAAAATACCTATCAAAATTGTGGACATCTGTAAAGCTGAAAGGTAAAAGCATTCTTGTAGCACATTAGTTCTAGGCTGAAAAAACTCAATTTTCCAGTATTTCACATGTTTCATCCATTTTTTTTTAGACGTGATTACTCCCACCCTTCCTTTTCGGAGAAAATCTAAACTGTATCTTCCTTTGCAGCATGGTATATTTTAACTAAGACTTGCCCATTCAGTAAAAAGTTCAGTAAAATGTCAAAGTGAAATTTGCTGTGTACTACTGCTCTCTATCTGAAAAGTTTCCCTATTTGGTTTTGGGTTTCCCTTGCCTTTACTGAGTAGCTTGCTGCTCAGTTCTCTGTCCACACCCACCCTCTGGACTACTTCTCTAATTCAAGGTCATTTTGTATTTCAATTTCATGAATTTGCAAAAGGCTTTTATGTGGGATCCATTGTAAAAAAATTTCCCTCTGAAAATGGCAGATGCAAAATCACGCCTAGTTTAATGAAGCAAAATTATAATTCACTCAGCTAAGTCAAGCACATCTGTCATCTATAACATTTATTCCTAATTGTGGTCTGTTTATCCAGTCCCATTTCCCCTCCTCATTCATTTAGGGCTGCTGTATTACAGCTGGCTGTGGCAATGACCATGCTGAACGATGGAAGGTCTCTTACTGCATTTTTGTGGTCATCTAAAACTTCAAATGTCATTAAAGTGATGACCAAATCTGGATTTTGCCTACAGTCAGTCTTTAATCACCCTTTTAGGTGCTGCAAAGTTTATTTAACCCCATTTACCCTGAGACTAATAACAGAAAGTTGAAAAGTGCAAAACATAAGTTCAGACTTCATAGATTTACTCTGTGCTTACTGAAACTATGGTCTTGTAAACAACAGCCCATGAAAGAAGGAGAAAGCAAAGTGTGCTGTGTCCTTTTACATAAGTTAGCTTCAGGATGGTGGTGTTTGAAGCAAACCTGATTACCTGCTGTGGGAAGACAGAGTGCAAAAAACAGCATCACCATCTTGGATTCTGGAAGGGAACCAGATGAAGTGGTGTTCATAAGCCACAGATGAGCTTAGCATTTCCTCGTATGGTGCAATCCATCCCTACACCAGCTGTAGGTTTTAAGAAAAGGTCTTTGATGTGCCCTGAAAACATTCTGATGGCTCTGTGCCACAGCTATGTGAGCAGAGGATTTCAAGGACCTCGTAGAACATTTCTGGATAAATATGTAGCTGTTTTCCAGTCTAGATTAAAAAGCTCCTTGCCCTGTTCTTCATCTTTTCATTCACACAAGTGAGACACTGGCTACTCAGAGCAACATAGGGAAGATTTTGAAAAAACTCCTCAGGTAAGGAGACCTTTCCGGTACAGTTCACAAACCAGATGGGAATCAGCTGTTCGAGGGCAACCTTTCTAGACCAGGTAATAAAGGAAAATTGAGTTGCCCTATTCATGGCCTCAGCTAATAAATAGGTAGCATGGTGTGTAGCAAAACTCTTGCAGTAACCTCCCCACACTCACCTTACATTACTTTCACAGCCTGCTTGCTGTCCAGAGGGGTTTGCAGGGTAAATACAGAGAGTAACTGCAGCTCTGTGCCACCTTTTTGCTGTGGGCAGGTCATGATTTGAAGATGCCAAGGTACAAGTATCAGGCAGTGCTAAAGGGCTTGCAGAGACTTGTGGTTAGAGTTAGTGTCACAGTGACACCTCCTGAGTGTGTAAGATGACCAGGTTCAATGGAAAGCAGCTTTGGATGGAGGCACTGGATCCAGTCCTCCTAGCAGCTCTCACACAAGATGCAGGATGTAGCTTCACATCCTGCTTCCTGTTCTTTGTTATCCTGCAGTGTACTTCAGTGGCTATTGAACATCATAAGCTGCTGTCTTCCATCTCTCAGGAATCCCTTGTAGCATAGCCATTGTGATGTGGCAGCTCAGGAGGGATCACGCTGCCACGAACAGCACCTTTCCTCTTTCTTCACAGTTCACTAGTGCCATGGTCCTTGAAATAACCTTTTAAAAGAAGATAAAATATAATATTCAGTTGTAAGGGAAGAAGGAACTCTGACCATTACCAATATTCAGATTTCTTGTGTGGGCACACAAGAGACCAACTCAAACAAGTGACAAGTGGTAGGACTTGTTAACTGCCTGTGGTGCTGCTCCTATGGAAAGGGGCCTCCTTTTGGTTTAGAAAGGCAGAGAGCAAATAGGGCAGGTTTATTTTCCCAGTGCCAGCCCTTCACTTTTAGCACTGAAAGGGTATGATGGTGGACCCTGTGCCAAAATATCTTCATTAGTGGTCCTGCACAGTTCTTTAGAGAAAAATCCACTGATACAGAACCAGGTATTTATCTTTTACAATTTATAGCCTGATTTGTTTCAGAGAGGTGCAGAAGAAGGCAGAGCACCAACAAATGTCAAAGGCACAAGTGCTGCTGGTAAAAACTGCTGGACAAGCCCCCTCCGATGAGCTCTGAGAAATGCTGTCCTGTTTGCCCCACAGGCAATCAGCCAAAAACTAGCTGCTGAACACACAGCTGGTTCGACTCTCTCTCAGAGTAGGCACACAGAAGGCTACTCTAGCCCCAGACTTCTTTTCAGGCCATGTGGCAAGCTGAAGCCATTCATTCTTTTGTGCAGTTGCTTTACAATACAAAAGGAACTTTATTATGGATTTCACTCCATAATAACAGAAAGGGAGTTGAATTCCCTTAGCCAGTTTTTGGGTATACTGAATGCATCACTGGATTGTAAAGGAAAATGATTATTTTTATATAATAATCACCTAATCCATCAAGCAAGGAAAATACAGTGTGGTTTTACATGCTGCCTTACGAAGCAATTAATATCCTTGATTATTTTAACTTTCTCCAGTTAAGCACATTCAACAACATGTTCTCTATTTCAAAATCAATGCCATAGTCCAGTGGCAAAGAAGGATATTATTCCAATGGCCCATCTAGCTCCCCGGGCTTGCTTAGTCATTGCAGTGTCTAGGTGCTATGTCTAACTATAAAGAAAATGCTTATGATAGGTTTAATTTATGAGATTGCCTTTGAAAAACCTCTGTGGTGTTTTCTGAAAGTCAAAACCAAGGCCACCATCCAAATTCTACTTTAAACCTGTACTGATTCCTTCATCTATTTCTGGTGCAAGAAGAATTTTTTGGCCACTGGCAGATGATCACTGGTAAATCTGACTATTTCTTCTCCTCATTTGTCTGCTGGAGGCTCCCTTGCCTGCCATGTCTCAGCTCCTCCAGCTCAGTCTTGCTTCTCAGCTCCAAAACACCTCCAGCAGGGGCTAAGCTGACACACTGGGCTTTCTCCTGGAGTAGCAAAAGTGCTGGCACATACCCCTTTTTTTAACTGCTCTGTGGCTCTGACCAACAGAAGATGCAGCCTCTCTCTTACCTTGGGCTGTGCAGCAGCAAAAGGGATTCCAGTTGTTCTTTCAAAGAGCTTGCAGTTTTACACAGTGGTGGTCACAAAATTCTGGAGACTTTTGAAGCCTATAATGTATAGCACCAACAAAGGCAAAAATATCTCCAACAATATTTATGATCACACACTTTTAAAAGAGAGAAGGTTATTTGGCTTTGTGCTAACTTATCACTTAAAACTTACTGAATTTGCATTAGTAAAGTGACAAAATGACAACCTGTATTAACAGCAATGTTTACCGGGAGTACCTCCTTTAGTTTAATTTTATTTTTGTTAAGAGGAGGAAACAAGTCATTCTGAGGGATGAAACATTTTTTTCGTTTACTCTTTTAGATATCTATTTAGATAAATATCTAGGGATCACAATTTTTTTTTATTTGTATCTGAGGATGTTGGATGTATTTCTGAACCTCATACAAAGGTTTCACTGCTATTTCAACATCAGTCTTTAATTCCCTATTTACAGCGAGTGCTGATTTGCCATACAACGGTCAAGCTATAGGAGATGGAGTTAACAGAAACTCTGCTATTATTGGAGGTAAGAAAACCATCTACTTTTCTAATATACTTTACAGTATGACTCTGGTGGCTGAAATGCTGCTGGTAACATATTCAGGTTATTTGCTAAGAGGTGACTGTGGGAAAACAACACCTGAAAAAAGATAATTTTTGTCTAAGTGAGTTCAAACACATTGTCCTAGTGAATAGTTTGTTCTCGCTTAGTTTGTCCCTTCAGATCCATTTTTAAACAAATTAAAATACTGATATTCATAATCCACATATTAACCATCCGTGTGGGGAGCTACTTTGTAGTAGTTACTTATGTTAACAGAGTAATTGATTTATATGAAATAGCAAGGATGCTTTTCCAGTTACAGCAGAATCAACATGAATCTATGCCAAACACTATTCGCTCTGCCCTTGACAAAAATCCCTGTGATTCTGCATTCTTTTTTAGGATCCAAGTTCTGCCATAGCTTATGTGCTGGATATTCCCATTCAGTGTTATAGGTGATATTAAGCAATACCAGAATTGGAACTTTGAATCAGCATTCCATGGAAAATATTCTGGCCAGCTGCTGCCTGAAATAAGAGACTTGATTAACTTTATGCACACATGCAATTTGCTCTGTCCTGTCCCATAGTGTGGAACTGTTGCACTGTAACTATCCTGGGAAAACTTTGCCACTTCATCCAATTCTGAAGGATATATAAAAAAAGGAATAAATTAAAGATCAGTCTACTAGCTTTCAGTCATTTCTAAATACATATAAAATTAAATAATGATGGTGGATTTTGCCATGTAAGGAAACACTGAGTATAGTACTACATGCAGTCTAATAGATTTTCTTGGTTCTTTTCCATGGCTCCCTCAAGGGTCGATGTTTCCATATCCAGATTTAGATTAGTTGCTTTAGTTTTGATTTGTTATGTTATTTTTCCTTTCTAATTTGAATTTTGTCTATTACTTATAAAGTTTCCTTAATACTTTGAAACTTCAGAATACCAGAAGAATACCATTGAATTCCTCAGAAAAATTCAGGCCACACCTGAACAGCCTGTTTGTCCAATGCATCAGTTAATATAAAGTGGCATAACATAATTCTGGCTGATTACAATATTTTTTTAACCTGACAGTTTTATAATATCTTCATACTTGAAAATTTTCATGCCTGTAGAAAAGGGCCAGAAAAGAAACAATGTTGTTTTATCACACAGACATCTATGCCTGACAACATAAAATTCATGATACTTCTCCATAACAGGGTTGAACCCCAAATAGACCATTGCAGGGAGAGCAATTAAGGGTAGAACAGATGATAAAGCAGTTACATCTGCAATTATGTGGAACCAGTGCCTTGTGGATGGAGTGAGATAACAGTGAGCCAAGCCAATTTTCAGGACATGTTGAGGAACGAGGATAGGTCTTTACAGCCATTGACTAGAAAGTATACCTCAGTGACTCATCTTCAAAGATTTACCCTGGCCGTGACACATCACCATTTCATCCCACTGATTTGGAAGTGCTCAGCACTCTCTGCCTCACAGTCAGAAAAGCTCAGGTCTGTAAGTGGGTATTGATGTTGAAGTTTACCTACGGGATGAAAAACTTCATTGAGTAACATTTCGCATACAGAAAGAAGTATGTATAAATATCAGAGCAGTGGAAACCAAGCAACTGGAAGTTAGGTAATGCCTAACTGCCCAAGTTTTGGGATCTTTTCTTTGTGTCAAAATCTGTAGTTGGTCTCACCAGCATCATCTTTTCTTTCCTTCTCTGTGTAGGCATTATCGCAGTGGTGATCTTCACCATCCTCTGCACCTTGGTGTTCCTGATCCGCTACATGTTTCGCCACAAGGGAACCTATCACACCAACGAGGCCAAAGGGGCAGAGTCAGCCGAGAGCGCCGACGCCGCCATCATGAACAATGACCCCAACTTCACGGAGACCATCGATGAGAGCAAGAAGGAATGGCTTATCTAAGCCTATGGGGATGGGGCCTGGGGTGGGACATGAGCTGGGCCAGGGTGGGACTAGGATGACTCTTGCAGTGGAGAGAGAACACTCTGTGTCGGACGCTTGAGCACAC
>JAWWLV010000088.1:55011593-55085568 GCA_035041135.1 Platyrinchus mystaceus
CAGGAAGGATATTGAGGTGCTGGAGCAGGTCCAGAGAAGAGCAACCAGGCTGGTGAAGGGACTGGAGCACAAGTCCTGTGAGGAGAGGCTGAGGGAGCTGGGGTTGTTTAGCCTGGAGAAGAGAAGGCACAGGGGAGACATCATCACTCTCTACAACTGCCTGAAAGGCTGTAGCCAGGTAGAGGTTGGTCTCTTCTCCCAGGCAGCTATTAGTAAGACAAGAGAGCATGGTCTTAAGCTCTTTCAGGGGATGTTTAGGTTAGATATTAGGAAGAAACTCTTTACAGAGAGGATAAGCAGGCATTGGAATAGGCTGCCCAGGGAGGTGGTGGATTCTCCATCCCTGGAGGTGTTTAAGAAGAGACTGGATGTGGCACTTTATGCCATGGTCTAGTAACTGTGGTGGTAGTGGATCAAAGGTTGATGATCTCAGATGACTTGATGATCTCAGAAATCCTCTCCAATCCTTCTGATTCTATGATTCTGTAGTCCGCCTAATCTCCATCAGTTCTCGAGCTGCTTATACTGTAACATCATGGAGCTGCTCAGCACCATATTTGGGCCAAAAATCCATCAGAAGGGCAGGCTGGAGAGGGCTTTGAAAGGTGAAAGGTATTCCTCACCATGGCAGGGGAGTTGAAACTAAATGATCCACAGGGTCCCTTCCAACCCAAACCATTCTACAATTCTGTGGTAAGTCAAACGGCTGTGCAGGCTGCTCGAAAGACTATTATTGCCTAGACACACCAAATCCTGACAGCACAGTACAACTGAGAGAAACACTGCACCATTCACTGGTTAAACTGGGAAGCCAAGTAAGATGCTCTCTTGGTAGATGATGTCCTAACTACAGGGAGCTGAAGAGAGCAGGGTATGTAATGAGTGAAAATCATATATTAGAGATCTCAAAGAAAAAGTCACCATGTCTCACATATGATCAAAGCAAAGGATTTCTCTCTATTTCTATTCTGTAAAATGATTTAAATATTTTGGCTAACACTAAAATGATCTCTCTCTCTGTAAAAGCCAATCATATCCTGAACTGGATCAAAACAACTGTGACCAGCAGACTGAGGGAGGTGATTCTTCCCCTCTACTCCACTCTGCTGAGATCAGCCTGGTGTACTGCATCCAGCTCTGGGGTCCCCAGAAAAGGAAGGATATGGACCTGTTGGGGCAAGTCCGGAGGAGGGGCACCAGGATGATTAGAGGGATGGAGCATCTCTCCTATGAGGAAAGGCTGAGAGAATTGAGTTTGTTCAGCCTGGAGATCTCTTCCAAGCCATGCTATGATTCTACAGAATCATAAGGTTCTATTTCTATAGAACATATTGTAAATGTTGTGTGCTTGTGCGTGTCTTCACATAAATACAGAACACACACATGTGTTTAGACGTGCACAAAGATTTGTGTATTTGCATATATTAAAATACACGTGCACAAAATCTGAGCACAGGATGGACAATTTCAGCCAATTACTTATAAGCAGCTGATCTCATAACCAAAAGCAAAGCACTGCTTTCATCAGTGATGAAAAAAACACTTTGTAGGACAGTGTTCTGGCGTCTGCAATATTCCCATTACGGACCATCAAAGCCAGCTTTTGCCCTGACAGGCAATACAATGCAGGCAAGTCTTGCCCAGTTTTAAAAGATTATCCACAAACTTCTGGTTTTCTTAGCACAATCCAGTTTTATTTTTAAAACTGCTAGGAATATCTTTAGCAACTACTTTGCATCAGTGCTATTGCTTCAATTAAACCAGAAGGCACTTAAGCTGCTGCTGATTCAATCTGTTTCTCAATTATACAGCCAGCCATGTATTAGCGTGGTCCTGTGCAAGGGTAGTTTTGGCAATTGTTGCTCTGCATGCATTTATAAACTGCAGTTAAACATAGTGCGGCATCATGAAGTGACAATGAGTTGCCAACAAAATAACAGGCATCGCCAAAATGCCTCTGATGTCTCACCCAGCCCTGGATTCCTCCCAGAGAAACTTCCTTTGGGCTGGGAAAACTGTTTATTTCTTCCACACAACCGTAACCAAAAAGAAATCATCATGTATTTTGCAAACAGGGTATATTGAAAAGCCTCTAATTCGTGTCAATGAAGCCAGGAAAGGTGGAAGAAGGTTGCAGAATGGCCCATAGGTTGGATTTTCTTCTTGTCCCCTGCAGCACACAATGACCTGAAAACACCTGGCACCGATGCTGCTTCATTCTGAATGCAAATATTTGCTGTGCAGGGTACTTGCAGGGTGAGCAGAAGTTCTTTGCTACCTGTTGCCAGACCAATGAATTAACCCAAGGAAAGACTTTATTATTCCTTTTATCTCAGAAGAATAAATTTAATAATATATTTCCAGGATATCCCCCTGCAATAAAATAAATAAAAAATAAAGTAAAAAAATCATCATCTTACTCTGTATGTACTAAAGGTGCATTTAGGTACACTGAGTAGATCTGCATGATTATGCTGTGAGGAAATTAAACCACAAAGTCTTGTACTTGCCTCTGTGGAAGTGCATAGGCAAAGTGAAGATATACTATTTGCTTCTGATTGACAGCTTGCTGTTAGAAGAAATAACTGGAAGTCAGCCCATGTTTGCATTTCCCTACTAATCATCTTTCTATTCATCTTCTATTCTTCCATGACATACAGACTGAAAAATACTTTGAGAAAATTATAAACTGACAAATACATTTATGCACATATACACATATCCATGTGTGAAAAATACTATAGTTTTTTCCTGCATCCAGAATGGGAATAATTGTCCTATATGTAACTTTTACATTTTCTTTTTAAAATATTGTTAAGAATTTGTTTTTATTTTATACAGCATCCTAAGAAACAACTCTTGTGTCAGGAGTACTACTGAAAATTTTTTGGGGGTTTTTTTTCAATTTTACCTGCACCTGTTGTTAAGTCATTATTCTGGATAATTGGGGAAAAAAGCCCACTTCTTAGCTTGCATAAAATCAAAGGCAATTTTTCCCAGATAGGAACAAACATGAACTTATGGGGAAAATAGGACCTTTTATAGCTGCCTAACAGTGAGAGGGAACAGGTCTCCAGTCAGAAGTCAAAAGGAGACAGTGAAACAATATCTGCAGAGCTGGTCCTGGCCACAGGAGTAGCCAGTATGTTCTTTGTCCAGAGGATGGCTGGACACATACCTGAACTAATTACTTTAATTTCCTAGTTCATTAAATTATGAAATGACAACCCAGCATGAAGTATGGAGACTTGAAAGTATTCCTCCCCAAACTGTGCTGTTTTGATGGAGGACTGGCTCATGATCTATTAACCAGGTACACTTTCTGACAGGATTTTAAGTGTAGTGACTTTGATTCTCTCCTATCTCCATAGGAAGTCTTTTAGTTTGGTGACTGGAAATGTCACCAGAACATTTCCAGTTGCTTCCCTTCCTGTATCAGTGTCTGGAAGTGAGACAAAGATTTCTGGTACCCAGTTGTGCATCATGGAGGATGTCCACTTGGTTTAAGCTGTTGAAGTCAACTGCTAAGGATCTTCAGGTTGATTGAATGCATTCTCTTTAAAGTAATGATACTAGGATGACAGGTTTGCTTTTGTTTTAAAAGATCTCAAAAATTTATGTTACAATATATTTGCTAAAGTAAAACCAATGTGTGAAAACCTTTTGCAGTTTTTTTTAGTTGATAACTGTGCAGGTACTCATGTTATATAAACTTAAGGAGCAGTGATTCTGGAAACAAACTGCAAAAATTAAAACTAACAGTTTGGTTTCTGTTCCCAAATGCAACTAAAATATCAACATAGCAATTTCAAAACCACCTTGAAACAAACTTAAGGAATTGCAGGCTCTGTGATAACAGCAAGAGCTCTCATTGTACTTCAACTGAGACATACTCATTTCCTTTAGTACCTTCTGGTGCACTCAGCATATCAAGGACTGGACTTACCCAATTTGTGCAACAGACTGGATGAAAATACTGTATTATTTGCTAGGCAAATATATTTCAAAGTATTTGTGTGGTAAAGATAAATAATTCTTTTTTTTTATTGAAGAGCTTGGAGCTTGAGAGTTGTGAAAGGTGGGGATTTTTTTTTACTCTTTCCAGTTTTGTTTAGTTTTCCTTAGAAGTGTGGAAGACATGCTTATGCCCAAAATATTTTCCATACTGAGAACTGAACTGAATTATTACTTGGTGAGATAACACTACAGTTTCACAGAATTCCTTAAAAACCTTTCCATGAGAATGATAGCTCAAATTGCTTATTTTAACGTGGCACTTGTTTAATTTTTTTAAGCCTTAATTTGTTCTCTGCTTTATGAGTGTGTTTTCCTTTTTATTTTTCTTCTTTAGGATTTCATTCACAGCTAGTTACAATGCACATCATTAAAACTGAGGAATTAGAAATGTTAATGTTAGATTTAGCAACACCTCAGGAACGAGAACCATTTTTCCAAAAAATCTGGAATACCCTCCCTTTCCCCAGGCTCTTTCACTTGAGGAGCTTTCCATGTCTATTAAAATGGATGTGTATACCTGTAACAGATTGCCATTCACCAAGGATGACAGTGCAATCTCTTCTGTTTAGCCAGACTTGACCTAGAAACACCACATGTCTCATAAAGCTGACATGTAGCTGGACTAAGACACTGTCAATGTCTCAAGTACTGCTGTGGGGCACAGAGGTTCAAAGACAGTCTAGTTTGTGGGTTGCTTCACCTCATTAAAAATGGTGATTTGACTCCCTATTTCCAACTGGAGACATAGCACTATGCCTGCTGTGAAGCAAAAGCAGCAGCTGGCCAGGGGAGGGAAGGGCAGGGCAGGGGAGCAAAGGGAAGAGAAAAGGGTTGTTTGCAAACTTTTTAAAATATGAGCTTATTGAAATGTTAACATCTATGTGGAAACAGTGAAGAACAAGTCAATATGGTTTATGTCTTGAAGAAGCCTTCCCAAAGAGCTGTAGCATGTCTTCGTGAGGATAAAAATGAAAGATTGTATGAAATGTATATATATGTCTGTGTGTGTATACATAAAATTTTTAGGATCTTGGTATTCCTGTGTCACCTTTTATTTGTATTTATAAGATTACTTTTATTTCTATTTGTAACATTCCAAAAGGAGGGAGCAAAACCAAACCCACAATGCCTAGACGTGATAGCATCCCCAGCATCTGCCCTGCTTAAGATACTTGGGTCACTACTAAATACTCCTGTCAGTAAAAACAAGCACCCAAGAAGAATTATTAGGTTTATCCTCCTAGATGATGGATCATATATAGCTTATTCTAATAATTTTCCATTTACAAATTACAGCAAATGCAGCAAACACTCTAAAAGTAAAACCAGACAGGAATCTTGCAGGTGAATAATTCAGTTTCTTTGAGCATCTTTCATAGTATTTACTAAGCATTACTTGAATTGATTTAAGGTAATCCCAAGCAATAAATTTGTTCTTCCTTCTCTATAGTGAATCTGACTAGAAAGCCAGCTCAAATTAGGTTCACTATTTTGATGTGTTAAGTCTTTTTTTCACTCTCACCTCCCACAGTCTCAATACCCCAGCACAGCTTAATTAGCTCAGGTTGTACCCGCTTCTGCTGTCCCCTCCACCACTGCTACAACTTAATGAACATGCCATCACTGAACAGCAAGAATACGACCTTGGAAATGAACTCCACTGCCTCTCACCCTCCTCCTTCTTAGGTCAGCCTCAAGCAGGTCCCTGCTGAACTCTGGAAAGGCGACACCTATTGTCCTAAGGCTACAACATCAAAGGCAGGTAAGTCCTCAGTGAGCTTTCCTGCTTCCATACTGGTCTCTTTTCTGCTGCTCTCACCCACCCTTATCCAGGCAGCCACCGTGCTGATGTCAGGCACCATGGCGCATCAGCAAGAGAGCAAGAAGATTCACCATATGCTTTTGGCTACAGCAGAAGCCAACCACCCCACTTCTCTGGACCTCACTTCTGCCTTTCATAAATAGACGTCTTTTCACTGTATTTTTGAGATCTGTGAAGGAATTTGAAGAAGTTATTGGTGCCAGCCACAGGCAATACCAAAAGAGGTTATTGTGTATGCATAGATTTAATCTAGCTTTCAGATCATACTGAGCTAAACTGAAAATAGACCCAGCCACATCCTTATAGGCCTCTGCCATGTATGTCACTTTAGCTTCTGTAACGATACCTTCTGCAGGAATGCAAGTTGAAACAGAGCTCATGATGGAGACACCCTGCGAAAATTTGGGCATGCCGCACACAGAATTATTTGCTTGTTTGTATTTTGTAATCCATAGTGCCACTGCACTAGGTGGAATTAAAAAACCCAAGGCAGACCCGTGATTAATGAAAAGAGCTGATGGTTGGAAATCCCAGATTTGAATGATGACTCTCCCAGGTCTTCTTGAGCAAGCTCTTGCAGATGAACATTTCAAAATTGATGACCTAGCTTTATCTACTTTAATAGGGTTGGTCTGTTTACCAGAGCTACTGGGTTTAGTTGCTGGATTTAAGCTATGCAAAAATTGTGGGTACTCAGTATGTCTGAAAATTAGGCTGCTGTTTTTCTTTTAGGTTACTATATTGAAGTATATCTTAGTACAATTAGAAATTAAGCTTTCTAAGCCTTTCTCTCTTTTGATGAAATTTGCTGTGAGAAATCTTATATAAGGATATAAAAACTAAATTAATATCAAGTTTAAGAGTAGGAATAGGATTTGTGCATGTGTGTGTGTTTAAACGTAAAATGGAACTACGGATATTAACCTAATTCACCAAATGCATTAATAAGCACAACCATTACATTTGTATATTGCTTATCTTCTGTTTGAGGTTCTCCAAGATCCAAGATCAAAGACTTTTTGATCAATTGAAACCGTCCCCTGAGCCTATCCTTCACACCAGTGATATCTTCTCTTTTTCATGTTCCAAGGATTGTCTTTCAGTCTTTGAAGTTAACCTGAACATTTCCTGTCATGTTCTGAGTGGTATCATTCATGATTCTCAAAGGTAAACCAGACAGAAAACAGAGTTAAACAAGTTTTGAAGGCTAAGAGATAAATATTATAAATATGAGTAAGCAAAAGTACAAAAGACTAATTCCAAATTTCATAAGAGAAACAAAATATCAGAGAGGAAATGTTTGAAAAATCAAAAATATCCAGAAAATCAGTGACAAATGTCCAGAACTAGTTTTGCCGTTTTGTTTTGCTTTTTAATAGGAAATGTTATTTGGCCTTTTAAAAAATTTAGGATTAAAAATTGTGGAATAAAAAACTTAGGACATGAAAAAGAAAGATCATAAGAAAGACAAAAGAAAATGGAGAAAAGGGGAAAAGAAAATGTATATGGTGACTTTCATTGCTTTTTTAATGATAGAAATTAAAAAACTGAGGAAGTTACAAAGAGTGACATCAGCCCTTATGATTACTACACAGCTTAGCTGTAATGGCTTTTGGACTCCTCATTTTTTCATAGCTAATATCGTCACTACTCAGTACCTATGAAGGTTACAATACTATAAAGTAACTGCAGCAGAATCTGTGATTTCTGTACAACAATAATCAAGCATTTAAATATGTCTTTTGAAATGCAGAAACACAACATTAATATTTATTATGCAATAATATTACTATATAATTTTGATATTTAACATATTAATGCAGAAACTTACTATTTTTCTGACGTAAGATTATAATTTTTCAGCTTCCTCTTTTGCAAACAGAATTTCTTCCCTGAGCGTATTTAACAGTTGCACAGAAGTCACTATTTTCTTGTCTGACTGTGCTAAACCCAGCATGAGGAAGAGAGTTCATAACCAACTGAAGAAGAAGGCTTTAAACTGCTCCTGAAAAGGAAAAGTAGGGGTGGCTTCACAGACCAACAGTATCTCTCCTGTTCTGGTGAGGAACTGCTCCTCCTATTCCTGGCTTTGGTGCCATTCCACTAAGCTAGAACAGAGTGAGAGAACTGCAGGTTCATTGCTGGTCAGGGTTGGTGGGATATATGTTACTTCATTTTATCAGAATGAAGGTAAAGAGCCTTGTCCAAGTTATTCCTCTACACTCCATCTACATTCAACTTTGGCTGGCAGTTGTTTCCCTTTAACTTTCAGTAACTGCTGGTCAAAATGGGGGTTGGAAAACATGGCCAGTTCATTGTCAGCTGTAGATTGGAGAACAACCTCAATTCACAAAGTAGCTGAGAACTCCCTGAAATGCATTTCTCCCCCTAGTAATCTCTGTTACAGCCTATTGTGTTTAAGTTCAGAAATATTTGTTTTGTATCAAAATTTAAACATAGAGGTAGTGAGCAGATCCTGATTCTGTATTTGGTACTGAAAGGCCTGTGATTTTAAATACCAGCTCCCTGCCCATCTCCATCCAGCTGGGAGCGTGCTACTGTTCAGGTGAAGAGACCATTATGTGTTACTTCAACATGTACCGTTCTCTGTACTGCCTGCATCTACCAGGACATCACTTGCTAATGGATGTGATACATTTGTCCTCTGACATGCCATATTTTTTTCAAATGCTTTTATTACTGAAAGATTCTGTATTTATTATGTTTTTCCCAGAGCAAATTCTGCAGTGCTAGTAAAGAAACAGATGAGAGGGAGGGAAGCAGCTTCTGCAGCTTTTGAAAAGGAATTTATCTATTTCAACTTGCAAATCACAATTCGGGTCATATTTTTAACAGCATGTCCCTACCTAACTTCTGTTTAATACATGAGGGGCTTGGAACCTATGTGCTTTGGGAAATCTCTCTGTGTACTTGCCATCATCTTTACATATGGAAAAACATGATACTTAGAATTTCAGGGCCTCTTGCAGTTTCACGTACAAAAATAGTACATCCCTACAATAAGGATGCATTTTCAAGAGATTTTCACAAAATTATCACTGAAAGGTTCTTGGATTCTCCCTTTTCAGGGTTTACAAAATAAAGAGAAGTATTAACATGCCTAGTTAGTTGTAACTGGTGTGGTGTTTCTGCTGTTGGTTTATTTTGATATGTTGATGGCTTTGATCTGACCAGCTGATGTTTTTCTGTTTGACAATATTTTTGTAAATGCTTCTGGCATTTCATACTTTATAGAAATTCAGACTGCACCTGCTACAGGCACTATGGCTTCAACACCTTCATTGATCAGTTTTCTCTGGCACACACTCCTAAGAGAAATCAAGTCTTTTCAATCCCTCATCAGCTGTTGTAGAAACTCACTTCATAGAACTTTGCACTTTCCACTAGCAACACTCGGAGCTGAAGAGGAAAGGCAAAACAGCTCTAAGGAGCACAGTGCAACCAAAGACTATGCTCATAAAGTCATGGAAGAATAATCTTACTAAGTTCCTGTGCTTTTTTCATAAAGGATCACATTTTCAAACCTGGAGCCATAAATATTACACACTTCCATAAAGCACCTTCAGTGCTGAATACTGTGCATGCACAGAAACTTAGATTTTCTGAGCACCTCTAAAAGAAAATCTATACACAATTTGGCTACACAAATAAGGAACAATACATCTAACCCAGCTCTGAAGAGTTGTTCTGTGCTATACTTTTCCAGCTTAAAAGTGGGACAGTTCAAAACCCACCAGCTATACTGAAATAGAAACTATGCTTGTTAAGATACCATTATTGAAAGATTTCTTTCCTCCTCCTCCCCCTCAACCACTCCACTATCTTTGGAAGCACAGATACCACCCATTCTGGGCACCACTGACTACCAATAGAGCAACACTGGTCCATTAATGACCGCTTTGATCAAAACATCCTGAAAACCAGCATATGGGAGCAACACAGAGGGCAGGAGCCCCATTTCTTCCCCAAGTCCCCCCTCCCGTGACATCTGTCACTGACTAATGGCACACATGGACATGCTTCCTGCCGCAGCCAGAGCTCAGCACCTACCCATTATCCCCTCCCATGCCAGAACGGCTGCATTTACAGCACAGCTTTCATTTAGTCAGAATTTAATGAGACTCATTGCTGGTGCCTGGAATTTTGGAGGGTAAAAATGTCAAGGACGGCAAACAAAAACAACAGCTACCATATGTCCTTGAAAAAGATCACATAAGCCTTCTGACCAACCTCACCAATGTGAAGCAGCTAAGACCAAAGTGTCTCTAGTTCAGTTCACTTGTAAGGCCTTTTTTAAAAATGGCTGTCCAAAGTAAATAGGGGAAAATCTGTAGAGGTCTGTAACTCCTACCTTTGATTAAATTCTCAAAATCTTAACAAGAAGGAATGAGACTAATATGGGACAGTTACAGTAATAATAGTTAGATTCATAGAGCTCCTTAAATCCATAAAAATTGAGAGGTCATTACAAAATGGGAATCACTTGACTTTACATGACCTTTATAAGGGAGATGAGTATTGTTTTGAAAAAAAAATTGAAAACTGATATGAGTCACTTTGTTAGAAGTTAGGATATTTTTACTGTTTATTTAATCAGAAGGTAACCGAGAACAGATCACAGTTCTGAACTAATGGAGGCTTTAATGATGATGATTGAGTCACTTAAAGAACAAACAAAAATGTTTGGCTCGCTGGAGATCAGTTTAACAAATGATAACTAATAATAACTAGTATTTCCTTTAAGTGTTAGTTTCTGAATATTTTGAAAGTCAAAGCTATACCAAACTGTATGTCAGTAAAATAAGGTGCAGGAATGTAGGTTCACACTTAAAAACATCTCCATATGTACTTTCTCCACTTGGACAGCAATAGCTTTTCTGGAAACTTCTGGAATAGGGTGTAGTCTACTGGCAAGCAAAGAATGGTAGTCTTCTGCTGTTGAAATAAATCTCAGTTGCATTTTCAATTTTAAATAATGGTATTCAGGATGTTTTAAATTAAACAGGATGTTTTTTACATTTATGTCAAAGAGCAGCAATATTTAGCATCTCAAGCATGTTTGCACCAGCTGCCCAGCTTCTATACACGGAACCTTTTTTGTGGTTGAGTTTGACAACAATAACGCATCAATTATTGTCAGACATTGACCAACGAGGTTGATGTTAAATATTAGGCAAAACCAAGACCATCCACACAGAAAAACAAGTCGCACTTACCATTTTATTCACTTATGTGTTCTGAAGTGTAGTAAATATTCCAGTTTAGACAATCCCTTGGACACAGGCTTTCATCAAGTGCTTTCTTGAACATGGCAAAGTCAAAAAAAACCCCCTGAGCAGGAAGTCTAGCATGCACTGTCTACACAGCATCTTGCTAATCATTAGTTTCAGTTTTATCATGTCACCTTCCACAGCATGGAAAGAAAAGGAGCAATCAGTATCATATTAATTGGTAAGAACAGGTTAAAAATAAGGTGTCTGCAGTCTAGCAGCCTGTCTGTTCAGCCTACAACTTTACAGGTTGTTAATTAACTATTCACGGTGTGTCCTCTGAGGGTGTACAATGCATCTGTGGGATTTACTGACCTTAATGTCATTAGAATTATTTTCAAATGTTGTCCATTAGGGATTAGTTGCCTTGGGAATCACTTGTATCCTTTAACATTATTTTCCTTACTGACATAGCATGATCTTGACTGATAGCCTTAAATGGTGCAGGAGTGGGGGGGATAGTGTACTTTTTGACCATCAGTCTCTTACTCTGATTGAACAAAATTGCCATGATATTAAAGATAAGTAATCCTTCCCAAGCATATAGCCAAGCTTGTGTTTAAAGGTCAAAGCTTATGTTGTGTCTTCAGCAGAAAAAATAAAGATAGCAGGAATTAAAATCTGACTTGCGTGGTGCCAAGGAGTGTGTACGGTAGCGTAACACTTAACCTGGATATGGCATCTGGGCCGAAACACTACATGTAGTTCTTCACAAAATATTTAGCTTTGTTCTCTTGCTGTATTGTATTACTGGAGTACACGTGGTTAAAACAGATAGGTGCATTTATAATAATAATGGTTATGTGGCAATACCGTGTTTCCAGAAATCAAAATACAAAAACAAAGGAAAATGAACACATTTTCAGCTTTTAGGGGTATTTTTGTGTGTTTATTTCTAAAAGAGGCAGCTGTATTTTGGTAATGTCTTTAAGTACATGGCACTCTAAATTGTCCCAAATTTTAATCAAGTTTAGTGCTATCACCATTTCTATGATAAATTTCAAGGAGCAGAGGCATTGTTGTCTGTAATTATTGTTCAAGTGTATTGATAATGGCTTTTTGGAGCACTGGGTTTTTCACATACTAATACCACTATTAGTCATTTTTTTATGCAGTCTTTTGTTTAGTGAAGAGATAAAAGTATTTATTATCCAGGAAAGTAGGCTACTTTTGCAATGATATGTGGGAGATGCACTGTAAATTGCCGAACAAAAAAAAAGGCAAACATAATGACAAATAACTAAGAGCATCAGTCACGAATAACAAAATGTACTTGGTTTATTTTAGAATGGCAATTTTAATTCCTTCATAATTGACTTGTAGATTACCCTCCTTTTTAAGAAAAAAATGTACATCATCTGTTACTATCTGGGTTTAGTACTTGGCTATGAAAAAACACCAGAGAAATAGGGTAAAACTGATTACTTGCTCTGCTGAGTGTAAGTCTGCCACTTTTTTTTTGCCATGGTATGAAGGTAGCTGCTATTAGCCAACAGAATAGGTCTCTAGCTATAAAAATTCATTAGGTTTTCTCAGACTTCAGGGATAGGAACATTAAGGCATTCTGGCAGCTCTCATTATGCAAATTATTAAAATCTATCTGATCTAGGCAGAAATCACACAAACTATATTTTTGGACATTTACTGACTTTCCTACCTCAATATAGCAAATTAATTCAAAGGTTTGGCTTTACTAAACCTTTAGAATCTAGGGACCAAGTCTCTGTACCCAGAAGGCTATCAGGCTCCATTGGGGACAGCTGCAGGGCATCCCTGTCAATTTATCTGGACCTCCAGACTATGTAAAGAAGGGAATTTATACCATAGGTATAAATGAGTTCTCACCAGGGCTTTGCACAATGCATGTCTTTCCTATGGAAAAGCTTATAGCACTTCAGAAATCTCTTCTGCATTTGTCACAGAGGATGTTTAGAAATTTTCTGGTGTTTATTAATGTTAGTGTATGTCTAGTTTGGGAGTTTACCTGTTGTAGTACTACTATTGATTTTAAATGCAACACTTCACTGATTGCTGCTTAATTCCATGTTGCTGACACAGCAGTAAAGCGCTTAGATCCTAATTTAAGTCATGTGGACTGAATAGGTTTTCCTTGCAACACTCAGGAAAAAAAATAAACAACTCAGTTGTGTGGATCAGTTTAAAACACTTCAGCTAAATACCACTGAAGGAAAGGGTATTGAAAGCTTGAGAAGGTATCACCATTCACATCCTTGGAATACAGGACTCGTGGTCTCTCTCCCATAAGGCTTATTTCTTGAGTGGTCTGTCGGGGAAAAGGAAAAGCCACCCAGTGTGTTATTGGAGATGCTGCTGTAGGCTACTGTAGACAGGCTCAGCTGGGTTCCTATCTGAAATGAGGAAATGCTTGTGTCTGTCTGAACAAACTCTTCTTTTAGCAAAACACCATCATTCACATTGAAAACAGGAGTAGAAAATGCTACTGCTTCTGCCCACTCCTAGTACAAAACAAGCATACTTATCTTTTGATAAAAAAACCAGGAAAAAATGATGCAGACACACAAGCACACACATATCTATATCTATCTCTGGATCTATCCCTACAGCTGTTTCCTGGGTTAGTGCAAACAAACCCTGACATCCCAGCAGCACTGGTAAGTGCAATGGAGGGCCTGCGCTAAGGACCCCAATTAGAAACAGCAGAGCTGCATCTGGGGCAAAGGGTGACAACCTGGAGGGAACTGCAGCACCAATGCTCTTGCAAGAGCAAAGGCAGGAAAGAGAAACCATGAAGGAACAGCTTGTTGCCAATTCACAAGATGTCCTGAGGTGGTACCAAAAGGAAGGTGTCATCTCGAGATGTGAAGGCCCAAAAATAATGACCTCCCTAGCTGGGAGAAGAGCCAGGCCATGAGGAAAAGGAGGCAATGGATTGAAATATTTTCTCTGTGTTAGAGAAACATGTTGCATGTCCAGTAAACGGCAGCATTGATGAGTTTTGCTCAGCCAGGTGAAGGACTAGTGTCCTTTGGCATGGGCAGGCACGTCCATTCATGGCCTTAAGGTCAATCCTGTACCAAGGGTCTCTCAATGGAAAGACCAACTTCACAGCCTGTAGCTCCCCAGGAGGTGCTAGAGCTCCTGTCATAGGTATCCGTGGACTCACACCACAAATATCAAAAGCAGGGACTTGCAAAGATTTCTGTAGCATAGGCTACGTTTCAGAGAGCTTTTCAGGTACCATCTGTTCTCCTGACCACAAAAACCACCTCTCTTCTTACCATTCCTAACATCTGCGTTACATTGATGCCATGCACTCAGATATATATGCACATAATGCATTAAATTACTACAAATAATCCCCTTTACAACTGTTACAATCCACTGGTCTTACATGCAAAGCTAGTGAGAACTTAGGATACAGATATTTCCTTCTTCATACAAATATTTTCTTCCACCAAATAACTCTACAAGAAGACCTAAAACCATAAGCTTTAAGCATATAATCTCTGAAGTATCATGGCACTGAAGGAAAAATCACAAGCTTGTCAGCATTTAAATCCACTATGAACAATCTCCTGTCATGCTCCTTATTATGCCTTCCTGCTTGTAGGAATTCTGTGTACAATGGCTAAACCCAGTGCTGATGAGAGAGAGAAACTAATTACCCTACAAGAGAATGTGTTCTGTGAAACATCTATGTGGACTCAAAGCAAGAAAAGCAAGCCTTGGAAGGCCTGAAGTTTAAGTCTGAGGAAGCATACAGTAAGGATAAATGCTTGTTTTGAATATGCTAGGTGTGAAAAGCTGAGCTGTGACTTGCAGGAGAATTGCGCTCCTGTGAGACTGCTCTTCCTCATTCTCCTCCATTCAGGTAGAAATACTGTGAGAAACAATTTCACGAGTTAAGCCCAAAGAGCAGTGTCTCTGTATGAAAAAATTCCATGCGGTACATAAATTTGCTTCATTATACATATTGTGTTTATGAACAGCTGTCTGTTCATTATCACCAAATATCAAATGACTAAAAAAACACACAAACAAACAAAAAGGAATACAACTTATACTAAGGAAACTTAAGAGTTATGCTGCATTAGCAGCAGATTAGCTGATACTCAAAATATGATTAAAAAAATAAAAAAGTAAAAAAAGGAGAAGCATAACCAAGGTTGTCTTTCAGTCTGTAAAAACTCCTTCAAAGAGCTCTAACAAGTTAAATGAAATCTGAGCCTAAGAGAAACCTTCAGCCCAATGAAGGAGAGGATGGAAAAAGAAAACACAGTGGCTCAGTGCATTATTTGCCACAGTAGATAGCAAAGGTGGAAAGAGATCATTTCTGATTGAAGTTTTTAATCCAGAAATTACTGTAAAGGAAAAAAAAATAACTACCATCTTCTTTCCATTATGAATTCCCAGAGCAGACATGTGTCTTTAGATACATGAACAAATACTCTCAGGTCTGGAATTTAAATACCTTAAAGTCGGGAATGAGGTGGACATTTGCTCATCTTCCATCCAAAGAGACATAAATTGTCCTTGCTCTGGATAGGCCGTGATGTTCCACTTCTTGTGATCCTACGTTGCATAAAGTCTCCAGATCCTACTTTGAGAGTGTAAAGTCTCCACATCCTACACTGAGATCAGAACTGTTCAAAGTGATCAGGCCAAAGCAGTCATGGACAAATATATGGTTGTAGGCCCCTTCTAACTCAACTCTTTTCTTTTCCTCTTCTCTGTTCTAATGCTGAAATTCAATCTGCTGCAAACCTCTGAAACAATTGTTCAGATGACAGACAGCAGATAGAGAAGACGAAAATCAGAAGCCTTGAGGAGAGCTGCTGTTCTGTGCCCTGTACACAGAGGGATGTAAAAACATTGTATCATTCCTGCTGGTGAAAGTGAGCGCTTGACAGCACTAACATTGGCCCGCAGCTATAAAAGGAGCAGATTAACCAAAGGTTACCATATTTGTGCAGCGTTCCCAGGCTGCCTTTCCATTCAATGTACAGACCTGGCACTACCTGTCTTACACATGCAGAGACCAGCCTTTGAGAAGAACAATTTGATCTCTGCAAAAATGTTTTTTAGTTTCCCACAGCACAAGAAGCAGCAGAGCACTGGAGTATCATCTGCCACTGATAGACTTTTTTTCAGGTACCTTTGCACTTGGAAGCACAGGCGATGCCTCTTCTCAGTTCACACAAATGTGCATAACAGACTGATTTACTAGCAATGATGGACAATCCTGAAACTCAGATTTTCTACTCAACAAAAAAGCTGTAGAAATCTGTAGTATGCTCACCTACTGTACACAACCATATATCGCTTTTTTGTTTTACATTTCCTGTATCTTGGCTTGCAACCCCCACCAAGAAGGAACAGTAAGGGGAAAAACACACCTGCTGCCTCTCACTAGCGCAACAGAGGCTGTCAGAGCAAGGGAGCAGACTGTGCTCAGCTCAAAAGAAGGAATAAAGCATTTAAATGGAGAACCATCACTTATGAGTTTAGCCAAACAATCTCGACCAAAACATTAAGGAAAATGGATCTGCCAGAAAAAGCAAGAGATGTTTTCAATACAGCCACGCAATCTTTACCAAATCCGGTTATCATCTGCTCTGCCCATATCAAGCCTGTGCTCCTGGGTGTATGGAGAGGGTGATAAAATTACTGCTCTCAGAAGATCACTCTAGATGTAACTAGCAGGGAAAGTATCCCTCCACATCAGTCCAGACTCCCCACAGTAGTAATAAACTAGCAGACACTGCAAATCTGTCTTTGACTGACTCAGGCTTTTCTTCTTTGCCAACGGAACTACCTACTTGCACTGACAGCAAACATTGTCATGATAATTTTCTTGCTTGATGTGTGCTGATTCACTGCTGATGCAACAAGTGTGAAACCTGCAAGTTCCTTTGAAAACAGGCCCCTCTCAGCAGCACAGCAAACTCATTTTAGTGAAAAAAGAGTGGATTTCTCTCATGAAGTCTATCCTTGAAATTTTGGCTGCCTCAGTCTCTAGGGGAAGCTGCTCTCCTTTCATGCAAAGTCCATAAATTCCATTGGACAATTTAAAATGCATTAGCCATCCTGCTATGAGTAGGTTGGTAATACTTACTTTGGCATTCAATTCCCTTTTCTCTCTGTGACCACTTACCCTGACACTGGAATACTTTCAACAAATGTATGAAGGAGCCATGCTATGCACCATGGCTGAATCATCTAGGGAGGCTTTTTTCATGGCCTACCTTTTCAGAGTGCCAGCTGAGCTACCACTATTATGAATAAAATCAGAGAACTGTGCCTTACCTCTTTATAGTGAACACAAAGCATAATGCAATCCTAGGGGAAAAAAAGAAACAAACCTTCTAAACTGTCAGATCTCAAGACTGTACTGCAGTTAATCACAAAAGCTAAAAAAACAATTTAGTGTGAGATGGTGCCAATTCAGATCTTCCTTCTCGCTATATCTTCTTCCCTTCCTGTCATTTCTCTTCCACTTTCCTTGTTTATCCATAACTCTGTTGTCTCCTGGCTTTTAAAACAACGATGCCTATACCTCTTGTAAATACAACTGCTGCAAAGTACAGCACCAAAACTCAACTTTACAAGACTCAAAAATCAGTCCTAATTTTTTATAATCAGTCCACCCTCCTTTGGATTCGATTCCTGTCTCCCACAGACTATTCTGTCTGCCCTCAATCTCCCCAGTCTTTAACACACCATGCAGAATTGGCCACGCTGATGCTGACTAATGCAAACTCTCCTCTAGCACAACTCACGTATGTTAGCAAGCCAGAAATTCATTCATGCCTAGGAATGGTATTTGCAGAGTACTCTACATAGGCAAAATTAATAAAAGCATCATGATGCCACCCAGACGACTGAGACAGTGTCCCTGCTACAGATTAAACCAGTTCCTCAGACAGTGCTTCCCAGGTGCTTAGTCAGCACTGTTTCATTGGAAGGGCTGTGTCACTGACTGTGCTTGTGTCCACTTCAGTAGGCTGTGCCACAGTAAGGCACAGGGAAATAATTTTTCAAGCACTTACATGACTAAAGACCATTAGCTTTGAGAAGCCAATTTTCAGAAAAGGTGTACAGCTGGTAGAACCAGAATGCAAGTGAAGCACTTTGCAGAGAAAAGAAATCTTCTGTTTCTTCCTATTGCTTCTCCACTTCTCTTTCACATGAAGCTACTGCATTTTGTGGGTTGAACTCTTGATACTAATATAAAGGATAAGAATATGTTTTTACATCTTTTGCAAACATTGTTCTTTTCCTTTACATCACTGCCCCAGCAATATAATTCCACAGTCTTCTGGAATAAATAAGACAGGACTGACTCCAAACTATTACTTTTCTAAAACCTGCCCTAATTTCGGTATGATTTTGTATCATTGATTTCATACTGTTACAAAGAAAAATTAACTGTCCCACTTTCAATCCACATATAACTGATGCAAATATGCTAGGAGATTTACATTTTATCATCATATATTAAATTATCTATAGAAGGTATTTTTGCTTAAATTTATTCAGAGATTGCAAACACGTCCATGTTAACTTCTTATTCCTCAATCAATCAGACCAAAAACCTTCCCACATCTTTCAAGCAGCTCACAGCTGAACAGCAAAATTTCGTTTTCTTTCAATTTCTACCCTGTTCTTCTCTCTGTAATGTTGTTTCCAAGTTGTTTTGCTACTGTTCTGAAATTCACAATTACAGAAAGACTTCTATGTTCTTACAACAGCCATACTTTAATCCAAGTTTTCAAAGCAATGTTCATGCACCTTGAGGTAATGATTCCTGACGTGAATAAGCCAGAGGAGCCTCACAGCTTGGTTTAACACTTGCTTGAAAAGGGTACACAGTTATCCCACAGCTGCACCATCCACTCAGGCTCCCAGAGGAGTATGGTGCTACTCAGTATGTCCAGGACATTCTAGAAACCCACGTTTCTCAGAAATACAAAAGCAGCTGCTTAGTTATGGATGGAGGAAAGAGTTATCATGTATAATGATGTTATCCTGAAACACACAGAATCACAGAATCTTATGGGGTAGGAATGGACCTTAAAGATGACCTAGTCCCAACCCTCTCTGCCATGTGCAGAGACACCTCCCACTAGACCAGGCTGCTCAAGGCCTTATCCAACCTGGCTCTGAATTTAAATTTCCCCTCTTTCAATTTGTACCCATTACTCCCCGTCCTATCACTATAGTTCCTGATGAAGAGTCCCTCTCCGGCTTCCCAATAGGCCCCTTCACATATTGGGAGGTTGTCATGGGGTCTCCACACAACCTTTTCTTCTACGGTCTCAATAGCCCCAACTTTCTCAGCCCGTCTTCGTAGGGGAGGTGCTCAAATCCTCTTATCAACTTCGTGGCCCTCCTCCGAACTTGCTCCAGCAGTTCCATGTTCTTTTTGTGTTGGGAACACCAGAACTGTACTCAGTACTCCCAGGTGGGGTCTCACAAGAGCAGAGCAGAGGGGCAGAATCACCTCCTTCGACCTCCTGGCCACACTCCTTTTGACGCAGCCCAGGATTTGTTTGCTTTTCTGGGCTGCGAGCGCACACTGCCGGCTCACGTTGAGTTTTTTGTCAGCCATTATCCTCAAGTCTTTCAGCTCATACTTCAGCTCTGCTGGCAGTGGACTAACTCGGGGAGGGGTCGGAGCAGGGCCGAGGAGATGGCGGCCGACCTCCCCGCGCCAGGAGCTCCTGCGAGCTGGCAGGCTTCGCTGAGAGGCCGACCCCGGGCCGCCGTAGCCCGATCCTCTCCGCCCGCCGAGAGCGGGGCGGGCGGAGAGGGGCGGCGCCTCGACGATCTCCAGGCCGCGCCGGGGGGAGGTGGTGGCGGCGGATCCGGGCCCGGCGGAGGCGGAAGGGGCGGGCGGACGCGGCCCTGACTCTGCGGGACGCGCGATGCTGGTGAGTGCGGGGAGGCCGCGGCGTTGTGTCGCAGCGAGGCCGGGCCCGGCCCGGCTCGGGCCGGGGCGGCGGCGGCGGCGCCGCGGAGCCGGCGGAGCGGGGCCCGGCACTGAGTCACGCCGCGGAGAGCGGGGGCAGGGGCGGCCGGGTCCGGCCCGCCCGCCCGCCTGCCTTTCTTCTCCCGGGCGCGCTCCCGGCCCCGGGGCGCGGGGGCGGCGGGGGCCGCTGTCCTGCCCGCTCGTGGATCCGGCCCCGGGAGTCGCGGGTCGGGCCGGGCCGGGCCGGGCTGGGGAGGCCGCGAACTGCGCACTCGGAATACATCGCCCCCGTCGAGGCGCGGGAGCGGCTGCCCCGGCCCCGCCGGAGAGATCTGTGTGCCCTCTCCCTCCTTCCCTTATCTCCTGCCCTGCCCCCGCCCTCCCTGCCCTGCCCCGGCCCTCCCTGCCCTGCCCCGGCCCTCCCTGCCCTGCCCCGGCCCTCCCTGCCCTGCCCCGTCACCGCGGCCCCCGCACGGCCGGGGCAGCCCCGGTGGCTGCCCCTGTCTTTCCGTGCTGCCCCGGCTGCTCTCAGAGCTCGGGCCAGTCCTCCCGCAGCCCCGCGCCCTCACTGTGCTCCTCCTGGCCCCGGCAGTGCCCACCCCAGCCGTGCCAGGCTCGTCCCAGGCCTCTGCCCTCATTTTTCCCCTATGAGCTTTTGTCCATAACCTCACCGGACGTTGTTTACGGGTGTTCACCTGCTTTCTGTCCTGCCTGTCCTTTTCTGTGCCGCTTCCTTTCACCCTGTTGTATCCCAGCCATCTCCAGAGCCCCAGTGGCGCTCAGGTCTGTTTGGTTGTACCTAGAGAGATCCCCTAGTGTCCCCAAGACCATCTTGGCTGCTGGGGTACATTTGCCACCGTTCATCCTAGTCACCTTTTCCAGGTTTCTTTTGCTCTCAAGGACTGTGCACCAGGCTTCCCCTTGTTGCCACCTACTGTTGTGGCCTTACCAGAGAAGGTGCCCCCTGTAACCTTTTGTCCGTCTGTGCATTCATCACCTCCATCCAGATGACTATTCCTGTAGTTTTTGTCTTTGCATATAATCACCTCATTTGTTTCCCCGTAACTTTGTCACTGAAAGCTATTGGGATCCTTTCTCTCTCCTTCTTACTTCCTCTTCAAGTTATATTCCAGCACCATCATTATCCCTCTATTACCTTTCCTCTTTCAGTTTTCTTCCTCCCAGTAACCATTTCCTTCACCATGGTTTTTTGCCCTTCTGATCTTACTTTCCTGTCATTAAAACCTTCCTTGTGATCTTACCTAATACTCTTTCCTTTCCACATACTCGTCTCCTTTGTAGACTCATGCTGTCTCCCCCACTTTGTATTTAAATCTTCATCTGTGCCTTTGAGGAGAAAGGAGTTTAACCCTAGGTTATCTGTGTACTTGTCAGCATTAAGAGGGCAGAGATGACTTACTTGTTTTACCTTATTTTGTTTTAATTTGTTTTGTTACTGACTTCCTCAACAACCTGGTATATGTGTTCATATGTAATCATATACCTCCACCCTAACACACACACATATCCTAATGGTAGTCAGGGGGGGAAAAGTCCGTATTGGAAATCCTTTTGACAGGACTGGGAGGAATGGTCCGTGGGGGCCAGAAATACATAGTGGCCATGTAACTTGAATTAGGCCAAATAATGTTTGTAATACTATGTTGTGAATTGGTACTTTGTTGATATGGAGTGTGTTTGGGATGCATTCTCTTTGGGGAAGTAGTAAGTTGCTATATAGGTACGTAGTTTTTACTCACAGTGAACTGCTGTAACATTGTGTGCTAATGGTTAGGTGTCCGTCCATGCTGCATCAACACTTTGTGTCTTTGCTGGTGACTCAACTGGAAAGAAGTCTTTTCCCTCTGCTTTGTACCTTCTCTTGTGTCTCAGTACTTGTTCTCCAACTTCTTATTTTATGTCTTTCTTAGCCACCTTGGGTCTTAAGATTGGTTGCCACCTTGGGTCTTAAGATTGGTTGCATTTCACAGTCATGTCACTTCCACATATCTGAGATGCGGCTGAAACACTGGACTACTTGTCCCATGGAGTCAGGGTGAACACATTTGATTTCAGGAGGAATTTGTACACCTAACTCTAAAATCCAGGTTTGGTGCCTAGCGTTAACAGCTTCATATTTTCTCAGCTGGTTACACACAAGAAACTTGACAGCAGCTCAGAACAACTGAACTAGGCTTCTGATTTGAATTACCTGTCTGGAGGAAACTTTCCATTGCCTATCTAGAGATTGTGTAGAGAACACCTAAATTAGACATATGCTTCCTGCTCCTTGGATGACAAAATAGTTGTGTTTGGTTTAGGTAATGGTTCTTCTTCCACCTCACTCCTTTGTACACTGGTTTGAACTGGCCTTGTAACTCGGGCCTGTTACTGAGACTGTGAGCTTGAGAAAATCACATTGCTTTAATTTAAATACCTTAAATTCATTTAAGCAAAATGGATGCACATCCTTATTTGGATACTGCTTTCGGGGTGACTTTTTTTGAATTTAACTTGGTGAAAGTTCTTGGATTTTAGCTGTATTGTTATGAAAACAATACTGAGTCCTTTGAGAAAGTCTTCTTAGATATTCAGCTTAAAATTTTTATCTTACAACTTACATGTTACAACCTCTGAGTCCTTTTCATCTGTAGCATTTCTTAGGTAGTGCCTAGGTTAGTGTAGCCACAAGTATTTCAGTAGGGCCCAGCTTAATGATGAGTCATATCCTGGGTGTCAGTTGTTGCGTGAATTGGGAATCTTCTCTCTTGGCGCTGAAGTTTGGGGTTTCTTTAATTATTAAAAAACTCAACAAAATCCTAGTGGATGAAAGCTTTAAATATGTTTCACTTGCACTTACCCCACTCTCAACATCAAAAATTTGTATTATGAACATGGAGTGAGGGGATTTCCTAGTAAGAGGTGGTCAGTGTGTTACAGGTGGATACCAGTGTCTCAGGCTTTTCAGCCAGGGTTTCTAACTTGTCGAGGACAGCATCAGGTTAAAGTGTAAAGTGGCTGAATCAGTGCTGCTGGTCATCAGCGTGGCTCTGCTGTTGTACTTCCCATGCTGTCCAACAGGGTCTGTCTGTGTGCATCAGGAGGAAAAAAAGGGAAGGTGTCCCACTTGGATGGGCATGCCAGGATGGCATGCACAGGCAGTCCTAGCAGCCTGCAGGTTCATACAGTCTTCCTTCTGCACATTGCTGGAAGGAAAAAGGATTTGGAAAATTTGGCCTTGGACGTTCTGCGTATGCTTTAGGAATGCATGAACTTGCTTTAAACAAAATACTCAGATGCTGGCATGTTTTCTAGGTAAGAGTAAACCAATAGAAAATTTTTAGTTACTGTCTTTTTCAGTTTAATCTCCATGTAAAGAAGTGGTAGTTGGAACCAACATTTAGAGGCCTGAGTAAAAGTTATAATCTATATAGCATGCAAACTGAAACTGCTATTTTCTTTGATTTGTCAGGGAGACCATTGAGTTTCCCTTCCTTGTTAAAGGAGAATTTTCAGTAAGAAAAAGGCAAGAATTTGTCATTATTGGAAAATTATAGAGAGTTTTTGAGCTTATCTGCATAAGTAACTTGCTATTTTATTGTGAGAGTTGTAGGTTTTTCAGTGGAAGAACTACTACAGATTGACCGTTGATGTTTCTGCAATGCTGCAGTTCAGACCTGTTACAGACATGACTAAGTGACTTGGTAATAAAATTGTTCTGAGCTGATCTGCCCTGCTGTAATGCTGTAACTTGTAGACTTTAATGTAACTACAGAGCTAGAACATTGTCAGACTTAAACACTCATTGTATTATCCTAGCTGCTGGGAAGAGCACTGGTTTAGGACATAATGTGTGTCCCAGTGGGTAGTTTTCTGTCACTTTTCTTTTTACCCACAGAACTGCTGATGACACAAGAGTGAACCTCTTCATGTTGCTGCCTTACGTCTTCTTATAAAGGATACAGGTCAAAATCAAATACATATTTTTTTAACTGAACCAAACTTTGACTACATTCCTCTTTATATAATGCAGTGTTTTTCAAACCCCTCTTTACCTATGAACCTTAGAAAAATAAGTGAAGGCTACTGTGAAAATAGGAGAATAGTAATTCAATTTTGCACTTCAGGAAACTGGTATAGAGTCGTATGTAAATTTCTTAAAAGAGTTGGAGTCTCTTATACTTTATCTCTCCAAAATTGCACTACTTTCTTTGCCAGTTGTATCCTGAACTTGTAAGAAGAAGCAGGTGATTCTCACCCTCTCTTCTGCCCTCATGTGACCCTACCTGGAGCACTGCATCCAGCTCTGTGGCACCCAGCACAAGAAAGACATGGACCTATTAGAGCAGATCCAGAGGAGGGCCACAAAAGTGATCAGAGGGATAGAACACCTCTCCTGCGGAGACAAGCTCAGAGTTGGGGTTGTTTGGCCTGCAGAAGAGAACGTTCCAGGGAGACCTTATTGAGGCCTTTCAATATATAAAGGGGGATTATAAGAAAGATGGAGAGAAACTTTTTACCAAGGCCTGCAGTGACAGGACAAGGGGCAAAAGTTTTAAATTGAAAGAGGGTAGATTTCAATTGGATAGAAGAAAGAAATTCTTTATTGTGAGGGTGGTGAGGCACTGGAACAGGTTACCCAGAGAAGTTCTGGATGCCCCTGGCAGTGTTCAAGGCCAGGCTGAGTGTGGCTTTGAGCAACTTGATCTAATGCAGGATGTTTCTACCTTTAGCAGAGGGGTGAGAGCAGGCTGAGTTAAAAGACACTGCAGGGCCTGCATGCTGTTTGTAGCAGAGGAATATGGGAGCCCTTAGGTTAGAAAGGACATTTCAGCTTAGGACTAATCGAAAAACTTTGTATGTAAGGATTACTTCATCAATGACAAAGTGAGCTCTCTTAAAGATGGCCAAGCAAAACTTGGCAAGTTTTGTCTGTATAGTTAGGTATGTAGTCCCTTACCCTGTTTTTGAAGTTGATGTGGTAAGACTACTGTCAAACTTTTAAAGCTGAAGGGATTGCTAATATTGACCAAAGTTTACTTTGGTGGCAGTTGCAGAAGGGAGGGTTTTCTTTCATGGAATACAACAGCAAACCTTGTCTAGTCTGGATCTAGCCTTTGTTTATGAGGCAGCATGTGCATATTGGGCTTTGGTGTGTTTTGGGCTTTTTTTTTTGTTAGCTATTGCATTACTGTAGTGAGATACCTGTCAAAAGCTACAGGAGTTGTTTGGTCAAGGAAAACAAGGGTAAAGGAAGAAATAAAGGAAGAATATTAAAGAGCTAATAAAAGAATAGGCAAAGAGAAGGGGAAAAACTCCCAAGTTTCTGGATGCTCTTCTGAGGAATAGTAATTGATGTTTCGGAAAAATCCTTGTAGTCAGGCATGCAAATTAAAACCATGTCATTTAAAAAAGCTTTTAGTGAACATAATCATGCATAGTTTAAGTAAATAATACAAGTGTGAAAACTGCGACTCCAAGTTACTTCCGTATATTGTGTTTAAATTTGAAAATGAAAGTGAATTTGAGTTTCTTTCTAGCTGTGAAAAACATGTCCTGGCTTTTGGTTTACCTTTTCAGCTGGCAACTGTATCATTGGCACATGAAGTAATGTAGGAGTGTATTCCTTATAGTGCTTTAGATACCATTGATCAGAGCTATAACTCATACAGGAGAGGGTGTGGGGAGAACACTGGAGCCCTAAATTAAGTTGTCATTTGGAAGGTACAGTAGCAACTACTCAAAATTTACACAAATTTACATGACTTGGTTTTAAATTACTGGCAAATTAAACATACTTGCTTCTACTCTTTTTTTTAATGCTGCACAGAATGTTTTTATCACTCAAAGACAACTTTTGGAAGGGAGGAGTGTATGCATGCATACATCTCTGCCTTTTTCTCATAATGAACTGAGTTTAACTCTCTTGAAAATAAAATGAGCTAAAACTTTTCACACTATATGTAAATCAGTATTTTGTAATAATACAGAGGAACTGAACATTGTAATTTTCATAATTTGTCTCTTAAATATCTTCATTGAAAAGGGAGAAAAGATTCTAATATTTCTTCTCTGATAATGATGTGATTTCTAGAATAACCATTTTTTTTACAGTAGTTTTGTCATTTTGCTGGGGCACCGTGAAAATGTCTGGTATAGGCAGATTCTCCAGGTGTTGATTAATTACACATTTGTAGCATGTGATGTGCTAAGGACATTACACTTTCTCCTAGTCTTGCTTTAAGGATTGCGTCACATGCATAAACTGTCTGTCTAGTTTATATTATTTTATTTATATTTAGTGACCTAAAATACTTCTGGACAGAAATGTGAGTGCTAAATAATGTTGCACGCAGGGCCCAGCTAAGCTGTGGTAGAATTTTGAGCTCATAATGGTAACCTCAACTGGGGTCAAGTAAACACAAAAATAATTTGCAGGTATATGGATGTGAAAAGTGTCCTTGAAATCATAAATCATGAGTGCAAGTGATTATAGGGACAAAATAGAATTAATTCTCATGTCTCTTTCTGCTCCATCAAACAAATATGTGCTGGAATGGAGGTTGCGTCCTTCAGGAGTCAAGAGACAATTTTTTAACCTGGAAAAAATTTCCAAGGAATAGCTTATACACTGTGAAGGCAAAGAAGTGAAAGGTGAAAGCAAACAGGTTTTAAATCTCTCCCCGCCTTATACTTAAATATTTATACTTTTGTAAGTATATACTTGCATAAGTATACAAGTATATACTTACATATACGTCTCCCAGTGCTTACATCTAATTAATCGTGTAGATTGTATCTTGCAGAGGGAGGTGTATTGTTCTTAGCTCTGTACATTGCATTTACATGCCTTTTTAAAAGGCATGTGTTTGCATGATTTCAAGAGGAATCCTAAGGCTGGTTAGTAGTATGGGTCATTGGCAGTGTTCTATCTGTGAAACTGTCCCTGTTTGGTAAGAGAGGAGAGGGGTTTGGTTTATTTTTTGGTATGTTTTGTTCCAAGCCTAAAGCTGAAGACAATAAATCTGCCTTTGGATGCTTATTTTAAGGCAAAAATGTACCAAATATTTTGATACAGTAATATTTAAGGGTCACTTCCACTATAGCCATTTTGAAATTTATATGAGCTAGAGTATAAACTAGCATTCAGTATCTTAAGTTGTTTTTAAAGTAATACAAGAATAAGCAAACAGTTTGTGCTAGACCAAAGATTTTGTTTAATGTGTTTCTGGTTTAGTTTTTTGAAAATACTTGTATGCTTGTGTCATATAGCATTCAATCAGTGTTGAATATCTTGGGTCACCTGGGTAGTTGCCTTGGCTCAGTGTAGTGGTAGTAGAGACTTTGAGGGGAGTAAAACTGGTTGGGAACTTATTGAGTGTTGCTGTTTCTTAAACACAGGAGCATCTGTTGGATTTCTGGATCAGACTTGCTGAAATACAGCAACAAGAGAGCAGGACAGAGTAAGTTAGAGGAGTTATGCTGGAAAAATGGGGAGGAAAGAATTGGGAAGAGGAATTTCATGCTGCATTATTAAGGGTGTGACTGTATTAAACTTACTTCTTTTTCTTGTCTTTTGAAGCCAAAGATTAAATGTTTGTTATGCTTTATTCTTTCAGCACAGAAGGCTGATATTTTGCTTTTAGCAGCCATTAAAGTGAATATGGTTTACTGCCCCAGTTTTTACAAAAGATACCAACCTGCACCCATTGTCCAAATGAACTAGTTCTGTATTTTTGTTACTGAGAAACTTGCATTCAGTTTTAGAAAATGAATTTGAGGCAGTGTACAGAGATGAAATTCTGACTTTTTACACATGCCTGTAAACTTTGGAAACTTCATAACATTAAAGGTCTTTGAACTTATTTTTAATTGCATTCATTCCACCATAGCTTATTGGTAAAACTTGCTTTTCTTCTCTAATGTGTTTGGTTTTAGTATGATTAAATCTGATCACCTTAGCTCATGCTATTAGACACAACAAGAATGTTCTCCTCACATCTGAAATTAGACAGAAGATAAAATACTTGGAAATTACTAAGTCTAGGATCCATTCCTCTTTGTGTCTTTAAAAGAAATGCTATCTGGGCTCTTGGGTCAGCTGGGAAACCTTGCTCTGGACCTGTAAGTTCTTCCTGGGCCAAGAAGCTGACAAGTTCAAATTCTGTCTGTAATTATTGAGGTAAACTATCTTGAAATCTGTAATTTAGAAATAAGGTGTTGTGGGAGAACAGCAGGTGATGCATAGGCCTTGGAGCAGTGAAGCTGAAAGTTGTGTTAGGACATAAAAATGAGATACTCACTTCAGCAGATGGCTTGAGATGCTGTAAATCTGGTGGGGGTTTATTATGTTTTGTAGATAAAAGGGTTAATTTTGGCGTTTTCCTAAAGGCCTCTTCTAGCATACACATCATTTTCCTCAGAGAGGATATCTAAAAAAATAGTCTCTATTACTAGATTATCAGTTAAAACAAAACCACTGTTTTCTAACACAGTATGTTTCCTTGCATATGACACTTGTCATGATGTGTATCCCCAAGTAATGAAAAAGAGGGAATAACATTTTCTTCAGTCCTTCAAGACTGTTCTAAAGTTTTGGCAGAAGTGTTACCTGCTTTTGTTTTGTTTGACTGTTTTAATTGCAGTACTTGAATGCAGAGTTGAAAGATTGGATGCATCACACTGTGTATATTGTCTGGAAACTCTGGGGTAATTTTTTTCATGTAAATATAGTTGGCCTGAAGCTGTAATGAAATCTGGGTTCTCTGGTCCAAAGCTAAGGAGGGAATGTTGCAACTTGGGCAGCTGGTCTCAGCCTTGAAGCAGGTCAGCAACAAGTCTCATCTGTTTTGGCAAGAAAGCACGGTGATGGTCAGTTCAAGACCAACATGTGCAGAAGTCCTGCCAACAGCACTTTGCAAGGTGAGAGATCCCACTGATGTAAAGGTTACAACTTAATGATGAGGTTTTAATTCACCTGTAGGAATTCACCTTGCTCTTGGCAGTTGTGCATGGCCTGGGCACTGAGAAATTGGACTTATGAACTCTTTTTCCCTCTTTTTAAGTTTAGCCTTTGGGATGTTGGGTGAAGAGATGCAGTGTTACTGCTGTGGACCAGATTTGACCTTCAAGAGTTCTTTGCCTATGAAAGGGTTTTTTGTGTTTGTGATTCACAAAAATAGCACTTTTCACATTAAATACAATTTCAGATTTTCACTGGGTGTTTGTGTATAATAATAAGAATGGTGCTGAGTTACATAGCCTTGTTTTACCCCTTTTCTTTCTATACATTTAATATCATAACTTAGTTTAACCGCTAAGTACAAATAGTTGCATTCATAAATATGCTTTTGTAGTCAAAATATTCCTATGTATTGAAACTTTACTCCTGTTAAGCTAATATATCAATAATTACCTTACTATTTTTCTGCACATGAAAAAATCTGCAAAAAAATTAATAGTAGCTTCATCTGTTGCTCTATTTCCTGATTGTATTAACTAGTAATTAGCTGGAAGAGGTAAATTATTTGAGCTTAAGAAGTGAGATGGTGCTGTCATTCTGCTGGCTATGCTTTCTGCTAGCTGGCAAGGGGTTGGCCTTTTGTTATAAGGGGTTGGCCTTTTATCCAGCAGTGCAGTGTTTTTTTGTATTAGGTACACCAAAATGTTTTTACTAAAATGCGCTCTAACTCTAGGCTGCTTGCTTTTGGCAGATTATAAGAGAGCAGCGGCCAGTTAATTTTTGCACACATTCACAGTAGAATTGCAGATTCGTAACTGTGTGGAGAGTTCAAATAGTACCAGATTTAAGGAATCAAAAAGTTTCTGCTCTCCTGGATTGTAGACATTTAATTAATTTTCTTGCTTTGCATTGCAATGCTGACTCATGATCATAGTCCAAGATTGTGGGTGTGTAACATGCACAGAGTGTTTCCTGTAGTGGAGGTAAGTGGCCACTCCTGGACCTTTGTTCTTCCTGGCTTTCATTTCTCAGTAGTCAAAGTCCCTCCTCATTAGTACCACAGCAGATTCGATTTCCAGAAGTTAGAGAAGTTAAAAACAAACAAGGTATGATCTAGTCTTGGCCTATACTGTCTTTGAAATTATGGAAGTGTTCATATGAGCCTTTGATGACAGGTTTATCATAAAGTTGTATTGTCTACAGAAGAATGGAAAAACATCAAGTTATATTGTGTTCTGAGTATTTCACTCAATGAGCTCTAGGGTACAGAATAACAAGATGGTTTGGGCTGGAAGGGACTTTTAAAGATCATCTAATCCAGTATCCTTGCCTTGTGCAGGGACACATTCCACTAGATCAGGTTACTCAAAGCCCTGTCCAAGTCAGCCTTGAACATTGGCAGGGTGGAGCATCCACAACTTCTCTGGGCAACCTGTTGCAGTATCTCACCTTCACTCTCACAGTAAAGAATTTCTTCCTTCTATCCAGTCTAAATCTACCCTCTTTTAATTTAGAACCATTGACCCTAGTCCCGTCACTACAGTCGCTGGTAAAAAGTCTACCTTTCTTATGAGCTCCATATATAAATGGAAAGGCTGCAGTAAGGTTAAGTTCGTCCTGACTTATTAAAACTCTCTTATTTTTGGGCTATTTTTTTTTTATTGTGCTACCATCTTTGTTATTTTTTTTATATCTTAATTTTGTTGCTTTGATGGATAGGACATGATTCCATGTTATTGGAAAAATACTTTTATGGACTTGTGTAAAAATGGATCTTCTCTGCTTGATGTTTTCAGTGGTCCTTTCCAACTGTCTGTTTTCCTACCCTGTCATTTCATGAGGTTGATGAATTGATAACCAACTTTTCACTATGACACTTAAGTGCCAAACTGTGGGCACTTAAGACTCATGGAAGTAGTGCATTTTCTTAGCTTCTGTTTCTTTCATTCACAATTCACACTATATTTATTCTGTGTACTTCCATTAGTAGATCCTTCTTCACACCACTTTTGACTGCATATTCTCTTGCTGTTAAAATTACATGAAGGAAGTGGTGTTCTTTTACTTAGCAAAGTAATGAATGTAAGCATGTGTTTACAAGATAGAAAAATTCTCTGCTTCCAAAATAACTTAGACTTTCAGGTTACCTGCAATAGAATCTCAAGTCTGGAAGAGTTACTGATAACTCTTTCTTTCTTGTGAGAAATTATTTGTAGTATCTTCTGGTTAATCTTTGATATCCATTAGGATGTTTGTTAACAATGAGCTACCACAGAACCCAGAGTTGGAAATACTGTAATTTTACTGTTGTATGGGGAGGAAACACTTCTTGATAAGATGGTGTCTGCTGCTTGGAAAGATTTTTACTGTTATGTTTTGTTACTAGCATTAGGATTTTTTTGTCAGCTGCACTGACCTAAGTGCCTGCAGCCTTTGGGCAACTCTGGGCACTAACTGTCCCATTTTGTAGTGGATTGCTGAATTGCAAGGTTACATTTCTTGGTTTTGGTATTTCAGATCTCATCATGGACTTCTCATCTATGTAATTGACAATGTTTCAATGAAATAATTAATTTTGTATCCTTAGTGTGATTGAATTTGGACTGTCATATAAGCTGTATATTTTCTGTTCCTTTTGCAGGTTATCTTCCTGGGAGAAATCGCTTTTTGCATGTAAAGAATATCTCGCTGAGTTGCTGCAACTGAGTTTAGAATGTTACTTGACTTGTGATTCTGATGGAGGAATAAGCAGATCTCAGGCTGCTGCACTGGAAGACTTTACAGGAAATACAAAATGTCATCGAATAGGAGTCAGAACCCGCATGGACTTAAACAGATTGGTCTTGACCAGATATGGGATGACCTTAGAGCTGGAATTCAACAGGTTTACACCAGACAAAGTATGGCGAAGTCCAGATACATGGAACTCTACACGTATCCTAATGCCTGTGGCAGTTTGTACTTTCCCTGTTAGTAGATTAGAGATAGCTTTTTACTTTTCAAAACTCAAAATTGCTTCATAACCATTGGACTTAATGGCTTTTAAGAATACTTATTTTTGTTTTGAAGATTGGCCTTTTCTATTTAATATTACTGGAAAATAAGCAGGAAGATTCTGTTATTTGGAAAACTGACTTCCATAATTATTATAGCTACCTCTGTATTTCAAGTTTGATTACTATTATTTTTGATAGAGCAGATGTTTAAAGTGATTTTATTAATAGGTGTAATTTTGAGTCCACAATACACACAAAGAAAACAGAAGTTCTTTTTCCTTTATATGTTAGTCTCTGGCATTATGCTGCAGGTCTTAGGGGTAATAATGTCCAGTTACCTGAAAAATTTTTCAAATGTCATCCTCAAAGTAATACTTTACTGTTGAGTTGTTTTTATAATGTGTCCAGTGGACTTCTCTTTAGAGAGATGTTAGAAGGGGGTTTAACATCCTTGTGTGAGTGCGCTGGAAGATTGTAGGAAGCTTTTTTCTATCAGGCAGTACATAAGGATCTTTTAAAACTAATTTGAAGGAGACATGTGTCTTGTGCTGTATTATAGCTTCAGTGTTTGACTTAAGGACTTTATTTAGAAAGTGAGAAATTCTTTTATATTCCACCTATACAATGGCATGTAAAGGGATTTGGTGAGAAACCACCTTTGTTTTGCATCTGTTATTCTGCATTTACTCTCATAACCTTATATTGCTCTGTAGAGTAAGTACTGCTTAAGAAGATGGTGGTACAGCAAAGTGTATAGACATATGATAGAAGAAGTGATGACTGAATACATTTCCTATCTTCCTTTAAGTAATTTTGCTATTTTTCCTTATCTTAGGGTTGCTTTAGTTTAACAACGTTATTGTTCTGATACATAAACTAATGTCTAAAGCTGTTGTTGGCACTGATTTGGAAGTGCAGCATATAAAATTTTAGTCTGTGTTAATTTTTTTGAAAAGACAGAGCTTTTATAAAAGAAGGAGGAGCTTGAAGGCTATAAAGCAATCACTTTGGTAGTTCCCTGGACTTTCTAAGGAAGTAGAAAAGTTTGTCTGTACATGTAATCTCAGCATCAGTGTTTAGTCTTACCCATCTGTTTCCTGCAGAATCCGTGCTCCTGGAGGTGGTGGAAAAAACCCTGATCAGTCTGATGAGTGTTTCTAGAATACTTCTTTAATAGCAATGGGAAGATGTAATAACATTTTTTTCAGGTCAGACCTTTTAGTAAAACTTAAAATTACTGATTTCTTTCAGCACTGGGTTCAACATTGTTCTTGACTCAGTGAAACCAGTCTGCAAAAGTTGAATGTCTGATAGAAACTTGTCATGTGGTAGAACCTCTGAGAGAGTTTTTTCTTCTGAGTGCCTTTAATATATCCTTGTTTGTGGGGTCTGTTAAGCAGGGCAGCTGAAGACTAGGTACTAATTATAATGTTAAAACTGTGGCTTTTTCCTCTCCTGATGTTCTCAAATATTCTTGGAATGAAGCTGTAAAAGGGATATACTGTCTATTAACTACTCATTTTCTTCCTGTTTCTTCTTCAGGGAGTTGTTGGGTTTGAAACTAAGGACTGTTTTTGTTACTTTCATAAGTGAATTAATTTAGTAGATAACTTTGTTGTTCAAGTTTGATTTGTGAATTAATATAATAGTTTGATAACTCAGAATATTTGACACTGGTTAGGCTGAGGTTTTCATCTACTATGAAGGTAACAATGCATTTTGCATCCTATACCATGTGCACATGTTCAAAAGTTGTGCTTAAAAGATTACTCTCCTTTCAATTGCAGTAACTGTAACATATTTGCTCAGTCTTTGTGTACAGCAAGTCCAATAGATTGATGGACTTTTATTTCAGGAAGCTCTGCCTATCGAACAGCTTTGGAAAGCAGAACAGATGCAGATGAGTTTCAGCTGTAGCTGTAATTGGTCTGAAGATCAGCCCTACTTAAAGGATGCTAGGTCGTGTGCAGTGGGCAGTTTAGTCTTTCCTCATCAACTTTTGTCCTTTTCCTCCCTTCCCATCATCCCCCATTTTTTTTTTTTTTTTTGTCAAGGTATTGCTCCTCAAATGGATTCCATTTCATCCCTCTAATTTATAAGAGGAGGAGGAGAACCATGCATACAAGCAAACCTGCCTTTAATCCTGTATCTGCTATTGATTTCTCTGTCAAAATTGATTGGAGATGTAGAAGATTTTATTGCGCTTTGGTCAAGTGCATCTGGAAAAGAATTAGAATAGTTATGCAATTCCAAATGTTTGTACCTCCATCAAACCTGCACTCGTTTTCTTTGTTCAGTGTCTCCTTTTGTGAGACTCTAGAGTACAGGCCAGAGCTTGTACTTCAGGGGTTTTTTTTTCCCTTCATTTCAATGGGAGAAGAGGTTGATTATTCCAAGGCTTTTCTAGATCTGAGAATACTGAGGTGAACCAAAAATATTCCCTCTCAGTGGTGGTTACCAAGGTCGTCATCCCTCCTTTTTCTAATTAAAATTTATTTGTGCTTTTGATTGTAGGATGTGGGGGGTTTTTGTCAGTTTTTTTGTCAGATCAGATGATCATCTGTTTCTTTCTTATGTGTTTTGTTGTTCTGGTGTTTGGGCTTTTTTCCCCATATGTGAGATTCTTGAAAATGAAATCTGGTTGCTTTTTTGTTCCTTACCCAGATATCAAGTAATTTTTAGTACTGAAGTGCCTAGTAGCTCCTACAGCAGTAACTAACATCATCTGACAGCCTGTATTACAAGCTAGCATAGAATTACATGCCAAGCGTTGACTTCATGCAGAAAAGAGAAATAGTCAATAAAATTAACTAGCTTTCTTGGAACAGTAGATCTAACAGCACTACTAATGTTGTGAGTGAAGGGCCTGTTTACCCTATTTCTAGTTTAGTGACAATTAGTTTATAGGCTGTGAACCACAGGACTAGCTTGTAAAAGTCAGTGTTAGAGCAGTATATGCAGACAGAACATCTCTCAGCAGCATTTAGTCTATTTGGAGGAAACTTGAGTTAGACTGTCCAAGAGAGGACTGTGCTTGTGTGTAGCAAGTTGCCAGTTTCTTTTTTGAATTGTTAGTTGAAGACCTGTTACTCTGTTCACTAGAATTATTCTTTCTCAACTTATTTATATTGCTGTAAGTCACTTGTCTTTATGGCCATTTCTTCTCAACTTCACCTGGCAATGATAAAATAGTCATACATCTTGTGTTATTTTCTCTTTTTTATTTTTTTTGCCAGAAGGTGATGCCTGTTTTTCAGACTAATCTTATGGTGAGCCTGCAGTTTATTTTCCTGAGGCCTCCTGGTATGAGAGGATGAATTGGGATTTACTTACATTTGTATTTAAACTCTGCAGTGGAGAGAATGAAAGAATTTTGTTAATTTTCTTGTTTTATGTATCTTAAGCAGATTCTCAGACCAGGTACTAGACTGTCAGAAAACTTTCCTGCACTATGAAAGTAGCATAATTTTTCACAGTGACTTAGACAAAAAATTTAGTAACTTCCTAAAATACTTATTTTCTTCGTCCAAGCACACATCAACTTACCGATTTTCAGATGGGAGTGGTGAATGGAAAGTAGTGTTGTGCTTCTATTTTATATACTTTTTACTTGAAATGCCAAAATTACCTTTTTTGACATAAACTCAGTTTAATATTTAAAGTAAGTTCAATTGGGAAAACTAAAACTGTTTAAAGATTCTAAATGCCATTAATTTATAACAAATAAGATTTTTATTTACATGAAGATATCTTAAAATCTTTTCATTGATAAGAATAGTTTACTATACTGTGGTGTGGTTGTTAGTTACTAAGATGTAAAATGCAGTGTCCTGATTGCAGTGTCCAAATTGGCTTTCAGAGTCTTTCTGATGTGTACATAAAAATAACGTGTGATACATTTGAGTGGTTTTTGGCATAATTATCATATAGCTCTCACGTGAAAATTTGAAATAAAATGACTGAATTTACTATGACTTAAGATTTGCTCAAGTCTTATACCTGTAAATTGGATTTTACAAATGTGTTTCTTATTCTGTTATTAGCCATCATTAGTAATTATTTTCAAAATAATTATTTAAAGTATTTTAAGGTTAGGCTGTTCTTTTACATTTCATTATTTTATGAAATCCTTGTTTCAAAATTTGCTTATTGTGATTCAATTTTGTTTCTCTATTTACTTATTTTAACAAAGAGGTAGTTACTGGTTATCCATTGGACCAGATGTAACTAATTGTACATCACAAAAGGTTACTGTAGTCATTTTATAAGGTGGGATTTTTTTTCTCAGATATTGGCAAGTCGTAAAAGAAAATGCTATGTTAAACATTAAATAATTAAGTGTAGTATCCTTACATTTTAAAAATACCAGATGACTCAGGGTAATCTGTCCATAAAATAGAATGTATAAATATAGTTAGCAATTTTTTTGTCTCTGAATAGATTCAGCACGAGTAGCACATGTTGCCCAGTCAAAACCATGAAGCCCTTCTCTTGGCATCCATTTGTAGTTGCTTCTGTTGCAATCCTTTTCCTAGTGGCTTTCACTTGAATTCCTGTATTTTAGTAGGATTTTTACTCAGCACATGCCTATTAAAACTGTGAAAATCTTTATTTTCTAATGACATGAGTCTGTTGTTACCAGGCAGCATAGTATGTTCTTATGAGTTTTTTTTGTCTGAACAGATTATTATGCTTTTTATGTACAGAAAAGATACTGAGGTGTTAGGGCATGCTGTTGTTTGGGGTTTTTTTAATCTTGGAAACTTGCACTTTCTTTCTTAAGATATCCTTTCACTTCAATGTCAAATTGTTTAAGGTCGCTTTGGTGCATCAAAGCAGCCTCTGCTGTCTGCTAACATTAGTCTTGCTTACATTCAATACCCTATTTCATAGCATTTATCATGTGCCAGTTAGGGCTTGTGTGGAACACAAAAGTAGAAGTAAATGTATTTGTTTACATGTTTGAAGGGTACATAACACACTTTTTCTTGTGTGGAAAAGTAGGTATCATTGTATGGTTTTGTGTGTATTTACAGAAATTGCAGCTTCAGTTTGAAAGAAGGGCAGAATATGTTTATATTAGTGCAATCATTTCCCTTTTTTATGTCCTCTTCCACAGTGATCGCTTGCTGTTCTGCTTTGCTTTTTATAGTAACCAATAATATTCTGCACAAAACCAACCTCTGTCAATGCAACGAAAGCTAAATTTAAAAGCAACCTCAGTTACAGTGAATCTTACTTTTCCTGGCATTAAGACTGTACACTTTGTTTATGCATTTGGCTTTGAAAATTTGTGTTTTTCTTGTAACTCAGTGCTTCTCTGTGATTCTTTTGAGTTTATGCCATGAAGAGGGAAACAAGAAGTTATCTATTAGTCTTTAGATGGCTTTTGCTGGAAGTTTCTCTGTTCTCAGACTTGTAGAAATGTGTCTTAACTGAGTTATGCCTGGATTTTTATAGCAGCTGCACACCTGATGCTGTCTCTGCCTCAGTCCTTCCGTGACAAATATGGTTTGACTGAAATATGGTTGAACAGCAGTTGTATCAAATCTAAATACTTAGATGTATCAACTAAGTCTAGAGACTTAATTGCTTTGTAACAAAAGTGGTGAATGTGTGGGGTTGAGGAAGGGATCTTAATTTTTTTGTTTGTTTGTTTTCTTTGAACTGTTTTGTGGGGGTAACCCTTCCTTACTGAATGATGAACCAAACATACATAAAATCTCTTGCTGATACCTCCATGAAAAGAATGAAGGTTTCTGGGTTTTTTGTTTTACTGCTGCTCCTCACAAAGCTAAAGTAAGTGTTTAAAGCACTTGTCCTGAAGATTGATTGCTTTTTTACAATCTTATAATTTCAAAAACTTGTGCAAAATTCCTTTATCTGTTTGACTTATGAAATATTAAAGTCACGTAGGTATGTCTCTTAGCAGCTTTACTTATGCCTGAGGTGGCTTTGTGAGGTTCACAAAGCCTCATCTTCTGGATTTCAACAGAATTTGAATGGCTTTAATTTAAAGAAAATATGTAAAGCTGTTCTTTAGTAAATATAATAGGCTGTATTGTTTGTATTAGAAGTGATTTTACAAGAATACAAAACTTCCATGATCGTTGCTAGTGATTTTCTTATCAGTATTTTCAGTACTTTCTGTACGGTGTTCTTGCATGCCTTTGGTGTAATCTAGGAAAATACAAATTTTTCACAGAAGTGGAACTAATTTCAACTTAGGCCAGCCACTGAACATAGAGCATAGAGTTAATTATTGCATAAGATCTGTGAAATAGCAAATTTATGCCTAAAACTGATCTTTATAATAAAGAGCCTAGAAGTGATGACAGAGAAATTTTGATAGAGCATTCAGCTTTTGTTGTTGTTGTTGTTGTTGTGGGCTTCCTCCTTTTAAAAAGCTGTGTTGTCGTTTCTCTCTGCACTATAGTTTTGTGCTATGTTGTGTTAATTCTGCTTCCCTTTCAGTTCCTTTAATTTTACGTATCTGTTCCTCAAGCAGACTTCTTCCGGTTATATTAATTTTTGATAGCAAAATGGAAAAACTGTGGGGACCCAGCTGTAGTGCTGAAAGAGGAAACAGTTATTACCTCAGAACTGCTTTCTTTTTAAAAAATTTAAGACTAAGGACTCAGGCAAGACTGAGTAATTTGCACCCATCAGTGTTAAGTCTGACTGTTTTCCAGTTGTGTGTTGAGTTAAAAACTGATAATTTTCCTCACATAATTTCTTTTTGCAGTTGCTCTTGGACAAAATAAAAAACAAAGCTGTGTGTAGTACTTTGGTACTTTTCTGGGGAGGAGAGCAGATTAGAGCTGAGCATAGCACGCTTAAGCTTGTGTTTTGATGGCAAACTTGCCAGAAAAATATATGGACTGTTACTGAGAGAGCCTGTTTCACTTCCCTTGTGCGGACACAGAAGTTCAGATCTGTTCAGCAAAGGATCTGGGAACGGGGACAACAGTTAGTTGTAGTGGTGGTTACTTCCCTAGTCCAGATGAGTGATGGTCCGCATGAACTCTCATGCTACTGAAAAAGCAGGTGCCAAGGAAGCTCTCCCGGTGGGTTGTGTGTTAGGATCATTTCCTTCAGTGGAAATGATGTTATACAAGGCCTTAATTTCATTATGAGTTTGCAGCATGGGATTTGTTTTTTCCCTTTGCTCTGCCCACTTTTAGAAACTGAGCCAAGGAAGTCAAAAGTAGTGTAAATTATGTTGGTGACAAAGGTGGTAAAATTGATTTGTGTTTGGCTATTTTTTGTATCCCATTTTGAAGAGTTTTATAGGAGAATAACATTCTGAAATAGATTTTTCGTCTTGAATAGTACAATGCTGAATCATTTTATAAAATTCCTTGCAGTCTTCTACCTTAAATTTTAATTTAGATAAGTAAATGGAATTTCTTCTTCACTGTAAGGAAGGTATAGAAGTTAGAGGACACTGATCTTGATTTGTTCCTCCTATAAATGGTTTGTCTACTGGGGCCAAATCTGAAGTTCAGCAACTAGAATCTTGGGGACCAGCACAGCTTCACTGTGGTGCCAACTGTTCTACTGATGAATTAACTTCTCTGCTTATTGTAGTTGGAAATTGCTATGCAGAATTGTACAAACACCCAAAAAAAGTTTCCTGATAGCTGTTTGTATATGGCTTCCAGCATACAAAGCGTTGAGGGGATTATTTTGCCTTCTGCAACCAAAAATTCTTTTCATAGCGTTCCTCTTGTTATTCTGAGATGGGCTGTCATATACTTTGTTGTAACAGCACAAATCTGATGTTGTTTTGAATATGTCAGGTCTTTTTGTCAGTGGCTGGCTTTAGCAGATGGGGACACAGATTGTAAACAAAGTGAGAGAGCATTCTTTTAGGTGTAATATGTCAAAGAGTTATGTACACTTGCAAACAGCCTTCTGCACAGGCAAACTAACTTCAGTGTGACTTGCATAGAACAACAAAATCAGAGAATTTCAAAAGTGCTGTCTTGAACCCTTTGGCTAGCAAGTCTCAAGCCAGAATAAAAGACAGAGGTGGGCATTACTGATACTACTTTTGTTCAGCTCAGAATTGATTACTGTCAGGGATGGACAAAAAGTCTCAATCTCTCTCAGTATTTACTTTACAAGGAATCCTGAGTTTAATTGTAAAAAGTATAGAGTTAGAAAAAGGCTTGTGCCTTCTAACCTTGGTCTTTTATTTTTCTGAAGGTTGTGATTGTTTGTAGAGATGAACAGAAGGAATATTTTCGTCAGGCAGCACTCTCAAAGCTGCAAGAATTACCCGTCATCTGGACGGTATTCATATTTTTAGGCTTGCCCCAAGCCACTTGGGATAGGAGAGTTAGAGGAAGAAGGAGACAAGTCTGTCAACTGGGTATTTATGAATCAGCCCTAAGTTCCTTGTATCATGGTGGAGAGGTTTTCCATACACAGTTTTTAGATAAATTTTTAGTAACTCCTTTAAAATCAAACTGTGAGATAAGCCCTGCTTTTCTTGTTTGTGGAAAGAAAGAAAGTTGTTTATCTAGAAAAAAATTGTTATGCTGTATGGTGTTACTCACTTGAACAGGAATTCTAAAGTCAAAGTGTAGATAGTAAAAGTAGCAACAGTACCAGGGAATTTGAACAAACAAATGATGAGGAGGTGGAAGAAATCATTAATGTCCAGGAAATCAGTGGCTGATAGAGATAAGGGGCTGATTAAAAGTTCAGTTGCTTCAATTCAACACAAATGAAATCTTTATGTTACTGGTTGATACCGTGGGAAATTTAGTTATTTGGCACCTGGATGAGATAACAAATGGGAAATGAAAATATGCTGTATGTTTTCAGAAAGGGTTAATCTTAGGCAAAAGGCATTGCTTCTTTGCACAGAATGCAATGGCTTTCTGAGCAAATATGTGAATATAGACCATGAGCAGGCTTTCCTTTGTTTGATATGAAGACTGTGAGCCTTGTTCCTGGTGGCATGTAAGATGCTCTGATCATTAAACCCAGTTTAAGGGTATGATTTGTCTATGAAGCTCTTTTTTAAAATTAATTACAAGAAAACTTTTTTCTTGAGTTTACTATTTACTATAAGCAACTCTGTTCACAATGACTGTAATGCATCATATATTTGGGGTTTATAATTCCCTTGGTATTTGGTTGTGCTGATGTTTCCCACTATATTATGCTGGAGTTTTTGAAAGGAAATATAAAAGTCAACTCTCTGCAACGTATTAATTTCATAATATATGGTATACTGTGGAGGAAACCTGTCTGGTGGTTAAAGCTGGGTCCACTTGTGTTAAGCACAAGTTTAAACCAAATTAAACCTTCTGGATTGGTTAATACAGTGTTCTCTAACATGGGATGTGATTCAAAAGCCTGCCCTGAGACTCAATAGAAGCATGAGTGCTCAGTAGCTTTTTTTCTGTTGGCTGATTGTTTGTCATGTGAGTCATTAGGGTGATTTTTGTTGTCAGATCTTGAGTCCTCATCAAGTTCTTTTAGGTGCTACCTAAATTTATTTTTCTTTCACGTGGAGTGGTTTCTTTCAGGATGCTTCCTTATTTGAAGTGTTTTGGGCAATGTGACTTCCACTTACTACTTTGAAAGAATTCTGAATATTTGAATGTTTCAGGTCAGAAAACTAAGTATTTGCTTGAAATGTTATATTAACAGTTCCAGGCTGTATTAGTTAAGAGGAAAAATTATTGCTACCACTTCTTAGGGTTGTCTGCTGCCTTTGTGAGGCCTGGATTAAAGATGTGAGGAGAAAACTTCCTATCCTGGTATGGTCCTCAGATTTTTCAGGTAGACAATGATGAAGTTGCAGCAAGAAGTTTGAGGGTAATCAAGAGACCATGTCAGGGCCTCGGGATGACTGATTAAGAAATCAGGAGTACAAGTACTTTTCTCCTCTCTCCTTCCAGTTGCAAGGAGTGATAAGGGAAGAAACAGGAAGAGCTGGCAGATCAATACGTTGGCTCCAAGCCTGGTATCATTGACAGAATTTTGATTTTATTCTTTTTGTTTCATCGTGGGTTTATACGACACCAGGCCTGTTGGCAACAAACAGGGTACACCTGTCTCAAAGCGGGGGAAAGTGTCTTTGCATAGCAGGGCTCATTGAGAGAGCTTTAAACTAGATTTGAAGGGGGAGAGGGATGAAACCAAGGGTCAGCATCAATGTTTAAGGGGCAGTGTGCTAGTGAGGTCCTTCAGTCTGCCATCTCAGTGGAGGTAGGGGATAGAGATCCACGTGACAGCAAAAACAAAAGGGTCATTGATGTGTTCAAAACCACAGAATCGCCTGCTTGCATAGGAATTAGGGCTTCTCACCCTGGGTTCAGTAGGCCAACTCAAGTGCATCTATATCAATGCATGAAGCATGGGCAACAAACAGGCAGCCACTCATAAATGTTCTTTGCCAAGGGCTCGTTACCAGCACCAGTTCTGTGTAATATCTTCATTGATGACTGAGATGAGGGAATCAAGTGCACCCTCAGTCACTTTGCACAGAACAACAAGTTGGGTGATAGTATTGATCTGCTGGAGGGTAGGAAGGCTCTGCAGAGGGATATGGACAGGCTGGGCCAAGGCCAGTGCTATGAGGTTGAACAAGAAGTGCAGGGTCCTGCACTCCAGTCACAACAACCCCAGGCAGCACTACAGGCTGAGGGAAGAGTGGCTGGAAAGCTACCCAGCAGAAAGGTACTTGGGGTTTCTGGTGGACAGCTGGCTGAACATGGGCCAGCAGTGTGCCCAGGTGGCCAAGAAGGCCAATGGCATCCTGGCCTGTATCAGCAATAGTGGGGCCAGCAGGACCAGGGCTGTGGTTGTCCCTCTATACTTGCCACTGGTGAAGCCGCCGCTTGAATCCTGTGTTCCTTTTTGATCCCGTTGCTACGCAGAAGACTTTAGGGTGCTGGAGCATGTCCAGAGAAGGGCTACAGAGCTGGTGACAGGTCTAGAGCACAAGTCCTATGAGGAACAGCTGGTGGAATCACTGTCTCTTTAGGTATTTAAAAGACCCATAAACATGGTGATTAGGGAGGTGGTTTAGTGGTGGACTTTGTGGTGCTAGGTTAACAGTTTGACTCAGAAGACTTTTCTAATCTAAGCAATTCTGTGAGTCTGTGATTTTACACTTAAATGTTGGGATTATACTTGTAGCCTAAAATTTGGTTTCATTATTTATTTATTAATCTTTATTTATTCATTTTTTAAATGTATGTGTGTCTCACCATTACTGCCAGTGTTAAGCGGGCAAATCTTTTATAAAGGATTGTGTTTGAAAGAATGCAAAAATATTCTCTGTGTTTTCAGCTACTGAATGTTGCTTGAGGGTTAATGTTGAAATTTCTTCCAGTTCAGATGAAAGCTTATGTATTTGTAGAAGGCTGATATCAAGTAAATTCCATTTAAACCTTAATCAGCAAATTCCATTGTTCTATTTTCTTTGTGATCTTGTTAAGTAAGTGTTAGGTAAATTTAATGTTGGGGTCAGTACTTGCAGGGCTCTCAGCAGTTATACAGATTTCTACTGCAGATGATTCTGCTGAAAACTACTTCATTTTTTTATCTTTGGTTTGATTTGACATGGCCTAATGCATCTTGTAATGTATTATGTCTAATTTGTATAAGTAATAGTTTATTGAAATTAACATAGCTTTTCATTTTATTTTTAATGTCTTACACTGGTGCATATGTGTTCCTTAATGCTCCTGTCAGTCATGTTTATAACTACTGTACCAGTGTACACCAGTCTAATCAAGCACGGGGAGCTGGAGTACCTCCTTCTAAATCGAAAAAGGGCCAGTCACCTGGAGGTGCTCAGTTTGTTGGCTTGGAGTTGTACAAACGGCTAAAAGAATTTCTGAAGAACTACTTGACAAATCTCCTTAAGGTAAGATGGGACGTGAGATTGATCTGCACTTGTAGTAAGTAATAGGGGCTGGGTTGAGCCCCTATTTTTGTTGTGTCAACAAACCTAGAGGTGTATGCAGCCACTGGAAGCAAAAAAAAAAAAAAAAAGAATGATCTTGAAATTTACTTTTGTATCCGTTAGCCACTGGAATGTTTTGTAGGCTTTACCTCAGTTGCTAAGTTGTACCTGTGAGCTGCTTTGCCTCATCAAGCCAAAACAGCTTTCCTGTGTTTTATAGAAGTACTGTTACATGCCATCTTAAGCTGTCTTGTATTTTAACATTATCCTGAATGCACTCAAGGTTTTATTTCCTTTTCTGTTCAGGCTGTAGAGGTCCAGTTTGAAAAGACACTTGAATTTTAAAACTTTATCTTCTTCCCTTTTTTTTTTTTCCTTAAGAAGAACAAATATTATGCCATACCTGTTTCCATGAATATGGAGCTTCATTTATTACCTATTTGCTACCATTACTACTTCTCTTCCTAGGGAAGACCCCATCCACGCTCACTGGTTTCAGCTCCCCGAGGAGCAAGAGTGGGAATGGGTGGTACATTTTATGGAGGTTGTCATGTTGAATGCATTATCATTGCACTGGCATGTCTTACCTGGTGCACCCATCAGTGTTGCTGTTTGATTCTAACGTAGTGCCCTCATGCTCTCTCCCACAGGAGAGACAGGAGCTTTGTCTATGCTGTGCATTTTTTTTCCCCAGCATTTTAATTCCAAAATCTCATACTGCTTTTGTGCTTTATAAATGCAGAACTAGATGTATTAGCACTGTGTTTCCTCTAAATGCATTGCATGGTGTAGGTTAATTACACAGTCAGTTTGTACACCCTTTATATATCTTGGTTTTACCTTGAAATTACCCAACAGCGCTGGTAAACTGTTGTTATTTTAGGATGGTGAAGATTTGATGGATGAGAGTGTGCTGAAATTCTACACTCAACAGTGGGAAGATTATAGGTTTTCAAGCAAAGTATTGAATGGGATATGTGCCTACCTCAATCGACATTGGGTTCGTCGTGAGTGTGATGAAGGTCGTAAAGGAATATATGAAATTTATTCAGTAAGTAGCTTTTTGAAGGGAGTGATTTATCCATTCCATCTGTCATGTTTGCATTATCATCCTGCAAATTGCTGCTTGAATCTTGTAGGAAGTTCATAGAAGTTGAGCAAAGTGGAAATCTCCCCCCTTTCCATACTCCCACCCCAGTATATTTGTAAAAATTCCAAGGGTTTCAGCCTGTGAGATTTTCAATCTGCCTTGTATGTATTGGGGCTTCCAGTATTAGACTGTTGAGGGTTGTCTGTTTCTGAATATTTGCTGCTTATACCATTGTCTATGTGCATCAGTGTGGCCTTGTCATTCCACTTAGAATTCAGCCAAACGTTTCAAATACCAAATGAAGAAGTAAATTGCAGGTTTTTTTCTGATGACTTCAATACATCTCTTCAAATTTTTTAGCATCCAAGCTGCTAAGATTCAGTCAACATTTGGTTTGTAGTGTAAGTTATTGTGGTACAGTTCTGAAAGATTGATATGTGATCTTGATAAATTTTGTTGTAATGTAAAGTAATATAGATAAGAGAAAAACTTAACAGAAGTTCCATTTCTCAGATAACTAAAAGTTTGTTGTTTGGGTTTTTTAGAAAGGATAATTATTGTCCTTGCTTGAAGCATTAGGAAAGTGATGTGCTGTTTTACTGCTTCACTAAAATGACTGCATATGGTAGAAAAACAGTTGGTATCCTTAGTTCCCTTCCCCTTAACTTTACTAGCCTAATGCTAAGGGACTGTGTCAGCCTGGAAATTGCCAACAAAAAAAGCTGTATATTGTCAAAGTAATTTCCTGGCTTTGTTAGTTTTCACAGTTGGTAGTGGATCGCTGTCAGAAAAGGGGATGTCTTAGGTAAAGTTAATAATAAAGCAAGTGGTAATTTTAGTGTGAAACAGTCTTGTTGCTTGAGAAATGTTTGAGCCAAAATATAATAATTGTAAAAGTCCTGATTATTAACATACCATATCACCTTTCTTTAAGGAGTTATCCTGCATGTATATGTGTATATGTTAATATTTTTATTCCATTTTTCACCTCCTTTCCTTTCCTTCTAGCTTGCCTTGGTGACCTGGAGAGACTGCTTATTCAGACCATTAAATAAGCAGGTATATATATATTATTACTATAGTGTTATTTTATTAGGTTAATTTTATATGTTGTTAGTAACTGAGGGGCACGAACCTTGCAAATAAAAGGGAGCCTTCTGCTTCTCTTTTGTGATGTTAAAAAAGGTAAATATTTGAGGGAATAGGCCTTTCTCTCTGTGTGTGATTGAACCTTGATAACCAAAACTGTTCTGTTAATCTCTTTGCTGAGAGGATCCTTGGCTTTTTTTAAGAAAAAGCTGAGGGGACTCATCTTAAATGAAGTAGCAGCTTCAGCTTTTTCTAAGCCAGGCAGGAATCCAGCCTGATGACGGTCATGTCTTAAGGTTTGAGAGTCGAGATTTTATGAGAACAGATAGTGACAGGCAGGGATTTTGATCTCTTCTGATGTTACTGTGAATTGTTAAATCTACACTGATGCCTGGGAGATTGAAGTCAACCAAACATTTTAAATTATTTAAATCAACACAATATAAAACAAGACATTCCACCACAATTTTCAGGTACGTATGTTTGTTGATTTCACTTACTTACCTGTACTTCATGATGGAGTAGTTGCAGCAGATCATTTGTGTAAAGAACAGGTGGTGAGTTCAGCTCGTGCCACAGAATTGTCTTGTATTTCAAGTATAAAACAAAAGAAGTTGGGCTTAGAAGGTGCTTTTTTGAAATTAAAAGAAAAAAGAAAAAAGACTAAGCACTTTAATACCCATATATACCTCGCCATTAATCAGACTGTAATTATATAACTGAAAGGTGTAATATACTCTTTAGGAATTTGCTATGTTCAGATCTCCTTAAATGTTTTTTTCAAGGGTCTTGACTTGTCTTGAGTATAGGAATACACTCCTGATTAAATATTGTGCTTGATCTGCCAGCTGCTTTTTCTGTGCTTGACTTCCTTTTAATTCCTGTTTTCTAAGGTAACAAATGCGGTGTTGAAATTGATTGAAAAGGAAAGAAATGGTGAAACTATCAATACAAGGCTGATCAGTGGAGTTGTACAATCCTATGGTAAATGAGACTTCTTTAAGGTTCTATTATTTTCTTAAGAATAAGTAAATATATGTACTCTATCAGAGCCTGGAAGTAACATCCCATCTCCTCGGATGTCCAATGAAGATTTTATTTTTATAGTAACTTGAATAAAATTATGTATTTTTTAACTTCGTATTTGTACTGACAGTTGGTACAATTACAGTTGATTATACCGTATTTGTAAAACTTGAAAGTGCAACCAATGGACAAGAATGTTTATTGTTTACGAATCTTATTTAGAACCTAAATGCGGAAGAGGGGAAGTATAGTAGTTTACCAAGCAGAGTGGGGTTGTTTTTTCCATTTGCATGATATTGAGAGTTTTGCCATCGAGATTATAGGTTTCATTAATAAAAACAAAGGCATATAATCTGGAACTCTAAGAGGGGGAAAAAATTTGAACTAGCTTTTGAGATTGTAAAGCTTTCCAAATCCTAGAATCCATTTAAGAAATGTATCCAAAAATGCAGATTTACATGGGTAATGTCTTTTGCTGGTTATTGTGTAAATGTAAAATCAGTGTATATTTTTAAAAGTTTTTAAAAGTGGTGTTGATATAGTCCCAATCCATTACCTTCATCTAAGTTAGAAGGAGTGTATTTGTTTATTTGCAAGAGACCACTTCATAAAAAACAATTTTGTCATTACTTGATCTTATTTGTTTTGTTTTCTTTCCTGTAGTGGAGCTGGGGCTGAATGAAGATGATGCATTTGCAAAAGGACCTACACTAACTGTCTATAAAGAATCCTTTGAATCTCAATTTCTTGCTGACACAGAGAGATTTTATACACGAGAAAGTACTGAATTCTTGCAACAGAACCCAGTCACAGAGTACATGAAGAAGGTAAGTTACTTAATCAGCTTTGTGATTATTTTTTTTCTGGATACAGATATTTTTTAGAGGTAAAATTATATAAATTCTAGGCTTTTATTATCAGTATTTTTTAAATGCTGGTTCTTTGATGGAAAGAGTTCTCTCTTTTTCCCTGTAGTGATTTGATTCTGGGTTTATCTGGTCTGAGGTTTGTCTCCTTGCTGCATTTCAGGAAGTACAGTGAAAGTCTGAAACATTCTTAATGGGCAAAACAGAAGAGAACATTAAAATAAACTCAGGTTTTGTTAGACTTCAAGACACTATAACAATAATTCTGCTTTAAACCTACAATTTTACTGTTCCTGTACAGTACATGTGTGTTGGCACATTTATTGGAATCTCTTCCTGACCAAGCTGGCCAAGGAAATAGATCATTAATGAACTTCAATTCTCTAAGAATATTTCATTGTAATGAACCTTACGCAGTACTTCTCATCAACAGAGGCCAGATTTAAAGTCTTAACTAGTCTCTGCTTTTGAGGATCCCAGACAGAGCAACTAAGAGCAAACAGGATAAACACTGACTATTTCTAGCCTGGTTATTGGGTCAATGTTACTGAATGTGAAATAGATAGGTCATCTTCCATCTTGGACAAGTGCTGCTTTACATATTTTTCTCAGCACATTTCTTTACTTCCTGAATTGCTGCTTGTTTTTTCCCTTTCAGCTTAGTTAGAAAATGCGAGTTTTTTGAGTATGTGATATGCAGATACACATCCCTCCTTGCAGTATCCTTTGTGTAATGCTTTTTACCACAGAACACATCCTCTCTTGACTCTTGGCATTAAAGTCAGTGAATTACCCAAGAAAAAAAAGAGGGGGAGTCCTTGAAATAACACAGTGAAACGAATCATGCCTTTAGTCTGTTGGGATAGTTGCCCAGTAATTACCCAACCTACCTATGTTTACTTTTCTGTTGTTGAATTAATTATTTTTTGCTACTACCGTTTTAATTTCTTGTCTTAACTTTCATCCTAATATATGTGTAAAAAGGGATTAAGGGAATTTCAGTCATTCATAATGACTGGCTCATCCAGGCTTCCTTGGAAGGAAGTCTTTTGCAGGACAGTAAAAAGCTGTCTGAAGGTCATTGCTATTTCAAGAACTAGAGATTAGTGGCAAGTAGAAATAACTTATTAGTACCCCAAACAATCCTCAAGGCTTCAGAAATCTGCAAAAGAGCAAATCACTGCTTGAAGCTAATATTGAAGCTGAAAGCACTTATAAACTTGGCAGAAGACAGGGCAGATCTTCAGCAAGAAAACATGTAGCCTTAAGTCTCTTCTCAAATTAATATACTAAAGATGTATACAAGCTATTTGGGCAGTCTTGGCATCTCCTTATAGACTAGTGGTTATAAGATCTTAAAAGTAATCTGTTGGAAGCGTGAACTGCAGACAGAGTAATCTGCTGTTAGTACACTTACTTGACATTCTCACTGAAGCACTGTACATTAAGTTCTGACTGGGGATAAGTAGCACTGGAAAGTAAACCTGTTGGAGTACCTTAGTGCACACCAGCATAACATCAGTGTTACCCTGTTATAGTAGAATTGTGGTTGTTTCTTGTAGAATACTCAATGAAATCTTAATTAGAATTAGGATTTGTGTATATAGTTATACAGGCAGACTTACTGAGTTTAGAAGGAATGTGAATTTTTCTTCTCAGGCCAGAACTCATGAGTAAAGCTGGCATAGCCTGATGTGCTGTAGGGGAAAAGGTCAGTATCTCTTAAGACTGTCCCTTGAAATATAGTCTGAAACTGAACTTTTGATCATTACAGTTAAAACAGGTGAAAATATTTTGTGTGAACTAATTATTTTTCCCTTGTTTCTGAAATGTGACTTTGAAAGGAAAACGGAGTTATAAGAGCACAAAAAATGAGAGAATAGGCAAACATGAAGTGAGAATAAATATTTCTTTTCATAAAGGAACTCAAAGTGAGAGTTTACTGTTATTGTTAAAAGTGATGGTCTAAGGATATTTTAAGAAGCAGCATTAGAAGCAGCAGAATTACCTGAACTACAGAAATACAGAATTGCTTAAATGTAAGATCAGTAGAACTATTATTCTGATTACAGTCCCCAGTGTTCATCAGAAAGATTTGCTGCTATTTGCTGTCAGTAAGGATTGTTATTCCATACTGGTAAGAAACTGTCAAGTACTCTGAAGCAGGAGCTTATATTCCTTCCCAAACTGTTGATTTCATTTCCTATATTTTAATCAGTACTGGTTTAGCTCTGGGAGACAGTAATCCAGGACCATTTCACAAGAGCTTAAGTGCAAAATCATTACAGAAAGAAGTGAAGCTAACACTGGCTGAGATTATTTAAAGCTGTCTACATATGATGCAGTGTACTTGCAGTGGAATTGTTCCTTTTTTATTGTCCATATTCTGATCTTTCATGCTTAGTCAATATTCTGACGTACTAGGAAGATGAATTAACCTAATGTCATTTTCTTGGTGACACTGCTAATTAAATAATTTAGACTGAGAAGAGGACATACACACTTTATCCCTAATAATGTGCTGCAGTTACAGATGCCTTGTAAAGTGAATCTTTAAAATTTTTGCAAACAAAATAGAGATAATTGTTATATAAACAATTTCAGTTTTACATTTTGGCATAGGTACTGTTCCTCGAGTGACATTTAAAATTTTAGTTTGCCAGGAACATACGCATATGTAGCATTTCATATGCCAAATTAATGCTAGCATAGTTTAAATGATTGTAGTTTATTGGGAAGCTTTTCTGTGCAAGAATGTAGGTGAGATCATTCAAATAAATTTGTCATGGGCATACTGTTTAATTGTAGTTTTCTGCCTTTTAGTTTTGTGGAGGCATGAAATACATTCATGTTTGTCTTAAACAAAACTACCCCTGTAGCTGGTGAGCTTTCTGATTCTAATACTGCCAGCATCTCATGTCAGCAACATTCTCTTTTTCTGACAGATTTCCGTCTGTAAACCTTTTATTCACAGGCAAGGGGAAAACAGTGTTGCTGTGATTCTCCCCCACCATTTAAACAGTACATAATATTATCATCAACATAAGCATTGATTCCAAACATATGTTATGATTTCCAGAAAAACAACTGCTTGAGTAGGTGGTCCATAACACCACATTAGTGAGAGGTTTGATTTTTATCAGACAGTCTAGATTATTTTGCTGAACAGTCATCTGTTTCCTGCTGTTGGATTCGTGTTGTGCCTTCCATGCAGGTTTCATGTTTCCCTCTGTGTTCTGTAGGCTGAAGCTCGCCTTCTTGAGGAACAGCGTAGAGTTCAGGTATATCTCCATGAGAGCACACAAGATGAGTTAGCACGAAAATGTGAGCAAGTACTTATTGAAAAACACCTGGAGATATTTCATACAGAGTTTCAGAATTTGTTGGATGCTGACAAAAATGAAGGTAAGGAGATTCAAACATTGGTTTTAGGCTTAGAGTTCTCCTCCCTGATGATTTGTGAATAATGTAAAATCTGGTGCTGGCTAAATATGATTTGTTCAGGAATTAGATTAAAAGAGAAGATAACCACTAAACTGATTGTCACGCAGGTTTTGATTAAATTGGGATGTCTGATGATATTGCTTCAAGGAACCTATTCCAATCCCAAATATTAAGGCAGAACATCACTAGTTTGATTTCTATTAACGTGGCTGGAAGAGCTTCAAGAGCACTGGAGCCATCCTTCCAGCAGGAGCTGAAGCTTGTGTGAGAGAGATGGGAGATGAAAAACAGACCAGTGCTCTTACCAGCTGTTTCAGTTTAATCCATGGATGTTTCTGAGTCATCAGTGGGAATTTTAAAATCCAAATTATTTAGAATTATGTATAAGAAATGTAAAAAGAGGAATAGAAGGAAATAAGTAGCTTTTAAAACAGACTATATAAAATACGTAAAACCCCATATCAGCACAAGGAAAGGATGGAAATTACTAATATATGAGTTAATTTTAGCTGTGAAAATGAGTCTTACGTGTTACTAATGGATTGAGTTTGTACCATCATTAAGAATACATAGAATAGACTTCTTCAGCAGCTCCTCTAGCAAAAGTGAAGATTATCAGAGTTTAGGTATCTTTAAGGAATTGTCGATTGTATTGGTTTTTATGAGTTTCTTCAGGAGTTAATACATAGCACAAAATAAGTCAGAACTAGGGGCAGGTAATTCCTGTGGATCGTGCAGATGATAAGGGTGAATAATGTTCTTGATTTTTTCAGTTGTGGGATTAATTAAATCTGTGTTTGAAATCAGAATAAGGCTCTACAGCTGAAATACTGCTTTTAAGGATTTAAGAGATACTATGATTAAGTTACTAATGATGATACTGTTCATTTGAAAGTTTTGGATTGCAACTATGACTGTCTCATTATATATCAGTCTCAAAATAGCAACTATGAATTATTACTGTAATAGTCATGTTGATAACTAAGAGATGATTCAAAACTGAAAAGGGCAATTCAGCATGATTAGTAGGTCAGAAGCTAGCTGATTCAAATATAAATATTCTGTACTAGTATTTAAGAGTCAGATGTTTATATTTGTAAATATTTACTTTCTAATTGGAATAAATTACTTTATAAATAACTTCTGACAATCAAAATAATAGTAGAACAAGCAAGAAAGGGGTTTTTTTGGACTCAAGAGGCCTTCCCATGTTGGTTTTTTTTTTCCCTTTTATCAAGCTCGTGGGTTATGTGACCGTTTAATACAGTCACTGTAGTGATGCAATTCTGTAAATTTGTTAGGGTAAAAAAAAAAGAAAAGTATCTTTTGTCTTGGGCACTGTCTAGTTGTTTGTCTTTGGTTTTATTTTTGTTTAGGTTATTTCTAAGATTAGTTAGGTCTTTTAAAACACTCAATTTTTTTCTTCTTTTTCAAAATACTTTTTTTCTGATTTTTTTTTCTTCACTTGTGCAAATTACAGTAGTTCCCTGGCCCTTTTCTAAGTTTCATGAAGTCTCGAGATTACAAACATTTATTTTGAAAGATTGTCTGATAGTTCATTCTTTAGTCACTCAAATCAGTTCATTCTCAATTTTGTGATATACTAACGTAGCCTTTTGTAGACTATCCTAAACTTGTAATAAAAACTTGCTCTTGGTTAAAATATATATTGCTTTGCTCTTGAAAGTACACTGGTTTTGAGGTCCTCCCATGTGGACCCTGCTTAAGCATATCATATTACAGGACACTCCCTCTTGGTGTTCTGTAACTTTTTAATCTCATTGTGCAACTAATATATAAAGTGGTTATATAGTGGTTATATATATAAATATATAAGTGGTTATAAAGGTTGTGGGACACATTCATCATGTGTCACCTGTTCACATCAGTATGATCCCTATAGGAAATAATTATGTTTATTGGGAGCAGACTGTAATGATGTAGGTGGAGTTATTGTGCAAATCTTTCTCAAGGCTTTGTAGCATCTCTTCCTTATTTCCCCTTATACAGACATGCTGATAGACCAACCTGGGAACCCTTGCTTGTGGATAGATCTAGAAGCAGCTTATTATATCTATGCATGGCATTATCTTCCTATCTTTTTTCTAAAATACTGTACAGTAGTCTTATGTTCTTATAAAAGTCAACATCAGGTTGCAATCATGGTTTTCATAGGAAAAAAATGTTTCCTTTTCTATTTCAAAAGTTTGACAAAGTTCTGAGGAGCAGAAAATGTTACACAGAAACTGCTCTGAAATGAGATGTCATCACTTCAGTATTAGAAGGCATCAAATTCTGTGTTGTATTTCAAAGTTAGTTAGAGCTCCAGCTTCTTTATTGCTCTGTTTTGTTTGATCTCATAATCCTCATGTGGTAACAAATTGCTCATAAGCCCTTCAGAGAAGTCCTTACACTTTAGAAGAGCTTGATGCAGCTGACAACCTTAAGATGGAATTGACAGGGTGAAATATCCTCATTAGCATACAGTAAATAATCTGGTTGTTTGCTGTTTCACTTGAGTGCCTGTTCAGTGAGGGCAAGATTGCAAGAGGATAACTAGTGGGTTTGTGTACCTGGTTTATAGTCATATTAAAGTTTGCTTTTTATTTTAAAGAGTTCTGCACTCAGAAAGTACAAAGCATCTACCCTGTTGAAACTGAATAATAAAACCAAAACCCTCTTCAGTATTAGACTTCCCAGAATTACCAATTGATTTGGAAAGTCTTGGCTGAAAACTGGTGAGATTTAAGGTGAAGTTTTAACATATGTGAAATGACATCCAATTTATTTTTACCTTTATTAGTTTTGTTCTGTGGTAGTACTTTTCATAACCTCTTTTTTCTTTCAGATACAATTATTTCTACTCGTAATCAGTTTGGGTTTTTTTAAGAAATGTCTTTTATTAACAGTGCTTTATTGAAAGAAATTTGATTTACGAGGTTTCAGTTTATCTGCTAAGGTCATATCAAGACATAACATTTTGCCTTACATTTCCAGCCATTACCACTGATGCTGCCCAAAGCAAAAGTGTTAATATACAGAGGGCTACAGGTAGTGTTCGATCTCTGAGAACTGTCCTGTTCAGATTAAGATTTAAAGGGCAGTGGTCAGCTGGAGAATGTTGTACTTGTAGTGCAGCCAGCAGTAACGCTAATAACAGTCTCTAATTCATGGTAACACTTCAAAATGTTATGTAAATAAGAGTGGTTTTATACCATTTTAAAATCATTGCTTTAAATCTATGAAAACTAGGAATCAGAAGTAAATTTTCTACCATTCAAGTGGGGTTTTTTTAGTCTTGAGATTTATGTCACACGGTGAAAGTAAAACATATTAATATTAAAAGATAGTTTTCTCTTTAACTAGTTGTTAGCTTTCCAGGTGACTGCAGAGATCTGCTGTACTGTATAATTTTTTACTGTAGTTTTTTCTGGCTTTTTACAGGAGCACTTGAATGTGTGTTTTTGTTGACAGTGGATGTTTAACTCCTGTTGGCAGCTTGTAAATGAGAAATTGGAATCATAGCCAGTGCAAATGGGAGTTGTTAGATTTCCTCTTTTTTTTTTTTTTGCCTTTTCCAGACTTGGGTCGCATGTATAATCTTGTATCTCGAATCCAGGATGGCCTTGGAGAGCTGAAAAAACTTTTGGAAACCCACATTCATAATCAGGGTCTAGCTGCAATTGAGAAATGTGGAGAAGCTGCTCTAAATGCAAGTATCCCATCAAAATAAGTCTGTGTGTGGTTGCTGCAAGTTTTACATTAGAGGATGGTGAATGCCTTCTGATAAAATTTCCAGTTTGCTTATGTTTTCCCTCTCACTAATTTAATTTGTACGGACTAGGCAATTCTCAAATTTGATAGTAGGCTTAGAACAACAGTTCCATCACTTTGTTACCACTCTTTGAGTTTTGAGGGGGTGTTGGGGGTGTTTTTTGGTTTTGTTTAGGTGGGAGGGGGTTTTGTGTGGTGGTTTTTTTTGGTTTGGTTTTGGGGAGGAGGAGGATGAGTTTCTGTCTGAGTTTTTGCTCTCTGTCAGGATGTCATCATGCTGCTTGGAAAGCTGGCTGTGCAAATACAACACCCAACACTTGTAATACAAATACACCTGACAGTCCACTGTTTCAAGAAGCATTATCTCCAGTGGACTGTATTGTATTTCATCATCTTACAGAATTCTGACTTGGATAGGACTGTCCGGAGAAAGTGTCTGTTAGTTTGAGTCTTTTGGTACATGGCTTTATTTTTTTTAGAAAAGAATGAGAACTGTAAGAGGAAGAGAGAACTAAAGTGGTTGAAAAGGTCACAATATAAGGAGCAAGTCAGGTCTTCTGAAACACTGTGGTCGTTTAGCTATGTAATTGGCTTTTTTGATTTTTATCCCATAATTGTAATTTCAGACTTATGTCTAATAGTAATTTGTATTCATTAGGGTTGCATCTTGGAAACATGAAGTTGTTTAAACCCTTTGCTGATCATTTTTGTCTATCATAGACAATATGATATTTTCCAGGGGAAAAAAAAAAAAATTAAACGCTGCACAGGGCAGAATCAGGATAGAATATAGATTCTGGACTTCAGTGATCCTTGTGGGTCTCTTCCAACTCAGGATATTCTATGATTAACTTTGATTTTTGACAAAGTTCATTTTAAACTGTTGCTGTCCTGAGAAATTCTTGAAATAACTTCATACTAGTAATCTTTAAAGCAGTAATCTGTAATGATGTGTGTAGGGTCTGTGGTTCACTTCTGTAGTTTTAAGTGCATAGCTTTTTAGCAGTGTTTATCCTTTATGAATCATGAAGTAAGCATGAAGCAAGGTCAGGAATCTTCAGCTTCATTTGTAGACGTCACCTTAAATTTGGAAATCAGATGCACTCTGTGTGCTTGACACATCCCCCTAGTGGACATCACTCTTGAGGTTTTTTCTGTATAGGCCTTGAAAAATTTATCAAAAAAAAAAATGAAAGCTCTTTCTCCAGGAACTAGTTCCTCTTTGAGAGAGGGGAGGCCCGAGATTTGTATGTATTAGTTTTTTTGACTCCAGCCATTTACAAAACTCTACCTGCTCATGACACTGTTCCTTGTTTCTTCATCTTTCTCTCTTGTTCCTTTTCTTATTCCACACATTTGTTCTTCATATTCATAGCAGCACCCTTGGCTGTTTCCCTTGGGAACCATCTTGCCTGTTCTTCTACTATCACTCACACCACTGTATTGCTGCTCATCATTGCCTTATCACACCTCTGTCACACCTAGGTAGGACTGATTCCACCTAACTTCATTTACCTGTACTGTATCTAAACAGATAATCAGCTGAAGAAATGCTTCTCAGTTTCTCTGTAGTCAGTGCAGAGAAATAGTCATACCAGCTTGACTTATTTCACCTATTTTAGATTTTTACTGCAGAATGAGTTGTGCTCTGGTCTCCGTTAACTATGTTAACAAGACTGCTCTTCACTCAGAAAATTGCTGCTTTTTGTGCTTTTGGGTTTGGGTTTTATTTTTTTTGAATCCTTGTAATCAGTAGATCCTTTTCTGAATGTCCTTCAGATCCACTTGTGCTTCTTGTCTATGAGGTTTTCAATAATCTCAGTTCTTTATCTCAAGCACAGCGTTAAATTGGTGGTCCGTGTAGTCTGTGCCTGTCTTCAGGGGCAACAGGAAGCATTTTTCAGGATCCTGATAAAACCCCACCTGTATTCTACCGTTTCTTGCCAGCATCCAGAATTCTTACTATCTTACTATCTTGTCAGATAGGAATGTTACAAGAGTAACTCCATGCCTGGTTGAACGTGCTGATCTGTTTCCAACAACCTCCTGTGGCAGCAAGTTCCAGAAGTCCCCTACTTTATGTGTAAAGATGGCCTTTATCTGTCTTAAACATTTTCATCAAATGCCTAATAGTTAAAAAATGTAGCTTTTAGTGATAATTCATCTTTTTAGTCATACTCTCTTCAAACTTCTGATCTTCAAATTGAAGGTTTCTAGACTTCTTAGTCTGTTGTATAGTGGCTGTCCTGTGTCCCTGGTGTTTTACTTGTCCATCACTGTCCCTACTCTGACTCCACTCCATCTTTATTGAGATCCAAGGATCAGTAATTTTGCATGGGACTCAGTCTGTGAGTGCCATAAACTGATTTGAATTAAGCATAAGTCTTTGAAAATGGTTGCAGCGGTTGAGTAAATGGTTTTGCTGTCTTTTGTACTATGTAATGTGGTACACTGTGCACTCTGGTTGCTGTAAATGAAAACTTGCACTGATATAAGTCAGCCCTGAACATAGGACCTGAACCAGTCTCGTACTGTTTTACCTTTAAAATATTTCTAATACTTTGTAGACTTCCCCCTTAAAAATTTGCTTGGGCCAGTGACTAGCTCCATTTTGGAGGAAGTAGAAAGCAGGAAGTCAACATGTTGCAAAATCTAATCTCTCTTTATTGCAGGATCCAAAAATGTATGTACAGACAGTGTTGGATGTCCATAAGAAATACAATGCTTTAGTCATGTCTGCATTCAACAACGATGCTGGCTTTGTGGCTGCACTAGACAAAGTAAGTGTATGGAGTTGCATATGGTGAACTTCTTTTTTTTTGTTTCCATTCAGTGTTCTGTCTCCCAAAATTTCACTGTCTTTTGTGATTTATAGGCTTGTGGTCGATTTATAAATAATAATGCAGTGACAAAAATGGCTCAGTCATCCAGTAAATCCCCAGAGCTTCTGGCACGATACTGTGACTCTTTACTAAAGAAAAGGTACGTCTTCAAAGACAAATTATTATTTCATGTTGGCTTTTGTTTTAAAATGTTTAGCATGTGAAGTTTTATACTGTGTCTTCAGAAACAGAACTTAATGATTCAAGAAATTAATTATACCACATTCTGGATACGAAAATTTCAGTAGGATCATTCCTAAAGATTATGTTGACTTGACTTTTCTTTTTTAAGAAAGAAGAGGGGAAATAAGAAAACCTTTATTTCCTTATAGGAATATCAGTTCTGGGGTTTTAATAAAGCAGCTGGAGGTTTTAGGTGTTCTTTTTCCTCAAAAAATTTGAGTTGGGTTGTATGTTGTAAAGAAGAGAGGCACATTCCCTTTTCCATTAAAACTCTTGCTTTCCTCCTGTTGTTTTCTCTGTACCTTCTTCCATCTGAGCAGAAATCAAGGAGGACAAAAATTGCTTTCTAACTTCTGGTTAGAAAGGGTTCCTATTTTAAATGAAGATATTTGGCTTCAAATGGTTCAGGACGTCTGTTTGTATGAGTTCAGTTCATACTGGATTGGTGTCAGTTTTGTCACTGGCAACATTCTAATTGTTTTGGGGGAGGAAAAAAACCACCACCAAATGGCCTAAAAATGGGCTTTTGCCTTCCCCATCCCCTCCTTCCTTGAGCAAAGATTTTCTTTTCTCCTTTATGAATACTACCCTTTCTGCAGGGTAGGTTTTGGATATGCCCAATGGACAAGCATGTCATGGCGGAAAAGTGTGGTGCCACTTGAGTTTTCATTCAGTCAAGTCCCAGCTCTATGAGCTGTTTTCTTCTCACTGTACTCTCTAAGATAAGAAATGAAGATAGCATTTAGCATCAGGAAGAAAGATCTATGTTTAAGCCCATAAATCCTGAAAAGTATCAGGTATCAAGAAGTCCCAGGCAAGTCATGGTCCAGGACTTCAACCTGGACTTCAACTGTGTACTTCAAAATTGCTCACAGGTGGAGTAGTGAAGTGTTCATTTCATTACATTGTTTCCTCTTTAAAGAGTCCCTGATCCCAGAACTACTCAAATCTGTGTTCATTTATTTATGAAGTTTCCGCATATATCCATGTGTTGGCTTAATTCTACTGTTTTGTGATTCATTAAAAATGCATTTCTTTAATTGCAGCTCAAAGAATCCAGAAGAAGCAGAATTGGAAGATACACTCAATCAAGTGGTAAGATGTCTGTAAATACAGTTCTCTTTTGTGTTAGCATTGACAAGAATATTCGATTGTCACGCAAGGCAGATAAGAAAAAAATATTTTTGCGTATTTGATTTCATTACTTAGTATTTCAGCTCTTCAGTAATAATCTCTGTGTGGCTTTTTAAAAATTTTGTGTTTTAAAAGAAAGCCCTTTACAGCAGTAGCTATATTGAATTTATGCTTTTAGTTCATCTTTATATACATATATAATATATATAATTTCTACAGTATCTTTTTATATCATTAAATATGCACATATATATAAAAGGCTGCATGTGTGAAATATAAAGTTCATGTGTTCAAATTGTATCCACATTTAAAACAAACACACACCACCACTCTGTTCTGCTCCTTCCCCCCCTCAAAAAAAAAACAAAACAAACCACCAAACAAAACCCCCGACCTTAAAAATTTAGGTGCAAATGAAGGAGCTACTGCTACAGCTTTTTCAAGACAAATGTTTAATTTTTTTTTTCCTTATAAACTATCTTGGCTTTTCCAGATGGTTGTCTTCAAGTACATTGAGGATAAAGATGTGTTTCAAAAATTCTATGCTAAAATGCTGGCAAAGAGACTTGTACATCAGAACAGTGCTAGTGATGATGCTGAGGCAAGCATGATCTCTAAATTAAAAGTGAGTATTCCGTCTCTGTCCCGTGATTTACTGCCTTGCACGTCTTCTGACTGTTTTGGAAAGCATTAATGTATGTCCTTTCATTTCTTTATTTTATGTACAATAGAAAAAATACACAACCTAGGTCTTTTTATTCTGCCTTTTTTCCTTTTTTTTTTTTTTTTTAAATCATAGGAGCTGGTAACGTGTGTCTGTCCAATGGAGTTAAACTTCATTATTCTTATCCAGATAAATGACATAGATATATTTGTTCAAGGGAATGACTACTGAAAAGTAGCTTAATTTCATTAACTCTTGTTCATACAGAGTCAAGCAAAATATGATCTAATACTCTTTGAGTATTCTGTTTCACTGTGTGTTTTGCTTCATTATTAAACTAAATTTTCTTCAGTTTTCAGTGACAGTTAAAGAGCTCTTCTAGTTGGGATCAGTATTTGAGTGAGGGAAATAGGGAACTTTGTACATCTTTTAAGGAAATAAGTTCTGATACTTTGTTCTTCTCATTATCCAATGTCAAAATGTGTTTTGCTGATGTATCTGTGCTTTTAAAATACAGCAAGCTTGTGGTTTTGAGTATACCTCCAAGCTGCAGCGGATGTTCCAAGATATTGGTGTTAGCAAGGATTTGAATGAACAGTTTAAAAAGCACCTGACCAACTCAGAACCATTAGATTGTAAGTAATACATTTACCTAAGTTACTGTTGCATAGTTTAGCTTCCTCTTATTTCTGTAGAGCTAACTGTGTGAGGGAAGTATTTGACTTAGACATCATACTGCCAGAAGTTACAGTTAGTGTTCTTCTGTCCAAGATAGCTAGGATTTTTAAATTAGTCCTATAGGTCTGTTCTTTGTATTCTGATAGCACTTTATGGCTTTTGTGGGTAGCCTCCTCCTGATTTTGGAGCTCATGTTTAGGTGTATAACTAAATGAAGTTGAATCCTGTCTTTTCTTTTTTTTTTCTTTTTCTTTTCCTTTTTCTTTAATTTTTGATCAGAGAGATGTTTTTCTTTAAGCAGTTTTGATTTTGAACACAAAATGGCTTAAGTTCACATTTGTGTGAAAGTATTGAGGAAAAAAGTAGGGTGTGTTCCAGGTTTTTATATGCCCTATCGCTTTTTTATACCTATGTTTTTAATTGAAGCATGTTGAACCAAATTCTGTCAGGAATTGATAATTATTTCTTGGATTACAATTAGAGTTGTGTATTGTCAGGCTTAAATTTTACTTAGTTTCTATATTATTCTTAGTTGAATTGCCCAAGATGCCTTACAGGTATAAAGGTGAAAGGTCTATTCTTGCGGTTGTGTCCTGTGGAGTGATGACAAACACTCACAATTTTCACACTTGTATGTTTAAAAAGAAGTTCATTGTGAGGATAGAAACAGGATAAGTTATCCAAGTTGGAGAAAATTGAGTGCCTGTCACAGTAAATCTAAGGCTCTACAGCTGCAGCGACATCTTTCATGAGTGTCTTTGGTTTATGGTCTGAAAAAAAAATCATTGCTTAATGATTTTTTACCATGTTAGTTTGACCACACAGCATTGTATTAGAACTGGGACTGTGTTTGAAGAGGGGGTAGGAACAAGGGGAATAATGCAGCTCAGCCTCTTTACTTCTCTTCCAGTGGATTTCAGCATCCAAGTGCTGAGTTCTGGATCGTGGCCATTTCAGCAGTCCTGCACGTTTGCTCTGCCCTCTGAGGTGAGGCACTTGGTTCATCTGAACATGGAATGATCATGTGAGAAATTTGTTTTTACAAGGCTGGTGTCTCCTTCTGTTTTGTTGTGTATGAGAGGGGACTGGAAGTGTCTCTGATATTTTCCTATTTGGCCTGAGGATATTTGGAACAAGATAATTGAGTAAAGTAGTAGGAAGGGACTATGTGAAACACATGTTTTTTTCTAGTTGTGCTTAATGTATCGTGAAAGAAAGAAGGAAACTTAAATCCAGGTTTACATTTGTGTTGTTAATGGTACTTTAAAGGGGAAACTCAGAGGGAAATTTGGAAACTTTCATCAGTCTGCAGAATTTGAATATTTTGGATTTCTGTTTGTGTTATTCAGAGAACATGGTGGTTGAGGGTGATCAGATTTGATGATGTTTATCTGTTGCTTCCATAGCATGTTTTAGTAACAGTACATTACAGTAAATAACAGTGTTTGTTTTTTTTTATACAGTTAGAACGGAGCTATCAGAGATTTACTGCATTTTATGCCAGTCGTCATAGTGGAAGAAAATTAACATGGTTGTATCAGCTGTCCAAAGGGGAGTTGGTTACCAACTGTTTCAAAAACAGATACACATTACAGGTGAGGACAATGTCATGCCAGTAAAACAATTGGTGATGATTGCATTCAGAGGACTGGATGCAGCTGCTAGAACCTTTATTGTGTGTTTGTTTTATTTACTGTACTGATACTTACAATCTGTGCTTGAAAGAAAATTGACTTCGGAAAGGGAGTACATTGCCTATGGTCTAAACAGATGTTGAATTGCATTGTGTGAGACAATTGCAAGCTCATTGTGTAGGATCAGATGCTGGTTATACTTCCATGTCTGCTTTCTCTCAAAAAGTCGGCAGAGGAGAGGAGTTCACAACAAGAAACAAGATAATATCAGACTTTGACCTTGTCATCAACGTATGTTAACCCTGTGGTGATAGCCACTGATAGCTGCCTTGTTTATAAATTTGGGTTCATTATTCTGCTGGAGTTGTGAGAATTAATTCAGTAGTCTGTGTAGGTTTTAACGAACATTAAATGTGTAAGAGTCAGGGAGGGACAGAGGAAAATAATTTAAAACTATATTAGCAAGTACAAGGATAGTGCTTTGAAAACATAAGATTTGATGAAGTGTCTTCAGCTAGCTAAATGATTGTAATCCTGGGGTTTATGTTTGGATAATGCTGCAAGGTGGAGTTCTGGTTGGGTAAGCAACATCAGATTTTTCTGTATTATGTAATGATTAGCACTGTTGTCCAGATATTCCAGTGTATGTGTTTAACTGGTAAATTTCAGGCTGTTCAAATTCAGAAAATGTGTTTGTTCGTTCTCTTTTTCTGGTTTCCCCCCTCTCCCCTTCATTCTCTGTTTTTGGATCTGTTAGGCATCCACATTCCAGATGGCGATTTTACTGCAGTACAACACAGAAGATGCCTATACCGTGCAGCAGCTGACAGACAGTACTCAAATAAAAATGGTAGTGACTTTGCACATTTTACCACACTCTTGTGAAAAAGTCTTTTGGTCTTCAGTGCTCTTTCTGCTATCATAAGAAACTCGGATTGCATGTGCTTGAAGCCAGAGTCGATTTCTGTCCTGAAGGTGACAGATGTGCTCTATTCTTGGTCAACTTACTTTCCTGATTTACTTTCCTGTAATCATAACTGCCTGATCTGCTGATGAACCTTAGTGTGTTTTTACTCCTATTCATGACTGGAGTGAATTGTCTAGCTCCCAGCTGAGCTCTGGTAGGAAGTTTTCAGCGTTTCACTACATACATTTTAATGTTAAAAGAAAACATTGTAGCAAAAAAAAAATTGTCCCTAAATGATTGATCTGCGTATCTGTCATTCTTTTGCATCTCAAGGCTTTTATACATGAACACAGCAAAATCTGAAGTTTCATTGGATAACTCTCTCCTGTGGAACAGGTTCCCTCCTTTTCTTTCCAAGTAGACTTTATAGCCCACAGTTTATTTAGCATCTGTGGCCTTTAGTAGTAGGTTTGAATCAAGTCTGCTTCAATTTCTGTAAAGTTAGGCAATTCTTAGTCAGTGAGATCTTTACTCCTAGAAATTCATATTTAGAAAGTGAAAAGAAAGAGATGTGAATCAGAAAGGAGAGTGTGCTTTCTTTCTGAAGTTTAAGTTTCCCATGGTATATATATTTGCATGGTTTGGGAAAAGTTGTTTCTTAGGCTTATTAATCTGCTTGCAAAATAGTTCCTAAACCAGCAACTAGAAAGGTCTACTGTTTGGAATTTGTCTTTCTTAAGAATTTTGTTACTTGACTGACCACAAGGGGGATAATGTCATAACACCCAAAAAGGGCCTTATTATATTTTATTTCAGTGAACTATGTTTTTTCTGCTTTTTTTCCCCCCTTCATTTTGCAGTGTTCTGCACTCACTAGTTCTTAGTCTAAATATGTGCATTCTTGTTCAAGTTTTTAAGTTAGAGAAAGTGCTGTCTATCTGTACTGATAATATTTTCTGTAATTTTGTAGGATATCTTGGCACAAGTTCTACAGATACTTTTGAAATCAAAATTGCTTGTAAGTGCTCTTGCTTTTTTTATGACCTGTTCAACATAGAGCAAAATGTGTTAATGACTATTTATTTATGTTTGTTTATTTATTTCTTACAGGTTTTGGAAGATGAAAATGCAAATGTTGATGAGGTGGAGTTAAAACCAGATACTTTAATAAAACTCTATCTTGGTTACAAAAAGTAAGGAATAATTTGAGCAGCATACATCACTTATGTATAATGGGTAGCATCCTCCTCTGCTTTCAAAATCTGGGTAAAACCTAATATACCTGAGATGAAAGCTTCAGGGTTCAAGTGCCAATTCAAATACAGATCCGATGTGTTACCAGCACTAAGGGAGAGGATTGGCAAGTGGGGGGGATGGGTAAGATTTCAGCTTTATGACTTCGTCATAAAGTCTGTCAAGGCCTGGGTGTATTTTCATATGTCCTTTTTTCTTCCTTGATTCTTGTCTAATTCTTGAATTATTTATTTCTGGTAAGACATTATGCTGTTGTTTTACTGAGGTGCATGACTCGCATGCACTCGGCAAAATATGTGGTATTTTATAAGGTTACAGTTGTGCGGAGTGACCAGCAAAGGTCAAAGTCATGAATGCTCATCCACTAGAGCTAACATGAGAAGATCAGGGTCTTTTTAGAACCACAGAGTGTACAGTGATTTGAAGATTTAATAAACATGATTTTCAGTAGGTTTTATTGCCTACTTTAAACAGTCCTGCATTTGAAACTGTTTAAAATACTTGTGGTGACCTTTTATCATGCTTACCAGAGCATAGATGTAAACACACATAAATTCAGTGAGTTCAGCACTTCGTGAAGATAAGATATCGAGTGAAAGAATCATTTTGAAAGTTTTCCTTGTACCTCACTCTTTACCTGTTTTCTCTTCCCCTTTACCCATAATTAAAGGTTTGAGCATTCATGGTCAGTTACCTTAATGCAGTGACGGGAACAGCTCAGTGTTGCTGCACTCTGCAGCTCACTGATTCCCAATATATGATGCACAACACTGTGTTAAATAAATAACAGATTGCCCCTCCAGTGCAGCCAACAGACTGAGCACAGCCCTGTGCACCTTGGTACTCTGATGCTGAGGTTTGTTCCCCACTTGTGACACAGCACCTTGTCTTGAGAGTGGTCACATGTGGTAGTGGGCTCACTTCAGCACAACCATCAGCACCAGGGAGCGTGTGGAAGAAAGGCAGAATTCAGTTTTACAGAACAGATGGATTTCTTCACATTGTGGTCAGAATCCAGTCTGTAAATCAGAAAGGTCATTCTGTTTCCACTGACTTTTCTTCGTCCTGTTCCCTGACTCAAAGCTTCTTACTAAACATAAAAATGTTTTAAATACAGCGTAATTGTACAGTCTAGTACAATTGTATTGTCTAGTACTAGCTAGACCTAGCAGGTCACTAGCTGGATTCAGTAAGACATGAAATACACAAATACCCATCAAAAAACTATTTTGGTTTTTTGATTGGTTGAGGGGTTTTTTGAATTTTTTTTTTAAACTTGAATAAGAGCATCTAAAATTTTCAGAAGACCCACAGTCATCTTTTGTTGTAAAGTAATTGTAGTGATGTGGCTTTTATTTTGGAGTTGGATTTTGTTCGGGGGGTTTTTTCTTTGTTTATTTGATTGGTTTTTAAACAGGGTAATTGTGTTATTGACTTCTACTTTTCTTTACAGCAAAAAATTAAGGGTAAACATCAATGTGCCAATGAAGACTGAACAGAAGCAGGAACAAGAAACTACACACAAAAATATAGAGGAAGATAGGAAACTACTGATTCAGGTGAGTTGTATTGCAGAATGCTGCCATGATCTCAGAATTACAGCTTTGTAATCCTTTAATGAAGCTTACTGTGGGATTTTCTTAATTTTTATTAGAAGGTAACATGCCATTGCAGGGCACTGTGTTAAGAGTTAAAAATGTATTTAAAATGCTCTTAAAGGTGATTGGAGTCTGTAATAGAAAGTGGAGGAAGTCATTTCTACAGATAAAATGTGTTCTTCACACTTGTTCTAACCTGATGGTAGTGTTTGGGTTCCATGAATGCACACGCTCACCAGACCTTGTCCTGGGTGAAAACTAATAATACCCAAGTAGTATGAAATCAGCTGTGTTTTTATATCATTTCATTCGGAATCCACTAGAGAAGCAAAGAGGCAGGGGAAGGAAATACACATGTGCTACTAAGAGAGCATTACAGTAAAGTCAAATATGTAAAAAGGCAGCTTTTTGTTACATGAGTAACTACTTATTGCTCTTGGTACCAGTTGGTGCTATTGATAAGACCGACCATAATTACAGTTCTTAAAATTCATGTGTCAAAGCCACTCCTAACGTCTGTGTGCTGTGTAGAACCTGAGTCTTACAGTCTGCCTGAGTAGCTGACATTTGTGGGCATACTTGTCCATCTGGTACTCAGTTTTGTTGTGATGGTGCTTCTGCACAAGCAGATGTGATCTGCTGGGGAAGTTATATGTTAAATGGCATTATCCAGGAGTAGTTTGCTCCTAAGCACACCTTTCCCACTTTGCTGTGCAGGCTGCTATTGTGAGAATCATGAAAATGAGGAAGGTTCTAAAACACCAGCAACTGCTTGGAGAAGTGCTAACACAGCTGTCCTCAAGGTTCAAGCCACGAGTTCCTGTAATTAAGGTATGTGAGAACCATATCTCTGTACTTGTGTTCCAGGAGGTGAGGAGTATATATATATATTTATATATATATATACAGACAAAGCACATGCTTCTGAATTAAAAAAGAAAGCTAAGGAGATGGGATGGGTAAGGACAGGTTTTTTTGAGTTTTAAGTAGGAAATGTTTTAACTAGAAATACTGCATTTCTCTTAGGGTAATATGCATGTTTCACATTGTTGGCAGAGGTAAAATAGTAGCTTGATTACATCTTTTCACATCAGTGCCAGCTTACTGTAGCCTTTGCTTCAGGCTTACTGTTTGTTCCTGCTCTCCCAGTTGCGAGAGTGCAGCCAGCCTTTGGGTTGGCTTGATGAAACAGCTTCCTGATCTCTTTCAGGATAAAAATGTCGGGATGGGAGGCACTGTATTTAATTGTTTACTAATAATTGTATTGATTATATTAATTACTAATTAATCTCTTCATCAGTTTGTTAAAGTGGGCTCACTGGTGGTTTTTCCTACACAGCCAAGGGGAGGGGTGGGGCAAAGAACAGGCAGTGGAGAGCAGTTGCATAAACTGGCACCAGTGCTGAGATGCTCCCAGTCAGGCAGTGCCAGAGGCAGCTCCTTTACTGCAGCTGCTGTGTGTAGTGCCCTTACAGTGAGCACTCTGCACCTTGGTTTAATTCTGTATTTGCTGTCTTACTGTGAAGTTGCTCAGCATACTGATGATGGGCTGATCTCCCAGTCACTCCCCTGGAATGGCATCAAGTAGGTATAACTCAGTGAAATGGATTAGCAAAGTCCTCTACTTGGATGTGGTCGGAAACAGGAGAGCAAATTGCCATGGTTTGTGCCCTTTGCCTGCTCCCATCCTCAGCCTGGCAGGGAACTCCCTCAGGGGCCAAAATCCCTCCAAGTTTGTAGCAACCACAGGGAGGGCTTTTCTGCCAAGTGTCCCACCACTGACCTCTGTTCCTCCCACAGAAATGCATCGACATTCTCATTGAGAAGGAGTACTTGGAACGTGTAGATGGTGAGAAGGACACCTACAGTTACTTGGCTTAACATTTTTATTAGCAATTACTTGACTGTGTGACACTCGGCAAATAGGTATGTGATGGAAAGGATGAAAGCGACGGAACTTCATAGCAGCCACCCTGCTGCCATTTGGACCTCCCTTTTTAATAACTGAGACCAGGACTCCCATCAGCCAGTCTCAGATTTACATCAGAACTGCTCAGGATTGATACATTTCAAGTATGTAAATATGGACACCAATGCCATTTAACCTAACTTAAGAACAGAAAGGAATCAAACCCTTCTCCTTTAAGGGTTGCATGCTACTGCATTTAAATCAATACATTGGCTATATGATAAACAGCTGCCATCACAGGCAGTACCTATACATGTTGGCAGCACTTGGAGAGCGAGTCTGAATGGACCCATGTGTAATCTGCTATGAAAAACCATTTGTATAGTGTGTTTCATTTTTTAATGTGTGATAAATAATAAAAAAAAATTAAAAGATTTCTGTACAAGTTGCATTTGGTTTTATTGTTTTAAGTTTCATGACTTATCTTTCTAAATGTAAATAAAAGGTATAATGGTTATGAAAGCTATTAGAAATTTGTTTTGCTTTTCCTCCTTGTTTTCTGGTGATTTAAGCACATTTTGTTCTCTGAAGAAATTGTCATCTATCATCATCTGTGCATGTTATTTCTTTTTTAAGAGGAAAGGTCTGCATTTTGAAAATAAAAGGAGGTTGTGATGATTTCACAAGACCTGCAGAATAGAAAATACTTAGGATAGACATGGCCGTCCTTGGTCATGTGAAATTGGAGCTGTTTTTAATATTGCTCAGTGTGCTATAAAATGCATCACACTTGCTTAAATGCTGCCTGGAATAAATGAGGTTTAGGCTGCCTGTTTCTTTGGCTAGAACAGAAAATTGAGTGTGTTCCTAAAGATTAATTCCTGTTAAATGCAACCTGTGATGGGAATTAAAATACTTTTGAGTGTTACTACGCATACATTGATTGACCAGGCTTCATTCCATTCTTCTCACGACATTTTGTGAAATGAGTATTGGCTTTCTGCATGCTACAAGTAAAATGCTGCCATCCTCACAAGTCTCATTTTTGATAATTTATATTTTCTAATCATGATGGTGAAGAGAACTTTACTTCTGCAGCTAAATCCTTTTTTTCCCTTTTAGAATTTGTGATTTGTTCAGTGTTTCTTCTCACAGGAAGATAAAGAAGCCAGGTTTGGTGTTGCTGTTTTTCTCTTGAGGGAAACTAGTGGTTACAGTTGAACTCTGGCCTTTAGAAAATGTTTGGGTTTAAAAAAAAATTATGGAGCCATATTAGATGAGATCTGATTTGGAAAAGCAGGGGGAAGGTTCATCTGCACCCGAGATTTTGTAGGCTTGCTATTCATGTTCTGAATTAATGTTAATCGTACTAAAGACAGCCAGCATGGGAACTAGAAGCATCTTGCTGTTTAGTTTTAAAATTGCTTTTGGAAATTTAGAAGAGTGGAGCTTGTGATGCTTTCAGGGATGGCTTTCTTTTTTTTAGTAGTAGTAATAGTAGTAGTAGTATATGCTGTGTTGCTTTTGTAAACAATTTTTGCAGAAAGTTCAGAGCTAGTAGATTTTGTTTTTCTGTCATCATAACACTCTTAAATCCTGCTACAAGCAGTCTGAATGTTGTTCTCAGTTGGAAGGACAGAAATGACCTGCTCCCAGCTGCCTCTCAAAGCCAAGGCTTAACCCAGGGCTGGTTAAAGTAGTACTCTGGATACTGTACCTGCAGTGTTAGACCACGAGCCATGCTCTACCCAAACATGGAGAAAATAAGTTTTTAATGTTTGGAGTTTTTTGTTTCTCCTCATGAATTCTCAGTTCTTAGGGCAGGGCAGAGCAGGAGAGCCTGCTCTGTGTGAGAGTATGGCAGTGTGCGCTGAACATGAGCCCTGGGTGCAGGAAGGTGCACAGTCATCATGGACAGGGTTTCTTGAAATCCGTTTTGCAATGTGTCCCTGTGCCTGCCCTCCCACTCCAGCTGTTTTGACTAGAGCACTGTGTTCTATCCAGCAATAGGCTGCAGAGTTCACCCCCCATGGGCAAATAAGAAATAAATGTGTGGTAGCCCTGTACGAGACCCAGACAGACTAACTGCAATCTAAATAATTTTGGATGAAAACATAAATTAAAAAATTAAGAGATGCAGAAGAGAAATGTATATGTAATTACTGTTGCATTCATTATTCAGTTAGTGCTTCAGAGATGCCACTGTTGAGGACATCTTGTACCACAGCTTTGTCTTGAAAGTAGCATTTGTCACAGAACTCACAGCTATTCTGGTTTTTGTTTGAGGGGGGACCCTTTTTCTCTTCCATTAAATGCCTCTACTGCTAATGGAGAGACCCCTTGTCCATTGCCACTCAGCAAAAGTGGAGAAAGACTAAAAAAATGAAGTGCAACTGTTCTGTGACAAAAGGTTAGATGTAGGAGCTAAGAGGAGGTAGGATGTTGGCATGTAAACGTTAATTGTAGGAGTTTCTCAGCTGCAGCCATTACTCTACAGAGCACATTAATGTAGCTGCCATGCCATGGGAGCACAAAAACTGCAAGACTATGACTGTCTGAGGTGCTGCAGCACCATCCTTAACCTGACTGATGTCTCCTACAATGTTTGAATCTTCACATGAATCTTAACAGTATCAAGAGGGGACAAGTGTGGAGCTGCCTTTGGAAGTTACAAGTTGAATTCACATTGCTTCCTCAACTGTCTGACACAAAATTCCAACTCAGTTCCAGTAAAAATGAAGAAGTTCAAGTATCCTTTATTCAAGGTTGAAAAATGTACCACACCACATTATTGCAAAAGTTCATAGGTACAAAACACTTTGCAGCTGGTGAGAAGGCAATAAAAAGTTTTGTTTTTAAATTTGTTACTATAAATTACTGTTACAGTACTTTGCAAATACATAATTTCAAATTGCATCATTTTTATTTTTCTAAAATTGCCCACAGTACTAGAAATTCCTGAAGATAAGGCAGCTGTTTGTTTAAAAGAAGAGGTAGCTGGTGTCAAGGGATTTCCATTTCTCTTTCAATGCCCACATACTTAAGGGCATCAGCTTGGCTATATCTGAAATGAAAAAAAAAAAAAAAGGCAAATAAAAATCAGTACCACAGAACATTTCCGCTTCATTGTTCTGACATGACAGAAGGCACCACAGACTGGACTACTCATACGTAGATTTCCCATAGTTTCCTCACCAGCTGGGGCCTTTCCTCCTCGTGAATTTGCAGGTGAACAACAACGCTGACCACTCAAGAAACTACTTTTAGAGGAGTTTGATTAAGAGGAAACAAAATTCCACTAAAATTCCACACTTTTTCACCTTGAATCTCACAAAGCTGGAGCTCATTTTAGCTAGTGGAAAGCAACTGCATTTCTGAAGGTTGACTTGCACAGTATTGGCACTGGACAGCTTAGTCTTCTTCAAGTGGGATGATTTTAGAAGTATGAACACATTCTTAGCAAGCACTTCTCTATAATAATGCAATACTTCCTGCCCATTTCTGATGACAGGAGAGTCAGCCCGTACTAGTACTAGGGAGCCCTACCAGTTAAAGTCTGTTGTGCAGGTCTGTCCCCATTTGTCACTAAACTTTGCTCTATATAAGCAGCTGTGTCGAGTTTGCTCAATTCAGTCTTACTCTGATATCTGGCTTAAAAAAACAATGCAGTGTGGCAATTCTGCTTCTCAGCTGCTGAGACCTGAGGTTGCAAGAACCAGGCAAGTGGAGTAATTAACTATGAGCTGAGCAGAGATACTGAAAGCTAATCCAGTCTATGACACAAAGAAATTACAAAATCCATCTACCCACCTGTAGTCAAAGAACAGTTCTTCACCAGTCTGAATGGCTCTTTTAGCAAATATTCCTATTCTGTGATCGCCATTAACCATCATAACTGTTTGAAAGAAATTTAAGCTTATGTTAGTACAAGTACTGATAAAGTGTGCATGCTACATAAGTATCTCACAACATTTCATACATTGCTGAAAAGCAAGTAAATTTAAAACTTACCTTTTGCATAGCAGTTGGGATTTACTGAATGGTTTGCAAATCTAATTTTGTTGCCCTTGCGTGTTGCATCAACCACAAAATCTAGGGGGGCGGAAAAAACAACAAAACCCACAAATGATGGAGAGTCACCTACAAACAAGTTTTTGTGTTTAATGCCTAGTGTGCTTGGATTTTAACAGCTGGAGAAGATAACTGCACAGCTTCCTACATGGAAGAACTGGCCCATCATCCTACAATAGATGTACCATTCTGCAGGACTAAATATTCCTGCTGCTCCACACTGTGCTTTCCCTTTACCTCTTGCCACAGAGCTTTTCATTTGAAGCTTCTATACCTTTATTCCACAAGGACAAGCTCCATAAATATGCTAAGCAAATAATGACATAAAGCAGTGGATTTTTCCTCCTTTCAACTATTTTCTGGTATTTTATGCTTGACATTGCAGTCTGTATTTTTATCTGCTAGTGGCAGTAGCCACATAGCACGTATCTGTGTGTGGCTTTCCTTCCCCCCCAACACAATTACCATCATCACTTACTGGCTGATTTAAGTCATAATAAAATTACTTCAGGCAATACCTGGCAAGCCTTTTAAATCATTTAGTCTACTTAATGCCTGCACATAATTTTGCTCCATGAAATTCAACTTCTACTCATCTTGTGTAGTTACTTGTGTAATAGGCTCCATCACTACATCTAGTTGACTAGCATTTAGGAAAAAAAAAAAAACACTAGCTATCCAAATTGATAGGGAAAGATGAAGAAAAAATATCTCAGTGTTACCTGCTGTCGGCAAAAGAACAGGGCTAAACAAAATGGTGAGCATACATATTTTATTTATGCTGCAAGAGTTGCAAACTATTACCTACATACCATTATTCAAGTTAAACAGAAAGCTGCACATGTATTTGTCGTACACTTTTCCTCTTCTGTCTGCCTCATCCTGAGAAATAATCTGAAAGAAATTGGACTTTTATGAAAGAGATGAACTCTTCCCTTTTGTAACCATAGAAGCTTAAGGTCAAAAGCCCCAGACATTCTGAGAGACAGGTGGAGGGTTTTTTATTCTCTGGGATTGAAAGTATTCCCAAACATAAAGTGCTGGTTTTAGCAAGCATTCTGCACTTACAAAACATTCATGGTTTGCTCTCAGCATAAATAAATCCTTCCAGAGCAGAAGAAAAGCAAGAATTGCTTCTCATCTCAAAATCAAGACTGCATACCTGATTCAGGGTTCTATTGCTACAGAATATAACTTAGTGAAAGCACCTATTGACTTTTAGTACTGTACTAAATGATTTGGCACAAAATTCCAAGCATGTCTGAACTGAAATTACATCTAAGATAAAAATGACATTCCAGCCTCTCATTCTCACAAGAATCTATTTCAGATTTTTTGTGATGTTTCAACTGTGCAGCTCCTGGGTTTTGAGCCTCTGACACCAGTGTCTGTGCACTTAGTCAATCACATCACTCTGTCTAAACATGATACCAGGTTACAGACACTGTTGGTCCCTGTCAACAGAGACCTTCACCAACTAAGCTCATACATAACAAGCATTCTCCATCCTTACCTCACCACAGTATTCAGAGATGAATTCATTCTTCTGTACAGGATCTTTAATAAAAATTCCCCAGCCTGCCACATCTGAAGGTGCCAATAGTAAGTGCTGTGGGGCAGAAAAACCAAAAATTTAGACATGCCTGGTTTAGTTTGAGTTCAGGGGTTTTTTTCCATTTTGTTTTGTATCACTTTATGAAACGTATATGTTGGGACTCCGGGACCCCTGGTGGCCTAGCGGTTAAGATGCTGGTCTCTCAGCGCCAAGGCCACAGGTTCGAATCCCCCGGGTAGAT
>JAWWLV010000088.1:55085668-55106345 GCA_035041135.1 Platyrinchus mystaceus
CCTAAAAAATCCATTGCGCAGGCTTGAAAGGTAAAAACACCTTTCCCAGATCTTCGTTCGCGAAGACTGGCCACTAATCTATGTTGGGACTCCAGGAGAGTAGACAAACACAGATTCTTCTAGTTATCAAATGCACACTAAAATTACACCTTGTGGATCAGAAGATGTATGTAAAAGAAAAACAACCTCAAGTATTTGAAAACCATTAAAAATTTTAGTTTAACCTGGAAATGAAGGTGTTACATAAAAACACATTTACTAAAGACTTCAACCTAGAAAGATCTGCAGACAGAAGTCTACTACTCATTAGCTCATGAGTAGTAGGCTCATGAGTAGTAGCTCATAAATCAACTGAACTAGTTTGTGAGGTGGTGTTCCAGAGTAGAGATAAACTTTGATTCATCGATTGATTGATTTACCAGAGCTGAATGGGCTTTTAAGGTATCTTCAGTAGACCATATACAAGTTTGTGCATTAGAGTCAACAACTGGATAGAGAAACAGCCGTTCTGTGTCTGAGACAAATTTCCTTATGCTGATCTAGGGAAGGACTGCTGAGGTATCACTTTAAAACAGCAGCCTATTTGCAAATTACAAGTGAAGCTTGAATGGGGGAAAGGAGATACTCCACTGCAGTGCTACACAGAAAACACTAACTGGTACATGACAGAATGTAGACAGTTTAACAGCAGCACATAAGCAAGCTAACAAGTGACAGCTACCACCCTTGTCGTTTTGTTTGGTTTGGGGTTTTTGTTTTGGTGTTTTGACAGCACAAAGGCAAAGAAATTCCATTCTCTAGCTTGAAAATATAGAACCACCTCAGAACCCAGGTAATAGGCATGTAGTTGTGTAACTATGTTCATACTTTTTTGGATCCTCTCTGAATGCTGCAGTTCTTGCAAGAAACATTTTTGCTGTCCCAGTGGTCAGCTGCTCCACACGTGAGACAGAGGTCAGGATCACACTCACGCACAGCCAGGTAACACGGACACTGCTTGGTGTTGCACTGTGCTTTACAGCGACATCCAGGAAACCGGTTTTGGCCTACAAAGGAATGGATGGAAAAGAGCAGGTATGAAAAAAGTAAAGGGTAAAATTAAGACCATGCAGATTACAGATTATCAGAATATTGGTATATTAATGATAACACAGCCACTGATATCTGTATAGGAATTCAGAAGTGCTGTAAATTCTTTCCTAATTTTAGTCTTCCTCAATTTTAAGTCTGAAGACTCTTTCTGACTTCATGCAATGGCTAATTATGAGGGCCACATTAAACTGAACACATGCTCACATGATTTGATACAATTTGCTGCTCCTGCAACACTGTCTGCAGAACGGACTGACTGCTAGAACCGAGCTAGAGGACGGGACAGGGAAAGAAGTTTATAGATTACTTTTAAATGTTTTACTTACATTCTGAGCTGCACTGACAAAACTTCTCACAGAAGTTTTGAGCAATTACACATGGGCATGAGCTATCACAAGGCTGACGTGGGTGATCACATGGCTGATAGTTGTAAACATGATTCGATGACCCATCTGAATAAAAATAGCAACATTTTGTAAAGCTGTAAGTTGCAAACAAACAATACACAATTCCCCTCACTCTTCAAGATAGAATTCCTTTTAATCATTTAAGAAAGTCCCAAACATGAATAAAAATCCCAAACCTACAAATGAGTGGGGTTAAAAATCCGAGAGACACCTAACCAGAACTGTAACATTAGTGAGGTGTTTTACACCATTAGCTGCTGCTTTCTAGTGCACTTTATTCTACCCATTAATCATCTGCTTTGCATATTCAGAGCTGAAAGCTCTTTACTGTGGAAAACTGAAAAACGAAACTACAATGGTATAATTTCCTATGTGAACATGTTCTAGAACAGCACCGATATTAATTCAGCAAAGTAAATTTGATCAAATACTCAAAGTAATTTTTAATGTGGAACAACAGTCAACTTTTAAGCAGGTTAACACTGGCAACATAATACCTGGTTATTATACCACTGTGCTTTCCCAAGTCAATTTTCCAGTACAGACAATGCTGAAGTCTTCTAGATGAAAAAGGAAATATCAGGGACAAGTCTAGAGCTTTACCTACAGAGCAGCCAGGAAAATTTGGTGCTATATAAATTATATTTGCTGTTAATACTCCTGAGCTTGTGTTGGGTTTGCTAACTTGAGCACTTTTACAAATTCATGCAATCAGCAACAAAAAAGGAGAGAGACAAACGGATCAATTATTTATGTTGCTAGAAGTCCCAACTATTCTCAACATATTTTCAGAGAACTATTTCTAAAATAAGCTGGTTTTTTACAAAAACCCACAAAAGCACTTTTTACCACAGCTCCAATTGTTAATACCATTTTTATCTGTACTTCAATGAGGCCATGCTGAAAAGACTGTAAACTCAGCCTCCTTCCCTTTTAATTGAATTATACAGAGGTCTTCCAGTTATGTAAACCAAAGACTACTTTTTGTCCCTACAATATCTGTAATGAGAGCTTACTTTTTTTTTCTTTTTATTCCCCAATGATCTCTAGCTCCCCACGGAATGTATATAATTGCCTAACATTAAAAAAAGAAAAAGCCACAAACACAATACCCCCAAAAAACAAAACCAAAAAAGCAACAGTAGAATCTTAAAAGTTCAGGACATAAATTGAATGGAAAGATGCTAACCCTTTTTCAGCTGTATCTTTCTGCAATGAGCAGCCCACAACCTGCAAAAACACAAAACAAACAAGAAGGTTGACAGCAACTCCTCCTGCAGTGGGCTGGGAAAGGGAGCTGCATCTTGCACCCACACTTAACTTAAGATGAGAAAGTTTCTGGTAATATGAACATCTGCCAACTGCACACAAGTCAGAGGTGGCTGCAGCAGAAACACCCTGTACCAGTCTCTTGGGGTTGACAGGACCAAAGTTCTGCAGGCTGCTCCCCCCCTCCCCACACCATTCCTCTAGTCCCAGAATTGTAGAGATGAGCAGTCCCGACCCATTGAGAAATGCTCAAATTCTGATGGCCTTGAAGGAAAACCTGCCAAGAGCAGGCTGCTGGAGCCGCTTCTAGCAGGCAGAAGCAGCAGAAGGAAGGACATGGAATTGCAGATATGGAGGGTCATGTCTAAATAGGGGAGTGAAAGTCTGACAGCTGTTTGCTTCACAGGACTCGGCCCTAGCATGGCACTGGTTGTTGTCTACAGATCACAGCCAAATCCTACCCTTCACCTGATGAGCTCCAAGTATGTGGACAACAGATGATGATGTCTGTCTGGCACAGCCGGAGTGATGTGGCCCCAGTATTTTATTTCTGGCTGGACAGACTTTTCCCCAATTGTTCTGACTGGTGGTGCTGCACTAAGCCTTTTCCCTTCTACTGCAAACTCTATACGCCTTTCTCTTATGTCCTCACAGTTTTTCCTTCAGTGTCCCCTTTCTCAGTCAGCTTAGCTAAGCACACCTTTTGTTGTGTGACAGCTTTTATTGTTCAGATTTGTTGTTTTGTTGGGTTAGGGTTGGGGGTTTTTTTAAGAATAACATGCTTTTGGTTATCATAATATGACTCACTACACTTTAACAGTCTTGGAAGTTACAATTACCCCTTTATTTTGTGTCTATTTCAGATTGCAAGCTCTTTGGTAGGGAATGTCAACTATCCCATAAACAGCATGTCAGACACAATCAAGCATAAACACCTGTCTGGACCTTAGGTACCTAAAAGGAAAACCAGACTTTTGATTTCAGTAGCCTTAAAATTAAAGGAGAAATCAGTTGTTTTATTTATTTCTTCACTTCTATGCATTTTAGTTAGCACTTGTATTTCAGTGAACACACATAATAAAAAAAATAGATTAAGGATTTTCAAAGTTTATACACCTTGGAGTTCCTTAGTATGTCATATAGCAACATCAAAACAATATGGGAGAAGTCTCATTCCCTAGCCAAATGATGCACTGCCAGCTGCATCAAGCTACCTCACTTTCTCTGCAGATTTACCGAGCAGCCCAGGACACTCATGAACCCAGGTACTCAAAAATCCCCAGCACAAAACACCTAGAAAGCTATTCTGCCTTTCAGTGAATGCAACACTCAGAAGTTTGCACTCTGAAAAACATTTCTCCTGCTGTAACTACTTAAATAGGACTTTTTAGCTGCTCCTTCTTTCATAAAAGCATATCAGTTTCTACTTCAACCAAATGGTGTGCTGCACCCCCACATAGCTTCAGATAAATAAGATCGTCTACAAAATTGCCCTCTCAAAGCTTTACTGTTAGATTTAACTCGACAACCAACTTTCTTTCAAGCCCGTGGGAAAGAACACATACATGTTAGAAACACACAGAGGCAGACTTGCCCAGGTAACTGAGGTTGAGGGGAAGGAAAAAACCCTAGGACTATCAGCATTACAGAGCACCGTAATAAATAGATGATATTCCTATTAAGAGTGACTCACCCTAGAAAAAAAGGCTACCAACATATATTACAAGATACTGACTCTTTGTAAGAAGACAGCTCCTATATAATTGAAAGAAGGAGTGCAATTTTAACTTAAATTACTTTAATGTGCATCAAACTACTTTCTTTTTTGTCTATCTGGTATTTGGAAAATGTAACATACCAGTCTGGTATTTGGAAAATGTAACATACCAAATTTTTGAAAAAGTCTTTCAGAGAAACTTGTCTGTCACCCCAAGATAATAAGGACCTACTAGCATACCAAGCCATTCTAGATGGGTGGCTAGACTTCTTAAAATACCATTTCATTAGCAATTAGTGGTTTTTTTCCTAAGGTAAAATCCTAATATTTTTCCTATTATTTATCCTAATATTTATCCTAATATTTTAAATGTAAAATGCCACCATCAACAAAGCACTGATGCTAACAACTCAAAGCAGAAAGAAAACTACAGATGGCAATCACAATGGGAAAGGCACCCACTAAGCCACCCTTGTGCAGGAGACTGGTGTCATGGGAGGGGGAGAGCCCAGCGAGAAAGGAGCCGGAGAGACACACAGTGTCAGTATGAATTGTGCAGAATGACAGAAGACAACATGAAGTAAGCTGCCAACACTGACCAGCTCAACAGGAGCTTTGATTAGGACAAGCAAATAGTACATTCATTGGCTTGTAACTTTCCAAAACCGCCAGGAAGCATTGCAAGTTCCCCTGGTTAGTGCACAGAGCTGAAGCCTTGTACCGTACTAAAGATGGAGTAATTTTTCTATCTGCCATCTCAAACAGAAACAAAAGGCAAGATCTGGTCCCATACACCAGGAAGCAAAGGCAAGGAAAAGGCAAGGTTGAGAAAGCACTCACGACCTGAAGCTTCATTTAAAAAAAGCAAACTGGAAACTCAGTGGCAGGTTCCCAAGCGAGCCAGTGGATTTGTACATCTGGCTGCTGACATCTGCGGGATAGCCAGCTTAGAAAACAAGTGTTTCCAGAAGCATCATGACAGAAGCTGTCAAAAATACTGTTCTTCTCTCCTAACAACCTACTAGACTTTGCCAGTGGTTTTAGGAGGCAGCAGTATCAGCTAATCAGGCACTAAAAATGCATTCTTTAGAAGAAACTACACTAACATTTCTTGCTCTGCACAGGGATACTCTGCTATCAGAAAAAACATTGAACATTCAAAATACATGCCAGTTATGTCATATATGTAGTTGAGTCTTTACAGTGTTTGATTTTCTGGCATCATTCAGACTTCAGTCTCCTAAATCATCTTATCCACAGCCTCCCTGCCACTCGAAGATTCAGCCTTCCAACCAGGTGGCACATAAGAATCTGTGCTACACCTTCTACCTGATAACAGTGAGGTTTTAAATCCATACAAAAAGGCATCCTGAACTCTTGGAAGAACTACATCAAACACATGCAGTGAACAGCAGTCCAGCAGAAGGCAGGGACAGGAGGAAGAAAATGAGAAAGTGAGGGAAAAAAGAAAATATTTTCAAATAAAATTTACTAAGTGGCATCTGAATACGGGATGAGGGAGAAGAGGAAAACCAAAATAATCAAGAAGCAGCTGAACATGGCCTTACAAACAGTAACAAATCTTTACCAAAATAGAGGAAGCAGTGCTGATTAGTTAAAGCAAATACAATTCAGCTCCCAGCAATGGAAGAAAAACATACACATAAAAGAATGAACAATACTGAACAATACTCTCCCTCCAGCACACATACATACTTTTTGGAATTCTTTCTTAGTTAAGATTTTTTATTAGCTTCTAAGCAAAGTACTTACTCCTCAGGAAGGCAAAGTTTTCCTAAACTGCCAGATTAATCTCTGATACATAGGAGAGGCTCTGACACTTATCTGTTCTCCAAAAAACAACTATATTAAAAGCCACCTTCTCTCATTAATCAGCCTTATTATGGCCATCTAACAAAAATGACATGGGCAAGAAGGAGAAAATACATTTCACTATCCAAGAGGGGTGTAGTCTTGCCAGCTAGTTGCTCAGGATGCCTATATGGGCACCACGATGACATGGGAAATAGGCGAGTCTTGTAAGAAAATCTGCTATCAAATCAGTTCCAAGAGGCCATTAAAAGCAGCCTTCTGCTGCTGCTGTTTTCTTTGGTCAATACTGCTTTTGCTCAAAGGCTGTTTGCCACATGCACACATGGAAAACCTGAATCAGTAAGACCCTTTCAATGGAAAAGTGCAAAAGGAAAAGAAGGGCATTCCCAGCTCTAGGACTGGATTTACTCTAAGAGCGAGTAAACTCAACTAAAAGGAAGGTGAAAAACAGAGAAAGACTTCTAGATGTTTGTCCCAATTGCTGGTTGTGCGACATCTTTAGATTGCTCAGATTACAGCAGTATGTTGGTTGGGTAAACTATTTTCCTTTTTTGAAAGACTACGGCACATAGGAGAATGGAGACAGCTTGATTGCCACATATTCTGGGAAACAAAAAAAAATATCTCTTTCCTTCAAGGAGATTTAGAAGAATTAAATGGCATTTCAAAACTAAATTGCTACCATAAAAGTTTTTATATTGCCAACTAATAAAAACAAAATAACATCAAGAAACCCCATGCAATGGTGTGTGCTTTTATTTACTTGGGGGAAAAAAAAACTAGATTAAAAAAAGTCTCAAAACTCCTCCAAAACAGTGTCATCCTGGTAACCATAAAATCCATTTCAGCTTCAAAATACATTTGAGCCTTTTAGTTGCTCTTTTTAAATAGATGTAGTGGCACCATTTTTATAGCAACTTGTATGAATCTGACAGCAAGCTAATTCCCAGCTGCATATTCCACGCTTGCACCATGGCTAATAACCTAAATTTAAACCGTCAAGCCCACCAAATGCCCAAACACTTGAAAACTGTGCCAAGAACAGTAAAATCAATAGCTTCTGCTGAGAGCAGAATCTCTTCCAGATGCTCACTGAATCTTTTCCTAGCTCACATCGCCAGCCTCTATACTACAAAGCAGAAACATTCTTCTATTCCACGTCAACAGTATCTCTGAGCCAGTATCAGGAATTTCACTAAGCCTGGAAATAATAAATATGCTTACACAAGCTAAGACAGAAGCAAGAAAACTTGATGGGAGAAGAAATGGAATAACAAACTTCAGGGAATACAGGGAACATTAAAGGAAGACATAGGAAACTATATGGAAAAAAAGTGTACTTATTGCTTGCTGAAAGAAATGCTCTTGCTAATTTTCAGTCAGCTTTTTATCTCCTATGTTCTTATCCCTGGCAATAAAAAAAAAGAATCCATGCAGAGTTGCATATTCCGAACCTCAGTATTCTCAAAGAAAAATGCATTTTACTGACAGACAGTAGCCACCAAGTTTAAAAATTCAACAGAAATGGTTTCAGATGGTCTTCATGGCTCCAGCAAAATGCTTTTGTTCTTCATAGCAGCTCCACTCTAGATAATAACTTCTAATTCTTGCTAGTTGCTAATGAAACTAGGATGCTACAAAGGAATAGTGTCTCCTAAGGAAAAAAAAGGCAATCCTACTAGTTTGCTACAACATTTTTGCTTACTAACCATCTGAACCTTAATGAAATACACTTTGCCAAAAAAATATGAGTCTTAATTTACAAAATTAAATATATTATCATTACTGAATCCCATTGTCATGCTTCTAAATTTAATGTTTATTGCTGCAAACAAAATTATACTACACTATCTTGAATGTTGCAACAAGCTCTGTAGGGTATTTCTAATCTGAGTTTTGATTACTTGCAGCAATACACCTACAAGAATCTGCTAATAAGACTCTGGCTGTTAAAGAGCTTAAAAAGAAGGGAGAGGGAAAGAGAAGTGGAAGGTCATATTTGCCAAGGCGGTAAGACTTTTGCCTGAAACCAAAACACCATTTTGTTTTACTGCTGCAAATTTTGGTTTTGGAAGCAAAAGAAATGTTGCAGGACTTTTCCTCCAAAATACGTTCTGTTCTGATCCCCTGTACTTCCAATTTATTGTTATGCTAAGGTTATTTAGTAACAGATTTACCTGTGTTTCCTTTTCTTCTTTCTGGGAGGAGTATCAACATCTTCAGCAGGGACTGGTGCAATAATACTAGATTCCTTTACTCTAAACTCATACACCTAACAAGAGATACCATAATACATCCACGATAAATCTCTCACTAATAGAAAGTTGCTCATTTTCTAAGTTAGTATGATTCCCTTCAACCAACAACTTACAGATTACATCCAGTCATAGTCTCTTTTCAATATATTTAAAGCTGATTATTTTTGTCATTTAAGAACTGACAGGCTAATTTAAACCTCCTGTAAATTTAATTTAAAAAAAGTTTTAAAACTAAGTTTTATGTATTTGTGGTATGAATTCTGGATCATAGCATTCTTGGGAAAACCAAGAAAATTAATTAATTTTCTCTTTTAGTAATCAATACTGGTATTTCTATACTTCAGTTTTAAAAGTAAAAAGCTATCACCCCTGGCAAGTAGCTTCCTTTCTTACCTGTCTGCACGTTTTGGTCCCAATCAGTCTGGCAATTGCACAGAAGTTGTCATAGTAGGTGCCAATAAGAACTCTAAACATTGAGGCTTCTGCACCACTCCATTCCACGTTCTCCGGAGGCTCAATATTTGGCTTCATCTTTATTGGTGTTTGACACCTAGAATTTGCTTCTGTAACAAATAATTGAGAGTCAGGTAATTTCAAAAATTTTACACAGCTCTTAAAAATGTCAAATTATTAACTGCAGTTAAAAATATCCCAGGATTTTGTTGCTGTTGTTGTTTCCTAAGTGCCACAAAAACCCAGCACTTTCCACATATCTCCTGCAGAAGCTAAAAGTAGCTATTCAATTACATGATCTACACATAAATGGAGACAATCTGGGCATTTCCTTCCAGGGCTTTGTTTGATTAAATTCATATTATTACTCTGTCTTTTCATTCAGTCCCATACATTCCAAATACATGTTTCCTGTGGCTCAACTCATTTTGGTAGTTTTTGTTGTTGTTATGCTTTTTTTGTTTGGTTTGGTTCTATTTTGTCTTCTCAAGCACTGCAGCTAACTGAATAAAGAAGCATTGACCAGCCTCACCGGAGGAACTAGATGTTTCATCTTTCTTTTCTTCTTCTTCTTTATCATTGTTTTCTCCTCCAGTTTCCATTCCAGCTTCTCGGTCACTATCTGTGTCTTTTGATTCCAAAACATTTATTGTCGGTGTGCTGGGTCTGCTGGTGTTGTTTGGAAGTCTCCCCCTCCGGCGGCCACCCGGGCGCTTTGGTGGTGTCTTTATACGCTCAGCGGTCAAGGCAGCTGCAAACTCCTTTGCACCTTCCTAGACACAGAACATCACAATTTTTAGTAAAGTAATTAAAAAGTGTTTTCACCTGTGATCAGGGCCTGGGGAAGGGCACATTCTACTTGTATATTGCATAACTCTGCATTATTCTACAAAATAATCACGTACACAGAAATTCCAGTTAAATGTACTCTAACAATGAACATAAAATACTTTTGATGCTACCATGAAAAAAAAAATCTACATTTACAAAGTACTCATGTCAGTATTCCAGTTCTTTTATTTTGGCTGCCAAGTGAAAAATAATCCAGTAGTAAGTTTCTATTTTCCCAAATGACAGAAAAAATGAGAATTTCCTACAGAGAATACCTGTCAAAACACAGGAACTTTTCTTGCACATGGCACTTCAACAATGTGTTCTGCATTTTTTAAAATGCAAGTGCTGGTAATTTGTTTTCTAGTGGAAAGGGGTATGACAATGTGTAGCAAGCTTTTAGATTGGAAAATCGCATAGTTTTTAATACTAAAAAATTTAGGAGAATTATGAGAGAGATTTGAAATTATATTACATTTCACCTTATTAATTTCCATGGAATCTGCCTTTGGCAAACTAAAAAACCTTTATAATGTTTAGTTGTAACATAATTTACAAGAGAGCTTAGTCTGCAGTTCCTTGACTAGATAGGACACAATAGCAGCAACACCATCATTAGGAGGTAATAATATTTCTTCCCTACAATATCTCAGGCTACATCTAACAGATCTAAAATGTATTCCTACTTAAGATGATTGGAAGTTAAATCTTTTCTTTCACACCAACTGAAGATAACCTACTTTACTGCAAGTGGCTCACAAGTATATGCACTATCCTAGATCCAGTGTGTCCTTATATAAAGTATATCCTGGTATACTGCAGCTAGTACTAGCACGCAGTGAATTGTAACATATAAAATTATCTTACCAAATGTTGATAACAGTGCGGTCCACAAGGCTTATTATCTAATGCTGCTTCTGTATTCTTTCGTTTATAAGTATTAGGAGTTGCATGGAATGCTGTTGAATCAAAACATCGCATTTTTAAGTTTTCATATAAAAATATATTAAATATCTAACCTTAAACAGTATCCAAAACACAAGGTTTACCAAGACTTTACTAAAACCGGAAAAAAAATATTAACAAATGGAAAAAAACCCCACAAAATAAATCCCATGTAGTGATATCTGACTTACCACTTAAAGACAAAGAGATGACACATAGGTTAAGTTTCACATATCATGGAATGGTTTGGAAGGGACTTTAAAGATCATCTAGTTCCAAACCCACTGCCATAGACAGGGACCACCATAGACATTGGACCAGCTTGCTCAAAATCCCATCCAACCAGGCCCTGAAGGTTTCCAGGGATGGGACATCCACAGCTTCTCCAGGCAATCTGTTCCAGTATCTCACCACCCTCACAGTCAAGAACATCTTCCTTATATCAAATGTAAATCTATTCTCTTTCAGTTTAAAGCCATTATGCCCATTTACATCAGTGAAGACAATCATCACATTTATTCCATGTATCAAGGAAGATTTGCTATATCTCACTTCCTAACAAAAGAACAGACTTTAATTTGTTGTCATGTTAAACAAGAATTATGCAGGGCTTCTCCTATTAATGCATGATCATTCCTTCAATCTGTTAGATTCAGTTGTTCAATTCCTATCTTGTCAAAAAATCCAAGCCCATATACACTTTGGAAAGGCAGTGGATCCAACTTTACGTTTTCATCAAGGAGGAGGAGGCATGTAAGCATTTCTGCTCTATTAGTTTATCAGCACTTCAACTAAGTTGATAGGATATAGGAGTTCAGTTCCTGTATCCCAGCTGCATTGTAAAAATAAGTTAGCATTGCACAGTCGCTATGGATCAGAACAACCACATTTAAGTCTGCAACTTGCAGAAGTGTCTGTTCCTATATCTGATGGACTCTGTATAGCTCTGTATAAGCTGCAGAGTAGTAACTCAGGAAAGAGCAGAACTGGGTATGTTACACATGCAACATGAGCGTCTTTATAACAGGATAGCAGAATTTCCTACCCATTCTCTTTGCCAGAGCCTGTTGTCCTCCCGTGCAATCCCTGCCAGCAGGATGTTTTCAGAGAGACTGACTTACATGGTTTTGCTGGAAGACTTGGGAACTTCTCTGTAACACTTACTTAACTGAAGCCTGGAAAACCTGCCACTAGACTGTCACCAAAACTTATATACTCATGCTCCCAAATTATCTTAGGAGCTTTTTGAAATACTATCCTTAGTTTTCCGCAATATTCTTTTTAAAAAAAAATTCATCTGGGTTCAAGAAAAAATTATTCTGGTTTTATATATATACAAATAGATACATATCAATAAATACTTTGTCCCCCTTAAAGGTGTTAACAGTGGCATACAGAATAAAAATGGGGGATGCACTGAAGTTCAAAAGGAAAAAAAAAAGAAAAGAGAGACTACTCAGTGCTAGCTGTCTGTTTGTTAATGCTCCATGAAGGCCTAGAAAAGACGCTCATCTGAAAATGTGGAATTTCCAGGCTCTGTAAAAGCACTTATTCTGCAGTTAGGCAACTGTAACCTACAGTTAAGTTTTTAAACATTCAGTGAATTATAAGTGCTAATGTTCAAACTGAAAGATGAAATCCCTCCCCTCTTACCCATATTAATCTAAAAGGGCGGTTCCCTACCAACACCACAGACATTCTTCTCCTTCTTTAACCACCACCATAGGCTTTCCTACTCATCTTATTTCTAGATCATGCACAAGGCTTCTCTCTATATATCCACTATGCTTTCAAGACTGAGCTTTTTAAATGCAGCTCCTTCCCTTTTAAAGAACGTGGGCAGAGCCCAAATATGTCTTCACAGATTAAGTTTTTAAAAGCAAATTTCATTTCAGCAGTCTGGTTTGCAGTGTAGCTCTGCAAGCATCAGTGAGGAGGGTGACCAGTGGTGAGCACTTCTTAAGAAAGCTTCTCTGATGAAACCACTCTGTCTAGGAACCAACCCTTCATGCTCCCCCCTCCCATAAAGGAGGGCAGGTTGAAAACCAAATCATAAATTCTATAATGTTGTGCCTGTATTAATGACAACAGTGCATGGGAACTGCAGGGAAGCAACGTATTCTCCAAGGCTTTCTTAAAATGGTATAAACAATATAAAAGTATCACTAATTAAATATTGCATCCCTTTATTTAAAAAAAATATATTACATTTTCTAAATCTGGAAACACAAAAAAGCTTTAATTTTCTACCTATGGGCATGTAGCTCATAAAAATTACTTCCAAGCAAGCATAGGAATGTAATTTATGCATATTGCTGCTATTAGCACTTTCTTTCCCCAGGTTTCAGTTAAAAGCTTTTATGTAGTATGTCACTTCTCATACGTTTCAAGTAACCTTGAAGTGGTCAGACATTCTCTAGGTAAAATACGCTAAATAACAAAGAAACCTAGCAATTTAATGCCAAGTTATTCCACCTTTTTCCAGCTTTTAAGGAACAATGAAATGTTCCCCCCAAATGTCCCCCCCCAAAACACAGGGGAAACCATCCACATTTTGTAACACTATATCTTTAAATTTGCACAGTATGCCATTTCATTCAGGGTTTTTTTTCCACATAATGTTTTACTTTCTCTTCATAGCACAAGAAAAATAATTTTACATCAATGCAAAAGAACAGTAAAACATTTGCAAGCCATGATCCATATAAGAGTGCTGCAGTGTGCAGAAATCAAAACTATTCTTTTTACATGTCACTTGCAGATGCAAACACTTCTCTCACAAGTCATTGTGCGAGGTCCTAGAATGAAAATTTTTTTTAAAGTTGTTTTCCTTTAGACAATGAAGATCTGCTTAGTTTGCAGCATAGTGACATAAATCAACCTCTGATATTTTTAAACCAGAGAGACTTCAAAAGTAGGCTTTGATACTTAATATTAGAATTATATCTTGTATTCAATTATTTAAATAACACCCAACATAGAATGGTAAAGACAACTGTAGTCAAAATCTACCACCACTGCTGTGAGGGATTTTTTTTGGGGGGGACGCTTGTTACAAAGAAAGGACCCAGAACAAGTATAAAACTATTTGTATAGCTGTATTATTAATTTTTCAAATATCAGTAAAAATGTTTTTAAAAAAATCACAGAAGACTTTGTAGGGTTTCCTAAATAACTAAAGTCCGTATTTCTTTAATCATTTCCTCAAGAAAATAATTCTAAAACTGCTTCACTGAGCATATTTTTTCTCTTTTCAAATTTATTATCTGTCTCATCCCCAATGGGCTCAACTCTCATATTTTTCATAATGTGAAAGTACACAGGCAATGGTTTAGCCTGAAATGTACATTTGCTTCACAGTCAAGCTATTTGGGAAATTCCCCCTACCTGATACTTTTCCTTCTTCTAAATTCTTTGTTAGTCCAGACATTTAGGCATAATTCCTTGCTGTCAGCAAATGAAGTCGGTACACAAGTTTTTTCAGTAATGTCATCACCTGCACATAAAGGGATTGCCAGGTCGTCAAGGGGACTTGACATGTTAAAAATCTAATGATAACTTTTCCTATATTTAACTCAAATGTTCTAGAACAAAGATTGGAAACTCCATAAATACAGCTAATCTTAACAAAAATAGAATCTAAGAGGGGGAATTACAAAAAGCAAAACCAGATCCAACAGAATTCCTCTTTTTTTTTTTTTTTATTCTCTGTGCCTTCTCCAGAGATTTGCACCTTTCACAGTACAAATCTGATCACTGTGGCCCACCACATTACCAAAGTAATTCATCAAAAATGTCATCTGCAGAAGCCAGGACGTCATCCTGCAGCACTTGGGAAGTGCATGAAGCAGAACAGAGGCAACTGTAGAAAGGTTATCAACTTTTTTTTAAATTGTTGCAGAGACACTGAAAATTGCTAGTGCAGCCTTCCAATAACCAGAGTGGTCTTTTTTTTTTTTTTCTGATGAGTTACTTATTCCCAGCAATGAGCCTGGTGAGTTTTGACTAAGTCTTAAAATTTCACAGGAAGCAAAGAGGTCATACAACTGACTCTCTCAGTTTTTAAGAAATAAATTCCTAGCTCTAGACAGACACGCAGACAGACAGACACAGACAGAAAACAATCCTCTTTCCTTGGTGTTGCTATGGACAAAAGCAAAAAGAAGCAATGCATCCAAAGCAGTGAGCAGTCATTGTTGAGGTGGAATTTGGATATGTTTTCAGGGAATGGTGACTGAAGCATCAGTTTACTACATTCAGTGTGCAGTGCAGAGGCTACATAGTAAATGCGTAAATCAAGCTTCAAGAGATCTCTTTGCAATGATCGTATCAGATACATCATTATCAGTGACAATGCATGTGCTGCATAAGCTGTCATGAGGAGCATTATCATAACCAGTAATTTCACACTCCATCCTGACACAAAGGTACCTCTTAAATGCCTTCACAGTGAAAGTGCTATTCATCCGTCTTTCTGCTATGGCCCTGAAATCCTGAAGGGATGATTTAAAGTTTGGGCATTTTTAAGTACGAGGCACAGTTTAAATGAAGCCTTGGACATACACCAGGTTGGAAAGAACACTGACTTATTTAAGGGATGTATCAAAACTCACCAGCAACAAGAACTTAGGCAATCTTTCAGCATAAACACTTTGTCTTCCACCTCACGGTTATGAGCATAAAGAAAGGAGGCACAGCACTTTTGGCTTAAAGGGTGCTGCTAGCGTGAGAACGGAGGTCCTCCAGCCAGTCAGTGTTTCAACCAAAGACTCTGAACTTTTCCATTGGCTGAACCGGGCACTCAGAAACTCAAAATGTACAACACTATAAACCCATCCTTCACAGCACTGAGAGAACAGAAGTCTCACAGAGCTCATGCCTCAGAACTGTGAACCAGTAATACCAGGCTCCCCAGAGCAGCAGGTACCGACACATGGCCAGTGGAACCTTTCAGTTCTACATCTGTCAATCTGCAAAAATGACTGTGAAAGGCAAATCCACACAGACTAAGGAAATACATGCGTATTTTAGAGGAATCCACATCTTCACTGGAAAACTCGTACAAGTTTATAAAATCAGTGAGAAAAATTACCTAAGACCACTGCTGCAGAAATATCTAAAGTCTTCCAAGGTGCCCCTGGGAAGAGTTTGTTCCCACTATGTCCAGACAATGCTTTTTTGTTGACTTAAAAAGTCAAAATCCTTTTAAAATGTCACTTAGTCTCTCTGCTAAACTATTGAGAGTCAAGAGCTCATATAACCCCTGCCAGACAAATGGACTGCCAAGAGGCAGCATACAGCTTCGCTTCCCTGGCCTACAGACTAAGGCTGCACACAGCACTTCTTGGAATGAGTCATCCAGGCAACTAAGATACTACAAAAACTACAGCTTCACAGAACACATCAGGTTGAAACTGGCTGGACAAGGCAGCAGCTATACCTCCAGAAACTTACTGTTCTTCAACATTATTCAGAAGTAAGAGCTTCCTTTTTATCTTTTTCCTTCTATTTTCAAGCAAGAGCTGTCAACAGAGTATAAGGAGAAAGTGAAACTAACTAACTAACCTCTGAAAGGCACAAATACTGTTGGAACTAGGAACGTGAAAAGCTTCCCTTCTCCCCACCACCTGAGAACAACTCCAATTCCTCCTCAAACTGAAAGGCAACTAAGGGATACTAAAAAGCAGCAGCACTGTGCAAAGCCTTCAGTGTGAAGTACAAACACACGCAAATTGCATGTGTGCTGGATGAGGAGCTGCTGACAAAGCACAAAGATTTCCAAATGAACATGCATGCGCACTCACAGTGGAACATGCAAATGAACAGTTAAGTCCAAAGAGAAAATTAATTTGAGGGCATCATAGTATTCCACTACAAGTCAAAACCAGTTCATAATTGACTGTTAGTTTCCCCTTTACATTTGACTCTGTTCTCTGAGCAAAAACTGTCTCAAGTAGCACTTCAGAATCTCTCTTACTCTTCACACTTTGCAAGTGAAAACTAACATCATTGCTAATCTCTTGTTAAATCCTTCCCCCAGAAGAATGGGGCAACATGAAAGCAATTCAGTGGAAAGGATATCACAATTTTTAAACTCAGCTCTCTGAAATAATTCTTCAAATAACCAAGTTATAAACTTCAGAGAATAAAAGATAAAACTGTTCATGAGCGTTTATTCTCCCTATTGGAAAATGAAACAAGTTTCATGAATAACCAAGAATTTTTATGGAAAAATACATTCCATTCTCCATGCATAAACTGAGAAAGTGTAACACAGAACCGATAGTAGAAAATAATGTAGTTTTCTTACAGACTGTATAAAGAGAAGTGATGTTACAGGTTGGTCCAAGTCAGGAATTCTATACAAAGTCTTAAATGCAAAAAGGATAACAAACTACCCCACAGAGGTGCATTTGGTTTTTGAGATATAGTTTTCACTGCAAAATAACGTCAACATGGACAAGCTGTTATCATAAACTTCAGAGATACTGATGCTTTTGTTTTTTCTTCTCTTTCCTTCCTACTGCATTGTATCCTGACTTGCAAAAGCAAGATATATACAAGCACACTATAATCATACTTACGATGTAAGAAGCAATCATATTTAAAACAGCGTCTACAGAAGAGTGTGTGAAAAGAGTGCAGGCTTTGCTCCCTCTGAACAGATTTAGCATTTGGTCCATCTATATTCGGTGTGCATTCAGGAGGAAGAGCTCCAGGAAGCTGCTGCTCAGTGAGTTCTTTATATCTTTAAAAGAAAGTAATGGAAGTTATTTATTAAGTGTATATTTTTTAAAGAATGTATTTTTTATTCCAATATCACTCTGCATTTTCAATGACAAATTTAAAAAAAAAAAAGAGCCAGGTGAAAAGGTCAATCTCTTAGTGACATGACAAGTTTTTAATGTCATACACATTAATACAAATATAAAATTGACTAGGAAAGAAGGCATTTGTTTTCCAGACCATCATCTCTTCATAGATATTATTCATTAGCTCCAAAAAGGAGATTTATTTCTTTTTTAACAGAAGCTTTTGCTTTAACACCTCAAAAAATGACATAGATTATTAAAGACACACAAGTACACACTTTTCAACAGTTTAAAAGGAAGGCTAATAAACACTTCTGTATTGTTTGACTCTGTGGGAACGGCCAATTCCCTTCAAGTATCACTTGCAGCAGTTACACAACTGCCACAAAACTAGCTGCAAGGGGGACCATTCCTAATCAACAAATATTTAATGAAGTCAAGGAATCTTTGCTTCACAGAGCAACACAGCAATATACCCTAAGAAACACTTTCTTACTTCTCTTTCAGTTCTTCTGCTGTACCCTTGTCCGGAAACATGGAGGAAATGGCTTCAAATATCTTGTCAGAAGGAAATCTCCGAGGTGGGTGGCTTTCTTTCTCTGTCAAGGAAGCAAAACATTTGGAAAATAAGAAAATTATATTTCTGTTCCTTTGCTACTTCAAGAAGGTACTCAGAGAAAGGGGGACTTCATCAAAATTCTAATGTGTAAAAAAATCACAGACAACTTAAACTGGGTTAAGTGATCCTTCCAGCTGAGAAAACTCTACTAGTAAAAATGGAGAAACAATTATTTCACCAGCAGATGGAGATGGCAATTCAGAACTCTGCCTACTTTAGAATAATATTTCATTTTTTGAGGGGTATTAAAGCATTTATTAGACAGATACCTGACTAATTTTTGTTGCATTTGACTGCCTCAGTATGCAGATAAACAAAAACTGGCACAAGTGCCCTTTGTAGTAGTCTCTGTACAACTCTTGAACTAAATCACAAAGGAAATTATGAAAATCATGCTACTTTAGACCTGAAAACTGCATTGTATAAAGAAGGGTTTGAACAAGTTTATTTAGTGGTTAAAGAAAAAGTTTTGGCTTTGATTTTTAACGCCAGACATACCCATCCTGTTACCTTCCCGATCTTTTTGCTTGTCATCTCTTTCCTCAGGATTGTCATCCCCATCATCATCATCTTCATCATCACTATATTGACCAAGGGCATTGACCAGCTCAACAAATATTTCATCGTTGATAAATCCACATTCTGAAATTCAGCAAAATTGTGAGTGAACACAAAAGCACAAGGGGCATATGAAGTATTTTTAATCCTCCCTACACTTTAATTAATTATGGCAAATGCTGCTGTTTATAAAAAACAGTTTTGTATTTTTCCCCTCTTAGTTTCAGTATATGAACAAGAGATGAGTTAAAAATACTCATTATTCATTTCTTAGACTGACAACTGGGAATGCAAGAAGGAAACTTGTGGACATTTTTCTTTTCCCAACTTCCTGTGCTTCATACTAGAACACATATATAAATCTCTCCTCCTTGGAAGATAAAAAAAATATTATTAGCTAGACTATTTAAGAGATTTTATGCCAGAATCCCAGTTCCAACATGATAAGTTAAGCCAGTCTGGAAATGCATGTTAACAGTCTATAAAGTAATTCTCAGACAGCTGGGGTATCTCATTAGAGATTTTTGGTTGGTAGCCCCAACAGACCCCACTAGCACAGTGATAAAAAAAGAATGCAGTTATATACAAAAAATTCAAGAGAAAACTGAAGGATACAATGCTGCATATATGTACTTATTAGTTTATTTTCTGTTGTGACATTCAGAGGGCAGAAGAGATTTAACAATAAGGCATTTCTGCAGAGAGGAAAAATCAGTGTTGATAGAAACTGCTATTTTTCAAAAAATAAATGAACTGTGCAGGAACTTCACTGCTTATCACCGTCCTTTTGAACCTGGACTGGTGTTAGATGTCAAAATAACTTGACAGAAACTAATACTTTTATTACTATGTAGATACTGAAGACATCATGTGGATGTTTTAAACAGAACTCTTAATATACACACACAGATTAGTACAAACTAATCTCCCAAACATGCAATTATAAAGCTAGTTTAGAATTCTGACTCCTACACAGGAATGCCTCTGGATTACAGATTCCCACAGCATTTAATTACAGTCACTCAAGAATACTAGTTATTGGGAAACTAAAAAAAGTCTTTCTACTTTCAATATACAGGTTTGAAGATCCCATAACAACAATAATTGCCATCATAAATTTGGATCTGAAGATGCTCAAACAGGACTAATTTTAAAGATAGACTCATTTAATAATAAATTAAATCATAGAAGACATTTACTACTAATGTCATCCTTTGGACATAATCAGTTCTCTGACAGGGATATCAGCAATCAGTAAATCTGTAAAAATATCCAAAGGCCAAACCCCATAAAACATTTTATGTTCCTTATGAAATACAAAGGCACCAGCTATCCTGAGGACATTAACAAGTCTAATGTAAGACCAAGTAGCATTTATTATTGAATCACAGGCTTAACCTTCATGAGAAGCACATAATGAACTCAAAAAATGTAGTTCTCTTCCTCAGTCACTTCAGCATTAACAGGAATATAATCAATTTTAAGAAACTATTTATTCCCTGTTTGAGTGAAAGGGTAGAGTGGGTGGGTAATGTTTCTGTGAAGGGGGAACCACAGTAGTCAAGAGAAACCTTTACAGCTGTAAAGTTCAGTATACAAACTTGTATATTCAGTCTACAAAACTTGTTTAAACCAGTTCTGAGTGAGCAGACAGAGCAAGTGAAAGGTCGCCACTTCACTGAGACTTTAGCAAACTGAGACAGATTACGTTGCATGTAGTCCAGCTCCCACATGGGAGAAGAGGTAAACTACATCTAAGAATAAATGTGGCCAGTCTTCGCAAACGAAGATCTGGGAAAGGTCTTTCACCTTTCAAGCCTGCGCAATGGATTTTTTTAGGTGAGACACAGCCTGCGCTGAACTGAGCCCACCCTTTAATCCTA